>CM035148.1:74637925-75237925 GCA_020205605.1 Panax ginseng
GTAAATAAAGTCAGAAATCTGATTAATCGCCACGAAGAAAACTCCAAAGCGGATGAAATGTAAATAAAGTTGTAAGAAGCGATCAATCGCCACGAAGGAAACTCGGGAAGGGCGAATATATATATATATATATATATATATATATATATATATAAAAGCAATAAACACACCGGATGTAAAATTGGGCTCATCGAGCGAGTTCGACAACAATTCATATATATATAAGTATAAATATATATATATATATATATATATATATATATATATATATATATATATCTATATAATAAAACACAACCAAATTTGAATCAAAAGCACAATAGTGGTCCAGATTGTATCTCAATTTTTACAACTTCATCCAAAGGTGACATTTCATTTAACAAAAAAAACCGCCTAAATTAATCTTCCCTACACACTACCCAAATCCCGCCTCTGCCCCCTTCTCATTTGGCCTTCTCCTTCATTTGTACTCTGCTTCTATCTCCAAATCCTATGTAAAAAGCGAGTGGCCTTTGCCTTCCCTTTCTCTTCTTCATTTGCATCGTCTCTCTCTCCCTTCTACTCTCATCGTCTCTCTCTCCCTTTTACTCTCCCGCTGAAGGAAAAAATTATTGGAAACCGAAGCAAATTGATACCTTCAAATTTGGCATGGGTTCTTAGCCTATGCCTTCCCAGGTAATTACCATTACATGTTTGTTGGTCGACCAAACAGTGATAATCAATACCCTGTTTTTTAAAGCTTGCATGTTTGGTTTTTGTTAAAATGTCTAAATGAGGATATTATTGGCAAACCAAACGGGAAGAATCATTACATAATGTTAAGAAGTGATACTTCCTTAACATTCATTGTTGCTTGAGGATATCTGCATCTCTGGTATATATCATTATTAGGGATGTAATCTTGAGGCATGTAATTTGAGATAGTTGATCTTACTCTATTGCTTGAGACTTTTTAATTTCTTAATTCATTCTAGATCCAATTGTAGATACTTTTACATGCTGACTTTGGTACTGTTGATCATTTGATTATTAGTTAATGGGATGGTACAGTTACTTTGAGACTAAGAGGTTCTTCTTTCTATAATATATATTGGTACTTAATGGTTACATAGGCTTTGATGGTTTGCTTCATGAATATGCATGATATGATTTGTGTCTGATTTCAATGGGCTGTTGGTTGAGGAGGTCAAGAAAATATTACTTCTATTTGTTGGTGACTAAGGGGGTTGTTGGTTGAGGAGGTCAAGAAGATAATGCCAACTAATTTGGTTCTCTCTCCTTATTATTTCTATTTGTAGTAGTTCCCAGTAGGATCTCCCAATATTATTACTTCTATCATAGCAACGACTCCATGATCCAGTGGTCCACACTCAACTAAATTAGCACTATTTTAAGAAGCAATTTAGCTGCTTAAGATGTTTTCGTCCCATCTGTAAAATATGTTTTGTCCGATTATCATGGTGCAAAGATGCAAACGCTGGTGCAAAGATAAACAATATTGTACTTTCTAAAGCTTAAGTGAAGGAGTACGCGCCTGTAACAGTATATATTGGCCATTACAATTTATTTGCAGTCCATTAAAATCAACCTGTTACACACACAGTACAATTTATTTGCAATTGTAACAGAGTTTATTTGCAAAGTCAATATATTGTTTACAATTAGCTTCTCACACGATACTGACTGCCCTGGCCTTATTTGACTTTGGAGCACTAAAAAGTAGAAAAAAAACGGCTTGATTTTGGTGATGCTTGGGAATGGAAGATTTTAGAAAATTACTTTATAGTTTAAGGAGAGTAAGACACGACGTAATGAAAAATTATTATAAATATCTAATCTTAAATAGCCTTTTGTAGGGGAGGTGCAGAAAGCTTTATTAAAAGCTACATTTTTAAATATTTTACATAAAAGTTACATGGTGTTTAATAAAACTTTTATGGGGTTTAATGCAAGCTTTAAAGATTTAATTAAAGATTTATGGGGTTTATGAGGTTCTTCTTTTAGTAGCAATATTCATGTGAACTTTTTGGATGTATTTTTTAAATGTTTCATTAGGATTTAGGACAAATTGGTACTCATATTTTTTTTAATCTTGATGTTTTTAATTTTGTTTAAGCTATGATAATATCATTAGTTTTTCTTGAATCAAACCCATTCTAAACCTTTTTCTTTGTTATTTTATCATTTATTTTAGCTCAAAATTGATTGTTATTTGTATTTATTTGGTACAGAAAAATGAAGGTTGCTTGCTAAACGGAGGTTGATTTTAGTCAGTGGTGATGTCTTTGATTTTAGTTACTTTTGGGTATACTTACTTCTGAGTATGATTTTAGTTACTTTTGGGTATACTTTTTTATTTCGCTTTTTTTTTGTTCCTGATTACTTATCTCTCTGTTCTTCAAAGGAGATTGTTTCAGTTCTTCGATTTTAGTTACTTTTGGGTATAAAACTTTATATGTTTGCTGTTGATTATTGATAAAGTACCTAATCATGAAATTATGTATACTCAAAGTGGGTGCTTGATTTTATACTCAAAGTTTGCTCATCTTTATTTGATACTCAAGGTTTATTGTATACAATCTTTGTTACCAAGAAAAATCAACTTTGAAGCAATAAGCTGAGCTCTGGGTCTTCTAATCTTCTGTCTTTGAAGAGGCGTTATTGAGCTCTGGGTCTTCTAATCTTCTGTCTTTGAAGCGGCGTTTTTTTCTTGCAATGGCGGTGGATTCAAGGGAAAAGGTGAGATTTATTCTCCAATTCTAAGCTGCATTTTAGTGTTTCTTCGTACCCATCTCTTTGCATTTATCTTAAAAATCATTCTGCTTTGTGTTAGCATAATAATTAGCATAATTTTGTTGGTTAATGAGTGGAAAAAAGGAATAAAGGCATATTTGCAACATAAAGGCTTTTTTTAGAACGGAAGGGTAAACACTATATATTCAATAATAATAATAATGATAATAATCTCCTATTGATTTTGTTATACAATTTAATTTATTATTTTCAAAATATATATAAACCAAAATTTACCCCGAAAGCGAGTAAATCAAATGCAAGCATATATAATCAATTGCCTTTGGCATTACCGACAGTGTGAAACTAACTTTGTTTACTTGATTCGAACCCATTATATATGCAATAATGCTACTATCATATAAAATCGTAACATACCGCTCACATATCCTTGACGTGGCACCCATGGATTTGTGATCATAACATACCGCTCACGAATTCTATGTGATTATTTTATGTGATAATGAATGATATGTGATTATTTTATGTGATATGTGACATTTTTATAACAAAAGTTGGCTATGTACTAAAAATCAACTCTATATTGTTACATAGTTTTATGTCTTTATCTTAATTAGCTAAACGATCAAATATTAATCCATTGAGTTTTTGGTATTCAAGCATATTGTCCATCGAGTTAAGGATGTATTCTTAAAATATGATATATTTAATTGTTAATTTAATAGGAGTGACAAATTTGTCTGCTCATTTTACTTATACGACTCCCCATAAAAAAACCCTTTTGCGGAGGAAAAATATATTGATCATGTTATAAAAAATTGTATCCAATACCTCTAATATTTAAATTTTAAATAAATTAAAGGTTAAAAAAATTGGATTCCCCTTTAGTTAGATTGTGATTAGGGATGGTTTGGAGTGCTTTTGGTGTGAAGGAAGACATAGGTAGTGGGTAGACTTTAAAGAAGTAGTGGACGTTATAAACGAGGGTGGTGCCAATTACTAATATTTTTAATTAAGATTATATTTTTTCAAAAAAAAAGAAGAGAGAAAGGAGTTTAATTTGGCAGGAGTAAGTGTAGAGAAAGAAAAGAAAGAGTAAGGTGTAGGGAAAAACGTGTATAAAAACCATAAAAAGTAAGTTGTTTAGCATCATGGAGCTGCAAAACATGCTTGAAAAGTGTTTTCTATTTTCTATTCTGTTTGTTTGTTATAGTGCAACCATATGCCTTGGAGAATACAGAATTTATAGTGAATTTACTTCCACTGTTTGAGTTATGTATCATTTCATTATCCCCCTTTCTTGGAAGAGAAGATGAGAATCACTACACATGGCTAATTTAACAATGAGAATGAGAATGGCTAATTTGAGTTATGTATCATTTCACATAATAAGTGATATGTAAACTTAACAAATGCATGTACTTTTTAACAAATTCATTTTCCATATCTTATGAAATTTACTGTGTAGGTACAACCGTTTCAACAACACAATCATCGACCAATGGATGATATTGTTATATTTGGTAGTGTAAGTTTATCATCTGATTAACTCTCTCTAAATATATCTTATTGATTTTTTTAATAACTTATTTATTTTAACTTATTTCATTAATGTCGTGACAGATGGATGACCACCTAGAAAACACCGTATGATAATAATTTCTTACTCATCATTTTCTTACTTTTTTTCTTATCTTTTCACCAGCTTATTTACTATTAAACGTTCTTTTGTCTACAGGTTCGAATACTTCGTCATAATAATGTAGGAGTGGTGATTCGCAATGAGTATGAACTAAATTGTCTCCGTTTACGTGAGGTATTGTATACTCACCCCTATTTCTCATTCATTTTTTTCTTTTTCTTTTTTTGCTATTAAGTAGTGTTTCCTTACACAGAAGGAGAAAAAAAGTTCTGATGCTTTGAAGAATGACAAATTTAAGGGGAAACAATAATCAACTTCTTCTACCCAAGGAAGAAAACATAAAGATTGCCAACTGGTATCACTTTTAATCATATTCTTTTCTCTCTGTTTTTACATTGGATTTGGATGTTATTGAATTTAAAAAAATTTGTCAACATGTTATTGGTTTGTCTCATTTAAAAGTTTTGTTTTATGTTGAACGTTTGATTTGCCAACATGTTTTTGTTTTGTATCATTTAATATTACTTATTTTTTAATCGTATTCTTACACAGAAAGGGAAAAAAAAGTCTGATGCTTTGGCGACTGCTAAATTTAAGGGGAAACAAAAATCAACCTCTTCTACCCAAGGAACAAAAAAATATAGATTACAAACTGGTATCACTTTTAACCCTATTCTTTTTACAGATTTCGTGTTATTCTGTTGCTTTGTAGCCTTTAAGCTTCTGTTATGACATATAATTTGAATCTTTTGTTGGGTCCGATTTTATTAAACTCTAAATTTGTTTGAATATTCCATAATTTGAAGCATCGATCAATAGTAAAACCTCAACCTTTGCAAGTAGTTTTGATCTTATTTACAGAATACCTTTCAAGCTGTTAAATTCAATATGCTATTGATCGAGCATATTACTATAGAACAATGTGTTGGATACAGGGCTATGGTGTTTTATTTTTGCATCAAACAAAATTTTTATTATAATTATAATGTTGATAAATGGTTGGGTAGATAGTTCTGTTAATGTAACACTTTATTGTCATGTTACATCACATTGTTATATATACAAAGTGCAAAACAATACGATATACGTTAAATCAACAAAATAATAATTAATTTTTTATGAGTTTGTGGTTTAGGCACCAAACTATAATGTGGTATCAAAATCAACATTGCCGCAATGTACAAGACTTGCTCCAAAAATGTGTTATGCTGGGAAAGAAAATGAGTGCTCTAAACTTCAATTGGGACAACTTGCACGTTACGAAAGAGAGCAATCAAAACATTGTGCCCCCGTCCAGCCTAGATTTTTTCCTTCTTTACCACCAAGTCGTCGTCGCCGAGCATGCCTTGAACGAGAATCAAATAAAAGGTCCCGCCTTCAACCACCTATAAAAGACAATATAGTGACAACAAATGTTTTAGAGTCATCGCCAACCACCTTACTTCAAAATCTTAATGAAGATACTACAACAATTGTTTCACGGTGGTTATGTTCATGGGCCATCATGAATCAAGAAAATCCTCCTCAAAATCTTGAAGAAGGCACACCAACAAATATCTCAAGGGTGTTGCCTGTGACTACCATGCTCCAAGACTTGCCTCCTCAAAACCTATACAAAAGCACAACAACAGTCTTGGAACCATTCTCCCCACGTTCCCCAGGGGCATCATATATGACAAACATGTTCCAACAAATGCGTAATCAGAATGAAGGCACCAGGTGTTCGATATAAGTTTTAATTTTCTATTCTCACACTTCTTTGTCTTATTCATGTTCTCCTTTTAAAAATTGTATGACATTTATAATTTTATCTCAGTAGTGCCTACACAAAGAGAAAGATGTAACTATGGATGTTGCATTTAATCCTCGAAACCATGAAATTCCGGATCATCATTCCTCTATTTGATGAATCGAACATGTCCTCATTGTTACGCTTTACCTTACATCGCTTCTTTGAAAAATTAACAAATTCATCTGTATCAAATCCTCTCTTTGGTAAATGTTGTTTACAAGGAAAAATTAGACTACCGATACTTATTGCACCTCCTTTAATGCTTAAAGCATTGTATGACCAAGAATGATGAACAATCAAAATCATTTCACAAGACACACGAGAGTATAATGCACTAATGCGTTTATGAGTCTTGGAACTACTTTGGATGACAGATTAATTCCCGGGAGGGGGCCTAGAACATTCACCATCCATGGAGAATTACGCCATCGAACAGGATCGCTTATGCCACAGCCAGGGTGTGAACCAATTTACTCTAAACTGTACATTTATGATCCTAATTCAGCTTTAGATGTTCGCTGTAACAAAAATCATAACTTGAGAAGAGATGTTTTAAAAACCATACAAGATTGTTTATTGCAAGTAAATCCATTTCCTATAAAATTTCGACAGGCTCATACAATTTTAAGTGAATTGGAATTGACGGGTGTGAATTTACCGGCCTATCTTCACTACAGTTCTGTAACAGACCAGCGTCGATATAATCTCCCAACAACCGATGAGATTGCGGTAATATTGCCGGGAGATGGAGCTGAATCAAGTGGAATGAGAGATATTATGTTACATTTGAGAGGGGATAATGGTTTGATGCAAATTAATGAGTGTCATCCCGCCTATTTGCCATTGCATTATGTGGTATTGTTCCCTTATGGTGAGCTAAGATGGAATCCAGATTTGAAACAGTGGAATACTTCTCAATGTGGAACTTCATCTACTCGACTGACACAATTGCAATATTACAGTTATCGTATGTTCCAACGAGACACTGAGTATTCAACAATTTTGAGAGCCAGAAAACTATTTCAAGAATTTGTAGTAGATGCTTGGGCCGCTACTGAACAAAATCGGTTGACATACTACAAGTTGAATCAATCGAAGCTTCGTGCAGAACTTTACCAAGGTCTTACAGATGTTTGTGCAAATGAGCTTGGTCCTGAACAAGTTGGTCAATGAATGATTTTGCCATCTTCATTCACTGGTAGTGCAAGATATATGTTTGAAAATTTTCAAGATTCGATGGCTATCACGCGGTATAATCAACACCCAGATATTTTTCTAACTATGACTGCAAATCCCAAATGGCCTGAAATTACTAAATCACTATTGCCAAATCGGATCCCTCTTGGATCATTCCCGATTTAGTGGCCCGTGTTTTTTGAGTTAAAGCGGAACTTTTGATGAAGGAGATAGAAATAAACAACGTCTTTGGTAGGAAAGTGGCACATGTTTTTACAATTGAATTCCAAAAAAGGGGGTTACCGCACATGCATGCACTTTTGTTCCTTTATGGTTTAGATAAAATTCATACATGTGGTCAAGTGAATGAGTAGTGTGTCTTTGAATTTTCGGATTATAAAACCCACCCATTGCTTTTTGAAACAATTATAGGTTGCATGGTACACGGACCATGTGGTACTCGAAATCCACAAGCACCATGTATGGAAAATGGGGTGTGTACCAAGCGGTACCCTCGATCATTTGTTGAATCAACAAGTATGGACTCTGACGGATATCCTGTCTATCGTCGTCATAATAATGGTCAGAAGTACATCGTGAGGGGGCAAGAAATTGATAATAGAGACGTTGTGCCACATAATCCGTATTTATCAAGAATGTTCAATTGTCATATCAATGTTGAAGTTTGTGCAGGAGTCAGATGTGTAAAATACATTCACAAGTATATTTATAAAGGACATGATCGCACAACAATGGTACTTGGAGGAATTAATGAGATCCAACAATATCTTGATGCTAGGTATATTGGACCTCCAGAATCCGCGTGGCGATTGTTTGGTAATCCTTTACATGAAGAGATTCCTTCAGTTGTAAGATTGACACTTCATTTTCCTGGGATGCATCGTGTTGTCTTTAACCCTGCTGAATCTTTTGATATGATCCTTTCTAAAGGTGCACATCAGAAAACAACTCTAACTGGCTTTTTTGATTGTTGCGCTACAAATGAATCTGCCCGTGTATTAACTTATCAGGAATTTCTAGAAAAATTTGTTTGGAACAAGTCTATCAATAAATGGACTCCAAGACAAAAGGGTTATGCAATTGGTAGAATGTACTTTGCTAGCCCTAATTCAGGTGAGCGGTTTTATTTGCATTTTCTTCTAACTATTGTTAGAGGACCTACTTCATTTAACTGGCTACGCATGGTAAATAATGTTATGCATGATACATTGAAGTCAGCATGTGTTGCAAGAGGACTTCTTGAAGATGATGAAGAGTGGATACAATGTCTTCACGAGGCTGCAATTATGAGAACGAGATACCAATTAAGGAGACTATTTGTAGTAATTCTAACGGAATGCTTTCCATTGCATCTATTTGAATTGTGGAAGCAATTCTCAACACATATATGTGATGATTTGGCACACAGGATTCGTACTAAGTTTGGGATTTTGAATCCAACTGATGATCATATTGAAGATTATGGCTTATATTTGATAAATCAATTGCTTCATGAGTCGGGAAAGAGTTTAGTTGACTTTCCACCCATGCCACAACCAACTGGAAATTGGAATGCAATAGTTGGAAATAGATTCCTGTTTGAGCACCAACAACTTGAGAATGAAGCACAACAGTCTGATGCACAAATTAATGTTGACAAACTTAATGATGCACAACTTGCTGCTTATACTGTTGTCACAACGTCAGTATGTGAAAACAAAGCAACTACTTTCTTTTTTGAGTGGAGAGTCTTTGGGGCCGGAAAAACATTTTTGTACAATACCATTGCAACCAAATTAACGTAGCTATGGACATCTTGTTATTCTTTGTGACTTCATCCGGTATTGCATCTTTGTTATTGGTAGGGGGCACTGCTTGCACATTCTACATTTTGTATTCCTTTGAAACCCTAGATAATTCAATATGTGGGTTCACTAAACAATCAATGCATGCTTAGAGTTGTTTAGGAAAACAAAGTGATAATATGGGATGAAGTTCCTATGCAACACCGATAGTGTGTTGAGGCGATTAATCGCACCCTTCAAGATATCAGAGACGATAAAAAACCTTTTGGGGGTATCACTGTTGTCCTAGGTGGAGACTTTCGACAAATATTGCATGTTATTCCTAAAGGCGTTCGTGAGCAAATTGTGGGTGCATCATTGAGGCGGTCTTCGTTATGGAAAGATATATGTGTTTTTAACTCGGGTTTAAACATGCGATTAACTCACATGAGACGTTGAAATATTAATTTTGTTCAATTCTTAATGGAGGTAATACTTCATTCAACCTTGAATTAAATTTTTATAACATGATACTTTGAATTAAATCTCATTTTGTGAATAATTATACTTTCATTTTCTAGATTGGGACCAATCCACAAGAAATTGTGTAACTTCCATCTACAATAAACCGATGTCATAATCTAAATGAATTGATATCTAGAATCTATCCACAATTGGATGTGGTTGGTATAGTGACTCAAACCTTTCTCACTGAACGGACAATTCTATCTCGCTTTCAATGATAGCGACGTCGGTGATATAAATCTTTAAAAGACCTTTGAATATTACTCCGGGAGAAACAATTACTTTTTTAGCTGCAGATAAAATATGTGAAGGTGATGAGCTCGATCATAACATTAGGAATCGATATCCTAACGAGTACTTAAACTCGTTGAATCCTTCAGGGTTGCCACCGTTTAAATTGGAGTTGAAAGTTGGATGCCCAATAATGTTGTTACGAAATATTGCAATAGAAAGATGGACTTTGTAATGGCACGCGATTGATGGTTGTTAGATGTGCCTCAAGGGTAATCGAAGCTCCGGATATTAAATGGAGATAAAATTGGCAATTTAGTCTTCATTCCGAGAATATCATTGACACCAACATCTTTGGACTTGCCTTTTCGAATGACAAGACGTCGGTTTCTATCCGATTAACTTATGCTATGCTATGACAATCAATAAAGCCCAAGACAATCTGTCAAGTTCATTGGGATTGATTTGCGAACACCTGTTTTTAGTCATGGACACCTTTATGTGGCACTATCTAGATGCACATCTGCAGATCGTATTACTGTCCTCCTTCCGGAAGATGGGTCGAATGAAACCATAAATATTGTTTACCCAGAAGTTTTATTATGATATTCTTACGACAATTTTATGGTATAGTTTAAACAAGTTTATTTCTACTAAATTATGTAATCTTTTCAACATTTCAACTTTTAATTTTACAATGAGGTTCATTCTTTGTAGGATTGGAGTGAATTTGTCAACGAGAACAATAAAATATATACAATGGACCTTTGTGGATGGGGTAGTAACGTAATCGTGTAAATCTACTTTTATGTCAACGCATCAAAATAACTTTCTTATTCCTATAAATAATATAAAGCGGTTCTCAATAATATAGTTACTTTTATTGTTTATGTAAATAATATAGGTGGTTGTGCAATCTCCTCATTGGGCAAAGTACGTTCGTATTGATACGAGGACATTAAGGATATTGATGAAGAGGAGATTTAAAGGGATGAAAAAGACATTTAAGAGAGGTAAATGATATGCAATCCAATACTGACATGTCCACCTTTGACGATTACTAACCTACCACTGACCAAACAATTGTCTAGGTGTGAAAGTCTCTCTTACTAAGACTATATTTCTCTACTTCTCATGCAGACACATAATACATCCACAAACACACACCATTATACTGCCACCGATACAAATTTATGATTTAAATCATTAAGCAAATGAACTGTTTGTTGAGATAGTACTAAGAAAACTTTATTTGATTATAAGTCCATATTGTTCCTTAAAAAATTGATTATTTGTTACAATCTCTCTAAATTCTTACTTCAATCAATCTAAATCATTCCCCCTACATACAAATATGTGTGCTCATTTATTTCAGATTTATAATTGTTTTATTTTTACTCACATATTTTGATATTTTTAAATTTCAATTATTTTCAGGTATATACTGAAGGATACATGATGTAAGCTGTAAAGAAGTATATACTTGGTGTAAGCTGTCAAGTAAAGGGTCTTAGTTTCTCTATTTTCTACATGTATGTATTTTTTGTATTCTACCTTTTGTAAAGTTAGCTAATTATACTTGGTTATGATGATTTTGGGTATGGAATGATGGTTTTTTTGGTGGTTTGAATATGTATGGATGATTGTAAGTTTTGTAAATGCTTTTAGATTTTTTACAGATATCTATTTTTAAAGGAAACTCTGCCGAAATTTCTTGAAATTAGTAGTGACTAGCTTGATGTTTTGGTGGTTAGATGTATTGATGATTGAGTATGTATTAATTTCTTCATGTATGTATTTTTTTGTTCCGTATTTTATAAAGTTAACTAATTATACATGGTTATGAATGTGTTGATGTGTTGATGATTGGGTATGGAATGATTGTTTTTTTGGTGGTTTGGATATGTATGGATGATTGTAAGTTTTATACACAGGTTTATATTTGTCTGGATGTCTATTTTTAAAGGAAATTACAGCCGAATTTTTTTAAAATTAGCGAATGACTAACTTGATATTATATAGATGTGTCTTTAGGTAATATAATATTTTTTTAATTTTAATTTAATTATTTACTACGCCGTGCCTTGTGCACTATGACATATACTAGTATATATATATATATATATATATATATATATATATATATATATATATAAAAGCGAATAAACAGAACCGGATATAAAATCCAGTGCTCATATAATGAGAGTTCGACCACAATTCATATATATATATATATATATATATATAAGCGATAAACACACCAAACCAAGTCTAGCCTCATCGAACAAAGTTTGACACACAATTAATATATATAAATGTATATATATATATATATATATATATATATATATATATATATATATATATATATACTGATCGAAGAAAACCACGGACCAAAGTCCCAAGCAAAAAAGCAAGACGACTCTCAACGTGTAGAAGGGTGTGTGCGAGAGATGAAGAAAAGACTCCAAAGTGTGTGAGAAGGCTTACAGCTGACTACGAAAGAAAGCTTCTATATCTTTAGAGTGGGTAAACACAGGCTTTTGTTGGTACAAAATAGGCAATATATGAGCTCACAGGTGTTTAAAAGGGGAAAGTACACTGCATGGGGTGAGTGCAAAGCAAATTGGGCAGGGCTTCCTCGCCTTTTTCTCTTGGAAAATTAGCACCCCAAGCCCTCTATTTATAGGCATTTTAGCCACAGGTGTACCTGCGGCTGAGCCGCAGGTGTACCAGAGGCAACCCGGGTGGGCCCAGGTTTTTTGGGTCGGGTCATCTCGAAGTACGTGCACTCAGGCACTCTAATGTCCACTCAAACTTTTAGAAGTCCAATCCGGGCATCCGTTTGAGGTATACATGACCTATTTCGGACCGCCGTTGTCGAGAGTTATACAATGGCATGAGATGAGAGTTTGTATGAAGTCGTTGAAGATGGGACGGTGCCCTCCGGTCTTCAAGCTTCAACTTCCGTTCGTTACCCCGCACAATAGTCACTCGGGATTGGTTAGTCTTGTGGGACATTGTTGCGTAGAGATGTTGAGACAACGTGACATGGCATCGTATTGGCAAGATGACGATGTTGCCCCTCCCCGGTGTTATCGCCGGATTGGGATGATAAAGCAGACGTTGCTCAGGCTTCGCTGAGATTGGACTGCTACATTTTGTTTAAGGTCCTCATTGTCACCTTTGAGGTGTGCCTATCTCCCCGATGTTATCGTCGGGTTGTTACAGTGTATCTCATTGTGAGCACCGAGATTGAAGCTGGTCGCATTTGAAACAAACATTTCCGGGGTTATCGCCGAAACTGCATTCCTTGGGGTTATCACCAAGGTTGGTGGCTATTCCCATGATTGGGACTGAGACTGGATACCTCGGGGTTATCTCCGAGATTAATCGGTCTTCTCCGAAGTGTGTTCTGGTATTGTATCTGCAGGCCTCGGGGTTATCTCCGAGATTAGAATTGTTACTCCCAGATTGCGATCCGGGGTTGATGCTGAACTTTCGGTGGTATCCGGTGTGGATATGGATCGTCTTTTAGGGTTCCCTCTTAAAAGTCGAATCTGTCTTGCAATGTTAGTGATAGTAGTACAGAAAATTTTGAGTGTCTACAAATGCCCCTCTTTATCATACTCATGCATGGCGATGCATGGGTAAGATAAAGAATCCTAGACATTTGAAACGCAACAAAACAAACATGGTATTATGGATAGCAACATGATGTATGTCGATGCATGTGTACGGGGTTGTATCGCAACACGCTGGGGATGATTACTGGCTCCCTGTTGCTTCAACTGGGGATTGGCAATGATGACCAGATTTGATGTGTAATCCGAATCTGTTAGGATGTTGATGTTGGAGTTATCTCCAAATTCTTGTGTCTTTGATTATGACTCGATCCCGAAGATGTACCTCTTATGTGTAAGAGATATGTGGGGATGAAGCTTGATCTGTTTGAGGATGTGTATAACATATTCCATCATCTATCCTCTTTGATAATATTGACCTTTCCTGGTTGGTATTGCCAAGACATGTCAAGATTTTGTTGGATTTACTGCCAACAACAAATGCTGTCAGGGATGCCTGGCCTTCGTTGTCGTGTACTTCATCGACAAGTGAATCAACGGCTGAAAAATCCTGTGGGATATACTGTCAAGGTTGCTTGACCTTCGCTGATGTGTGAATCAACGGCTGAGACTTTGTGAGTAGATTATTAAGTTTGCTTGACCTCTGCTGACGTGTGAATCAATGAAACATTGCGTTGTGACCCCCGCCGGGGATATGATGGGGAATATGAGTAGTCAGGTGTGAAAACCTCGAATAGCTCTAGAGCTCTGATAGGTTTAATCGCTATCGGCTGAAATAACGTCAAGGCTGCTTGACCTTCGTTGATATGTGTGTCAACAGCTTGAATGTACGTTCTAATCCTCTACCGTGACTTCACGTTGTAACCCCCGTCTGCGATCTACTGGGGACTTATGAATACGTATGCAATTATCGAACATCTCTCAATGCCTCGATGGGTTTACTTACCATCGGCTGAAATAACGTCAAGGCTGCTTGACCTTCGTTGATAGGTTTGTCAATGGATAAACGTGTGTTGTAACCCCCACCAGGGATCTACGTTGTAACCCCCATCGGGGATATACGTTGTAACCCCCGTCGGGGACATATGTTATAACCATCGCTGATGTGTGTAGCAACGGCTGGTCATCAGATGGTTTCCGATGGTCTGTTGGGTTTTCTTCCAACGGTTATCATGATGTCAAGGCTGCTTGACCTTCGCTGATTTGTGTGTCAACGGATGAGCATGCGTTGTTACCCCCACCGGGGACATACGTTGTAACCCCCGTCGGGGACGTATTTAGGGTAACGACCCAGAGTTGGCGGCATCGGACCTGTATAAGGTATTGTCGGATGTGATTTGTAACAACTGAAATCATTGGCAGAGTATTCCTCATGTTCAGGTGACTACCAATGAGCGATGTACAGACTCAAAGTTTCACCTAAGAAGACCAGGATTGTATGCTGTTTTGCTCAATCACGTGGCGTTTTTATTCCCGATTTGACCTTTCTAGTCCGCAAGAACTCCTTTGCAACTCGAACTGGACCGAGCCGGAGGGGTGGGACCCACATAGGGGTGCCGCAGGTGTTTGTTGGGTGTATGTGACCCATTTCCCTATATTTTTAAGTGCAATGCATGTATCATGTTATGCATATGTATGTATATCCAAAGATATCCGTCATTGACCCCTGGATGGTCTTATGACACGGCCCACACAGATGTCTTCTTCGAAAGTTAGCCATATAGATCATACCCCCCCATCATTAGTGGTATTGGGTATGCGATCGTGGTACGATATCATGTCACCACCAGACAGGGTGACTGTAGATCAGTTGCTGTAGCATACCATGACCTTATTAACTTTTTAGGTTCCCGCAAGATTTGTGGACGGGATGATAGAGCATTGGCTATCGGATAGGCAGGTATTCTGATTTGGCACCCATGAGTAGACTCCTACCCTGGAGGAGTATGCACGATTGACGATGCTGCCTTTTGACAGACCTTGCGTGCACATGGCTTTGGGAGACATGAGTAGACGGTTCATGACTCTCACAGGATTGCGGTAATACAGTAGTAGTGCGAGACGGTGACATCCGCCACGTGATATCCCAACATTTTTTGTATGACAGATTTGGCTCGGTGGATAGCTACTCACGATATTCTGGGGATTTCACCGCATCGGAGGATTATTGGCGTTTGGCCAGAGTTGATGTCTTGATCTTGTGTGTCTTTGTCAGACGCGTGTATATGCCGTGATATATGGATGAGATAGACATAGGTGTTATCATGGCCGTGAGAGCTCTTAGGGAGGGTCGTACCATTGTACCTATGATTGTAGCAGAGACTCTGCGGTTGAGATCCTACCGCTTCTACTTATCCGTCGAGAGTGTTCACGAGTAGCTTCATTAAATGCCAGTATGTGTGGTTCATGTCACACTTGAGACCGATTGGTACCTTTAGACGACATGGATTCTGTTTCACCCATGATATAGCTATGGCATACTCTTTTCAGCCATCAGAGTGTATAGATGCTTTGTCCTGGTCCACATTCTTGGCAGATATCAGTGATTCGTTCAGCATATTGTCGTGTTCGGGGCTTAGCTCACCATACAACTTCATTACTCACGCTCTGGGCATGGACTATCTCCCTCTGGCTAGTTTGAGGGGCGTGACTACTTATCACCCACTGGCCGTGATGTCGCAGTTCGACTAGTTCTAGGATTTTTATCCTTTCGAGGGGGCGATAGGTCAATGTTCAGCTTCTTGATATCTCTCAGCAGAGGACCGATCCCGTGTGTATGCTTGTTTGGATCAGCATGAGATAGCTGCTTTTTCTGTGAGCCGTCCAGGTTGTTCTGCAGAGTATTCCGCCTGGATGGAGACAGAGGTTTTAGTGACTGCAACAGTATCTACAGTACCGGATAGCGATTCAGATGATGTAGAGCCCATGGAGGACATCCATTCCTACACCGAGAAGGAGCCCACCGCTGGGTTGCCAGCATTTCTTCCAGATTCTCCTAGTACCAAGATCATTGTGTGATTCAAAGACTTTCGACAAGATTTAGAGAAGAAGAGTCTTCATATGATGACCTTTGAGAGAGATCAGACTCGATCTATGATGTTGACTGCTCTTGATGGGAGGGACGCAACTCTATTAGAGAGAGACGAGGCATTGTCTCGTAGAGATGCCGTCGTTGTTGAGCGGGATGAGGCTAGATCAGCCAGAGACGCAGTGATAGTTGAGTGGAATATCACCATATCTGCCCGGGATGTAGCCGTCAAAGATAGTACTACAGTGAGGTCCCTTACCACTGGCATGATCGCAGAGATGAGCGCTTACATTGATGAGCATATGGTCATCATGCAGATGGCTGCAGATCTGTTGGGTCGTGTGGGTATTCTCACACAAGAGAGTACAACATTACCTCCTTCATGTGAGAGGGACGCCATGTTGGGCTTGCTAGCTCACATATACCCTAACTCGTAGATGAGCTTGTATTTACCTGCACAGACTAGCTTAGCCATTTTGTCATGTATAGCTTACATTGTATATATCAAACAACATTATATATATGACAGGAAAATATATTTTTGGATCACTTCCCTTTTAGATATGCCTTGCTATTTGTTTGATATTTTGCCTGCTGTTTCAGGGCTTGTGATCTTGATGTATTCTGAATTCCTCCTAGGTGGATGGTCATTGAGTTGTCTCTGGACAGTTCAGAATGGATCATTGATCTGTATGTATCCCTACCATCTTTGGTGTCTTGGGACTGGTATCTATGTGGAAATATGGGGAGGAGTGTGGCTTTCCTCTTTGAGATTGATCGCACCACAGATGGTCGCCAGCACTTCTATTTAGGAGAAGCCTAGTTAATTCCATCTCTTATAGATTAGTGTTGCTCTTCAAGGTATGACCGTAACTTAGATGGTCGCCGAATCTCCTGTTTAGGAGGAGTTCTGGTAATTACATCCCTTTGGTCTGAAGCCGAATGAAATGTAGTGGATTGAAGGATGATCCCAGATCAGATTGACAATGGTTTGTGTTTTAGTAGGGGTGAGAGACAAGACCATGAATGGCTGCCTACGTACTCCTATTGAAGAGGAGATCAGGTCTGCGTTGTTCGAACCTGGTGTAAGAGGTTCAACATTGTGTATGGCGGAAATGGTGTAGGAATGTTTTTGTTGTTTTTTGTAAGGAAAAGGGTGGAAATGTTTTTTGTTATTTTTGTTTTATTGCGACCGGGCCATATGAAATGGTTGCCTATGTACTCCTATTGAAGAGGAGTAGGTCAGACTGCAGGGAGTAGGAAGTTTAATCTTAGGTTGAGGATAAACTACAAGTAAAAAATTTGACCCCATGTATGGGTAGCCAAAATATAAACACAAGAGGTTCAATCTGCGGTGGGATGACCTAAGTTGTTTGAGCGCAAAGGAGAGCCAGGCTGCTGGCTTGACAAGCATGTTTCCCTGAGGGGAAAAGTGTGGAAGATTTGTATGTTGTAAAGGGTTAAAGGACCGGAATGACTGGTGATCTGACGATCCAACACCAGGATGTTTGCTTGATGGTAACCTCAGACATAATACCGTTTCATGGTGTCTGAGTTGATGAGTTGTGGAAATTCATCGCCGTCCATTTCCTGCAATCTGAGAGTGCCTCCTGTCAATACTTCCTTGACAATAAACATGCCTTCCCAGTTAGGAGCGAATTTTCCCTTAGATTGATCTTGGTTGTCAAGGATCTTCTTTAAAACCAAGTCATGTTGTTTAAACTGCCGTAGTCGGACTTTTTTGTTGTAGGATCTGGTGATCCTTTGCTGATATAATTGACTATAGAAGATAGCCGTGGTTTGCCTTTCGTCTATTAGAGACAATTGGTGATACTTGTCTTGTACCCACTAATCTTCATCCAGCTGAGCGTCTATCAAAAATCTAAGGGATTCCATTTCAACTTCTATGGGGAGCATTGCTTCCATCCCATAGGTTAATGCGTAGGGGGTTGCCCCAGTGGAAGTACGCATTGAGGTTCTGTAGGCTAACAGAGTAAGAGGTAATAGGTCAGGCCAATCTTTGTTGTTGGCGGACATCTTTTACATAATCTTCTTGATGTTTTTGTTAGCAGCTTCAACAGCACCATTCATCTTCAAACGATAGATGACAAAGTTGAGATGTTTGATGTGGAATTTACTACATAATTCCTCCATCATTTTGTTATTGAGGTTCTTGGCATTATCTGACACAATCACCTCTGGTTGTCCATATCGACAAACGACATTATTTCTGATGAAAGCAATGATGACTTCTTTAGTAACCCTGGGGAAGGAGGCTGCTTCTACCCACTTGGTGAAGTAGTCGATCATGGTGAAGATAAATCGGTGACCATTATGGCTTTAGGCTCGATGGGTCCGATAACGTCCATTCCCCACATTGAGAATGGCCAAGGTGAACTCATATTATGGAGTTCCCGTGGAGGGGCGTGTATAGCATTCCTATGAATCTAACACTGATAGCATCTTTTGACATGGTCGTTGCAATCAGCTTTGAGAGATAGCCAATAATGTCCCGTCTTGAGGACTTTCTTGACAAGGAGGGGGCCACTCATGTGGGGGCCCTGAGACTCATCATGGATTTCATCCATAAGCCTTTTCACGATCTTTGTCTAAACATCTGAGGAGACCTAATCCTGCATCTCTTTTATAGAGCACATCTCCACTCAGGTAGAATTTCATTTCAAATCGATGGATCCGCCTTTTCTCAGTCGGGCACGCCTCAGCGGGTGTAGACCCATCTTGTAGATATTCCTTGATATGCTGATACCAAGGATGTTGGATGGGAGGTAGCTCATCCGATACTTCTCCAACGTAATTCCCATAGGCTGGGGCTTTGTGCAGGGAAATTATGACACTTGGCAAATGTTCCTTACCTGATATGCGAATCAAGGAGGCCAAAGTTGCTAACACGTCCGCAAAATCATTCCTATTACGAGGAACATGTATAAAGGAGATTTCTTCGAACTCCAAAGCCATCTTTAAAACCTGCCGATGGTAAGGCAGCAAATGTAGTTCCTTGGTTTGATAGATTCCGGTGGATTGTCTTATTACCAACTCTGAATCTCCAAGGACGATTAACCGTCGATGCCCATTGAACGGGCAAGTTTTAGCCCCATGAGATGACCTTCATACTCGGTAGTATTATTGGTGCCGACAAACTATAATTTGATGGTGACGACGATCTGCTCCCCCCGTACCAGCTTATTAGAACTTCTTGACTCGAACCTTCCATATTAATGTGGCTCCATCAAAATACATCTTCCATGATTGGCGCGCGTATCGTCTCGATGGTGTTCTTTGCCTTTATCATTACTCCTTCATCGGGGAACTATGTTTCCAAGGGTTTGAAATCCCCTGAAGGTGCTGCGACCAGTTGATCCGCGATCTCTTGACCTTTGATGGACTTTTGAGTCACATATACGATGTCAAGTTTTTGTAGGATCAACTGCCATCTAGACAGCTGTCAATTTAATATAGGTTTGTTGAACATGTACTTGAGAGGATCTACGCGGGATATGAGATGGGTTGTGTGACCATGGAGGTAATGTTGTAACCTCATGGAAGCCCATGCTAAAGCACAACACGTCTTTTTGATCAGGGTGTACTTGTGTTCATTGCTGCTGAACCTTTTACTGAGGTAATAAATAGGTCGTTCTTGGCCTCCATCGTCCTTCTGTCCCAGCATGCAGCCCATGGCATTGTCACTTACGGACAGGTACATGAATAGGGGAACATCATCCCTGGGTGGTACCAAGATGGGAGCTTTGACTAGCTGTTTCTTGATTGTGAGGAAGGCATTTTGACACTCATCATTCCATTTCATGGAGGAGTTCTTCCTTAATAGCTTGAAGATTGGCTCACAGGTTGCTGTGAGTTGGGAGATAAACCTGCTAATGAAGTTGATTCTTCCCAAAAATCTCCGTATTTCCTTTTTTGTCTGAGGAATGGGAATTTCAGTGATGGCTTGGATTTTGGCAGGATCCAGCTCAATCCCTTTGTGGCTGACTAGAAATCCTAGCAACTTGCTCGATTTAACGCCGGAAGGCGATTTAATGGATTAAACTTCAAGTTGTACTTACGCAACCTGTTGAACAACTTTCTGAGATGGTCTATATGGTCATCCTCCTTCCAGGACTTGACAATGATGTCATCCACGTAGATCTCAATCTCCTTGTGCATTAAGTCGTGGAAAAGAGCCATCATAGCTCGTTGAACGGTAGCTCCGACATTGATGAGGCCGAATGACAACCGTCTATAGCAAAAAGTTCCCCAAGGCGTGATGAAAGCAGTTTTCTCATGATTTTCCTCAGCAACCATGATCTGATGATACCCCGCAAAGCAATCAGCAAAGGAGTATATATCGTATTGCACAGTATTGTCAATGAGAATGTGGATAAATGGCACAGGAAAGCTGTCTTTCAAGCAAGCTTTGTTCAAGTCTCGGTAATCCACGCAAACTCGTAGCTTCCCTCTAGGTTTAGGCACGGGAACAATGTTGGATATCCACTCAGGATATGTAGACACCATGATGATGCCAGCTTGAAATTGTTTCACAATTTCCTCTTTCACCTTTAAACTACACTCAGGTTTTAATCGCCTGAGTTTCTGCTTGACTGGCTTGAATCCCTCTTTAATGGGAAGGCGATGAAGGACAATATCAGTGGACAAACCCACCATGTCTTCATGAGACCATGCAAACACATCCTGGAATTGGGTTAATAGCGTAACCATGTCATTCCATTGGTTTGGGGTAAGGTCTGCACCAATCTAGATTAACTTAGGGCTTTCTAAGGTTCCGAGATTGAAAAAAGTGGTTTGATCAAGGTTGGGTTTGGGTTTGTCTTTGACCCATTCTTGAATTTTTGGAGGCACCTCAATGTCATCCTGTATATCCATCAAGGCTGAATTCATCTCTACATCAAATGTACAATCCCTGTGTAGAAGAGGCACCGTATCAGCAAGTACATGCACATCTAAATTTAGAGTCCTGAAACAAAATATGCTTCCACTTAGTATATATGAAACGTGTTTGATCATACACAATGTTAGCATATACTGGCAAAATAAATTGCTAATCTTGTATGCGAGAAAAGTAAGCAGTTATTATATCTCTGAGGCGAAAAGAGTTTACCGCTTTTACCCTCGACGACCAATGCAAGGATAGCTTTGCTTCCAATTAGCAAGAGCAAAGTCCAGGTGGACCGCGATGATGGAGGAATTGTCATAATCCTCCTCGCCGAGAATGATGCCCATTACGTCCAGGGCAATCATCGTCTGGGGTGTATCTGTTGGTATGTTCATCATGAACGATGATGCGTATATCGGACATCCTAACATCATTCGGATGACGTCTTGCTTGATTCTTCGTTCCTTTTCTTCCACTGCGGGATTTGGAACAAAGACTTCTTTCTCCTTCACCGGTACCGATTTGGGAAATAACATAGCCATTATATTGGCTGGCACCTTTACGGGAGGTTGTGCGAACTCAGAGCTTGAAGGCGAAGATAAATGCCGCATGGTTGAAGCTGAAGGAATCTGCTGATGCTTATGAGGATTCCTATGACTAGAACTAGCAGAATAGCCTAGTCCAGCTGTTCCAGCTTGCTTGGTTAATTGAATTGGGTTTTTGATACCCTGGTAATCTTTACCCAACCCTTGTCCTGGCTTATGACCCAATGACATCAGTTCCTGAGTAGCCGACATAACCTCGGCTGAAATCTTGGGTTCGGGCAATGACGTTTCAATAGCATGGTATTGGGTATTGCTTATTTCCAAAGCATGAAAACTTATTGGTTCAACATCCTCATTGGCATTGATGAACGGCATGTCCCCGTGTTGAGGACACTTTGGTTCAGCATTGACCGTGACCAGGCTATTGTTGATAATGTATTTCAATTGTTGATGAAGAGTGGAGGGGACTGCCCTAGCCATGTGTATCCATGGTCCTCCCAAGAGTAGGTTGTATCCCGAATCTATCTTGAGTACATGGAAAGATACGCAGAATGTGTGAGGACCAATTTTGATTGGCAGCTCAATTACTCCGACCGAATTTTTCTAGGCTCCATCAAAAGCTTTGATGATAGTATGGCTACTCCGAATTCAGTTGGGATTGATATTCATCTTCACCAAGGTAGCATATGGGCAGATATTTAGAGAGGAACCTCCATCTATTAAGACTCCAGCTACCATATATCTGGAGGACAAGACCGCAATGTGCAACGACTTGGAATGACCGGTCCCTTCGGGCGGTATGTCATCATCAGTGAAGGATATCACATTGTTATTGAAAATGTGATCAACCAGATGTTGAAACTTTTCTGTATTGACTGATGTTGGTAGATGGGCTTCTTCTAAAACCTTCAGCAAGACCTTCCGGTGATCCTCGGAAGTCAGGACCAAGTCCAAAATTGATATTTGTTGTGGAGCTTCTTTCAAGCTTAAAACCACTGTAGCTTCATTATGACCCATAGCGCGGAGGAATTTTTCAATCTTCTCCGTGGGTATTTTCCCCTTTGATTTGATGGTAGGTTTAATCACTCGTTGGGGAAGATATAGTGGATTTTCTTTCGACACTGTAGCAGTTGTATGTGAGGTGGATTCTTCACCTTCTCCATAATTCCACGGAACTTTGCGCAAGCTAACAATGGGATATTGTGCTCTACACGGCAAGTTGATTGGCCCGGGAGCGGCCACTTTCAAGGGATTGTTGATTCCGTTGAGTTGAACTATTGGCATGGCGAGTGATTTGTTAACCCCATCATTTTCAGCGGATACGACTGCTACCACGCTCTTCCACTTAGTAGGGCCTGAATCTTCACTTGCCCGTAACACAATGTCGTTATCTGCCAGGCGCAGTACACCACTATCGATTAGATTTTGAATAAGGTGGCGGAGTGCCCAACATTCTTCTGTGCTGTGACCACGAGACTGAGAGTGATATTGACATACTCAATCAGAGTTGTACCGTCTTGACCGGGGGTTGATTGGAGGTAGAAGGGAACTGATCCTTCCTTCATTGATTAATATATGAAGAATTTCATCCATAGGTTGGCCTAAATAGGTGAACACCCTTTTATTGGAAAAATCCCGACGGGCTTTGGCATTCACTATCTTCATCACTTTGTCTTCCAGCATTTCATTTTCTGAAAGTGACGAGGGAATATTCATGACAAGGGGTAAGAGGCTAGCATGCTCTTGGCTGATTAACTGACGTGTCACTTGATGCTGATAAGTCACCAGTTCCGCCAATTGCTCAATTTGCTTGCAGAGAGCTTTAATCTTTTGTTCCATTGTGAATTGGAACTTGGCATAATCCCATCTGTCATCACCATCTTTGAGGGTCTGGGAAGAGTCACAGCTAAAATTGGAACTCTGTCCGTTGCTCCAATTGATCATGTTGACCTCTTCTTCTTTATGTTGAAGAAGAGGGTTATCTTGAATGTGAGGCTGATCTGGTTGGGTGACCATGATCTCCCCGTTGTCTATTAGGTCCTGGATCTTATGTTTCAAGGCCCAACAATCCTGAGTATAATGCCCAGGTGCCCCGGCATGATAAACACATTTCCTAGCAGCATTGAAACCCCGTCCATTAGGGCTGGCTGGTGGGAGAAGATGTGTAATTTTTTTCTGTGTTGTTAGAAGATTTAAAATGTTCTCGAGGGTATTCCCTAAGGGTGTAAACACTCGAGGGCGTTTGACTTCTCCACCTTTTGGCATTGGAGGGTTTGCAGACTGTGCTTGAAAGGGAGTGTAGTTTCTCCTTTGAATAGGTATGTTATGACTACCCTTTTGACCCTGTAGTATGAGGGAAACATCTTCTTCTTTCTTTTTATAGACCCTCCGGGGGTTGTTCCAATAATTTCCAGATTGGATGTGATCAGTAACAGCTTTGAGTGCAGCTAGGTCTAATCTTTTCGGATTTCAATCCCATGTCAGCCATCTCCCCATGTTTGACCATTTCAGAAAATGGTTAGCCTATGCCGGCTAAAACTCTCTCATAGAAGGGAGCTTCTTGTATATCTATGAAAGTCATGACCATCTCTGATTTGGTCATGGAAGGACTAACTTAGGCAGCCAGGCGTCTCCACCTTTGAGCATACTCTCTAAAAGACTCGCTAGATTGTTTCTTGATTTTGGTAATTTGATACCGATCAAGAGCCATCTGAGCCTGAAAGTTGTATTGAGTGAGGAAAGAATGTGCTAGCTCCTCCCAGCTATGGATCTTTTAAGTGTCTAATCTTGTGTACCACGAACGGGCTTCTCCAGTTAGACTCTTTTGGAATAATTGCATTCTGAGTTTTTCATCCTCTGCATAAGATCCAAGTTCTCCAATAAACACCTTTAAATGTGTGTAAGGATCTCCTAACCCGTCATATTTTTTAAAGTTAGGAGTTTTAAATTTTTCTGGATAATGAACACCAGGGAAAATACACAGATCAGCATATGAAACACTCCCATGTGTTCCAATTCCTTTGATAACACGAAGGGTCTCTTCCATTTGGAGGACTTTCTTTTTGATGTCACCAATTATGCGGGTCTCCAATGGGATGGCGACATCATGAGTTTTGTTGGTCGATCCAAATCGCTGCCTTCGAATATGGTAATGACCAGAGATTCCTCCTTCGTGGAGGATTCGGCATGTCTGGTATTTTGGACCCTGATTAGACTGGTGTAATTATTTGAGTAGAACAGCCAAATATGTAATTTGTTTGCTTAATCCGTCGAATTCTTTGCGAGAAACTGGATTAAGTTCAGTCTGGTCGGATGACGACATGATTGACTGTAGGCCTGTTGCCTTTTTGGACTTTGACCGGGTGGAAGGTCCGATTGATTCCCTGCGAAAGACTTGCATAGTTTAGTCTTTAGGGGAGGTGTATAATAACATGTTATGTGATGTGTCCATTTTAGGAATCTTATCCTACAAAACGGATGTCAGCTGTTTATAGCATGTTTATTAAAATATGTATGTAGACACATTTCTTCATATTTCTCATTATATGGAGATATATATGGAGTGAAATTACAAGTAATTGTGTTTACAAGTAATTAGAAATGAGAGAGCATGAAGAGACTTCCCTCCGTTTTGGGTTTATCAGAGGCTGACTATCTTAGGTTACTATCACGGCTTTTTGGCATGAAGGTTCCCAAATCATCGCAATCTACTTGACGGGAAGTTAATCCGGTGTTTCAACTGGAGCAAATTTGGGTGGTGCCTTTCCTGAGCCTCGGAGAATTTGTCTTCTCACGAGTCCAGTAATCAAACACCGATGGGATAGCCTCCTGGTGGAGGGACCACACAACATACATTCACATACATCGCGTCTCACCGTATGGAAAATGATGATATATGTGAAGCACTAATATCACAAGCAGATATGGTGCGAAGCACTAATATCACAAGCAGTTATAGTGCGACGCACTAAGGAAATGCATTCGTACACATTTATCAAATGTAAATGCAACATTCACACACAAGAAAATAATCAATTTTGAAAAGATTGAAATAGCGGCTTAAGTCCTCTTACTTTGGAGTCCCAAAGCAGAGTCGCCACTTGTCGACGTTGGGATTTTGGATGTCCTTTCCGCTTCTCGTTCTTTGTGTTCTCATTTTAGGTGAGATTTGTTTGAAAAACAAGTGAAAAAGGTCCGACATGTATAATGTCGACGATGGGACCGCTAAGAGTCGCCAGATTGGTTTTTAAATGGTTGTACCAACACAACCGAGAAAAGGTTTGCACATTGACCCAAAGATGTGACAACGCTATACTGGTCGGTGAAAGCAGAGATTCGCTTTAGGGTCCAGGGACTTGGTTATCTTGAAAGTGTATTAGGCACCCCGAACATCCGTGTTACCACGGTGACCGCCTCTTTTCAAGAAACTATTATCTGAATGTGTGTGTGTGTGGGTCAATGTGCTGTCATTTGGAAGTGGTACGAGGCCTCGTTCGTACCTATATACACAGGGTTTGAATTTATGTAAAAATTCAATTTTAAGCAAGATATGGCAATGATGTTTTATAAAAGAGGTTTTTCAAACCCTGATGCTCAATAGTAATTGAGACCTTTTACACTCCCATTTTATTAAGTGGGCGGATGGGTTGATTTTATTTGACAGATGCGAGGCATCCATACGAAAATAATATACATAATAATGCCGATTCCCCCATGGGTATAGAAACCATCTGAGGAAATTCAGACAACGCAGAATAATTTACAAGCTGCTTACAGCTGGAAATGTCCATCATGGGAACCGAATCTAGATCCAATGGGATGAATCTGTGATAACATGATTCCTAGGCATACAGAATACTGCAATTTGTATGAAAGTAGTAAGCATGTATATATATATAAAAGTCAGAATATATATATATCGACATGATCACCAACCACGAAGCACCTCCATGGGGGATCGAAGCGTAAATAAAGTCAGTAAAGCTATCAACCGCCACTTGGGAAACTCGAGTAGGATGAAACGTAAATAAAGTCAGAATATATCAACCGCCACGAAGAAAACTCGGTAGTGATGAAATGTAAATAAAGTCAGAAGAGCGATCAACAAGCCCATGAAGGAAACTTCTAGCAGATTTAAAATAAATAAATATATATATAAATATATATATAAAAAGCAATAAACGCATAGGATGTAAAATTGAGGCTCATCGAATGTAGTTCGACCCACGATTCATATATATATAAGTATATATATATAAAAGCGAATAAACGCACTGATATAAAATCACGCTCATCGAATGAGTTCACCACAATTCATATATATATATATATATATATATATATATATATATATATATATATAAACGAGTAAACACACCAAACCGAAGTCTAGGCTCATCAACAAAGTTCGACTTCGTTTTAGTGTGTGTATATATATATATATATATATATATATATATATATATATTAAAGCAAATAAACGCCCGCATCAAGTTCAGGCTCAATCGAGGCATAACTCGATAATGTTAGTTAATATATATAAATATATATATATATATACTGATGAAAGAAACCACGGACCAAAGTCCGGGCAAAAGCAAGCATCACGACTCTCAATGTGTAGAAGGGTGTGTGCAGAGATTAAGAGAAAGACTCCAAAGTGTGTGAGAAGGCTTACAACTGACTGCCAAAGAAAGCTTCTATATCTTTAGAGTGGGTAAACACAGGCTTTTGTTGGTACAAAAGAGGCTATATATGAGCTCACAGGTGTTTAAAAGGGGAAAGTACACTGCATGGGCTGAGTGTAGAAAAAATTGGGCAGGGCTTCCTCGCCTTTTTCTCTTGGAAAATCAGCACCCCAAGCCCTCTATTTATAGGCATTTTAGTCATTAGGTGTACTGCTACCCGAGCCATGAGTGTACTAGAGGCAACCCGGGTGGGCCCAGGTTTTTTGGATTGGGTCGTCTCGAAGTACGTGCACTCATGCATTGTAATGTCCACTCAAACTTTTAGAAGTGCAATCCGGGCATATGTTTGAGGTATACAGACCTATTTTGGACCGCCGTTGTCGAAAGTTGTACAATGGCATTTGATGAGCGTTTGTATGAAGTCGTTGAAGATGGGACGGTGCCCTCCGGTCTTCAAGCTTCAACTTCCATCCGTTACCCCGCACAATAGTCACTCGGGATTGGTTAGTCTTGTGGGACATTGTTGCGTGGAGATGTTGAGACGACGTTACGTGGCATCGTATTGGCGAGATGACGATGTTGCCCCTCCCCGGTGTTATCGCCGGATTGGGCTGATAAAGCAGACGTTGCTCAGGCTTCACTGAGATTGGACTGCTGCATTTTGTTGAAGGTCCTCATTGTCACCTTTGAGGTGTGCGTGTCTACCCGATGTTATCACCGGGTTGGTACAGTGTATCTCGTTGTGAGCGCCAAGATTGAAGTTGGTCGCATTTGAAACATACATTTCTGGGGTTATCGCCGAAACTACATTCCTTGGGGTTTTCACCAAGGTTGGTGGCTATTCCCATGATTGGGACTGAGACTGGATACCTCAGGTTTATCTCCGAGATTAATCGGTCTTCTCTGGGGTGTGTTCCGGTATTGTATCTGCAGGCCTCGGGGTTATCTCCGAGATTGGAATTGTTACTCCCAGATTTCGATCCGGGGTTGATGCTGAACTTCCGGTGGTATCCGGTGTGGATATGGATCGTCTCTTAGGGTTCCTTCTTAAAAGACGAATCTGTCCTCCTGCAATGTTAGTGACAGTAGTACAGAAAATTTCGAGTGTCTACACAAATATCATCTATCTATCTACCCATAATAAAAGCAAACTATGCAATAGATGCAGGTCGGGCATGCTTTGATTCTCTTCTTTTGACTACCTTGCTGATTCCCCGATGATGAGTTGTCATTCCACCTTTTCTTCTGATTAAAATTACCACCTCCTGTGCCACTTCCACTAGTCTTGTTATTTCCTTCACTTTTAGTCTTCTTCTTCTTCTGATCTTGATTGTACTTGGTCACCGCATCGCTTCCACCTTCAGTGAGGATGGCCTTTTCCAGTACTCCAGCAAACGTGTTTAGCTGAAACATCGATACTTTACAGTACACCCAAGGCTACAGTCCTTGTTCAAACTGTCTCACCTTCCTCTCATCCGTGTGAACTTGATACGGGGAGAACCTCGCCAACTCGTTGAATTTTGCCGCATAATCAGGTACGCTCATATTTCTCTGCTTCAATTCTAGAAATTGAACCTCCATCTGGTTCTGCGAATTACACCTTTCCCAAGTAATTACACCTTCACCTCCACGAACCTTGTTTGCTTGCCAACGATAGCTAGCTTCAGACTTCAGTATAAACGTTGCAAAAGCGGTCTTCTGGTCTTCTCTAACCCTAGCAACGTCGAAAACCTTCTCAATTTCCATAACCCACGTTTGAGCCTCGATCAGGTTCATGGAACCTTTAAATTATGGCGGTCCCACCGCCTTGAAATCCTTAAATGTAGTATTTGGTGGAGCTTGAGGCTTATTATTCATCGCTCCAGCTAGCAAGTTAACCAATTGCTGAACAGGATTAGCATTGGCGTTATTGTTATTATTGGTAGACTCTTCCTGAGCTGGTTGATGTTGTTGTCTTCTTCGTGGTGGCATATTTCTGTTAAAAAGATATATGCTTATTAAATCTCTATTAAATTCTCTAAAAGTTAAGACTTAACTCAACAATTTAATATAATCATTTAACACATCATCTCAAACAACTTAATATATATTCATTCAAATCAAATGTTTTACATAAACTGATAGCATCACTGCTATTTACTTCAACTATCCTGAGATAAATAATCCACAGGATTTAAAATATTTAAAATATTCCTTCATAATCACATTGGAATTTACATCTAAGTACTAGATAAGTTTATCACATAAGTAAACAAATTCTATCACTGTCTGTCAAGGTGTTGAATAGCCTTGCTACGCTCCACTTCCATGATACGAGACATCGTTCTACGATCCAGCATGTACGATGGAAGTCCTTCGAACTGGATGGGTTACCTCAAAACTAGATCCTGGGCCTCATCCATTGCATGATTAAGTGTAGAGTATGTCTCCCCAAGCTTTGCTTTCTTTGTACGACCATCCTCTTCTGCAAGGTCAGCACGACGTGACTCTCTTACCCAGCCTTCCTCTGCTATGATCAGCATTTCAGAGCTTTCCTTCAATTCCTTCTTCAGCTTCTCTATCTCCTCGATCTTATCTTTGGTTTGACCCTTTTTGTGGACCAAATCCCATTCTACATTTCTTAGTCGTGAGTGAAGAGTCGAAATCTCCCTCTCCTTCTCTTCGAGAGTAATCTGCTGAATAATAGCCCGCTCAGTCAGATCCTGTACATCATCTCGTAACTCTACGTACGTTACGATTAGATAACGATCGTCATATCTCAAAGATCAATGGAGTGCTGTGGAAACTCCTCTTCTTCCTCTTCTTCGTCAAATTCCTCCTCAGGATCAGTCTCAGGTGCATGCTCCTGACCAACAACGGTGATCAATGGAGATGACTCCCTCTGTACCAGCTATTCCCTAACGACATGAATGTCTCGGGGTTCCTCCTCTGTAGGTACTATAGGTACTCGGGGTTCCTCCTCCCCTACTCGACTAGTCCCTCCAACATCCGACATCCTAACAACAAAATTTCAAGTTTTAGTTACTAAGTCGTACTAACGAGCACATAATTTAACACATAAGCACATAAAGTCTTTTATTATCTTCAATGAATTACAAAATTCATTTCCTAGAACTCGATAAGAGTTTTCCATTACTATGTTCTTCCTATAAGGCTATTACCTAAGGTTGTTCCCCCACCTAAGGTTCATAACCTACAGCTTTGATACCAACCTGTGACACCCCTAAATCCGGGTACTTCGATTCTACGAGATTTGGTGTTCACTGTACAAATATCATCTATCTATCTACCCATAATAAAAGCAAACCATGCAATAGATAGAAATAAAATCTTCCCCTTAAGGGTTACAACATCCGAATAATAATACAATCCCAGGTTAAACTAACCTTAAACATCTGTGCGGAAATATAAACAAATAAGTCTTAAGTAACATCATTTCTAATTATCATTACATAACCACATAAATAACCAATCTTCATTACTTGCTAAGCTTGCCCTTTCCTTTACTAGTGGAAGGTTCGTCTGTTCTTTCGTTCTTAACTGCAATGTTATTATTACACAAGAGTGAGCACGATTGCCCACAAATATAATAATATAACAATGAATAATAACATATGAGAGAAATGATAACTTCGAAAGAAGTCTAGTTAGAGCTAATTCGGTAAAGTAGTCGCCCCTAAGCAATGTGAATTGGAAAAACATTCCTAATGTCGGCGAATCGCGGGGCTCAACTTTTGAGTCAAGAATAAATAACAAGAATCAAAAGATTTCTGAGGGTCATAAGACCTTGAACTATGTCCTAGGTTATCAAGGGTTATACTTGAAACCTTTAACAGTCATAAGACTATGGACCTTTCTACTCATACTTTGGGGGATCAACCCTTAGTACCATACTGTGCACAATATCTTAACGCTAACGCATAAGTAAATCCCTTTGCAGGGTTGTTCATCTCAGTTTGACATTCGAGTCCGCACCAAAGGAAGTTTGGTTTGGATAATTTAATAAGGGTTCTAAAATTTAGAACGTTCATCAACTATGGACTAGTTGAATTAATAAGGATTTGCTAGTTTAACAAGGTTCAACAATAATGATATTCAAATTGAATAATAATCTCAAGAAGTATATAATAGAACAAATATTATATAACAATTCATACTTTGAAAGGAATAATCAATCTTTAATATAACAATTCGAACTTGAATAATAGTAACGAGAATTTACTCAAGGTATATAATAAACTTGAACAATGATAACAAGTAGGGGTAAGAAACTTGCCTCGTGCGTAGATTACACATTAATTAAACTCGTTCTTTGATTTAAATCCTACATATCATTTACATTCATAATACCAGTCAATTATAACATACTAATCATCAAACGTTTATTCTCTTTGTCTAACTTTGATTATGACTATACTTAGTCAATTTATCACACTCATTGTCACATAATTTACACTTCACAAATAATAAGTTAATTATGTATTCAATAATTCAATCCACATGTAATTATGTTATTTACATGTTAAGCATCTATTTTAACATCTTATTACACTTCTAACATATTTCTATGTTCATTACATTAAGTTACTAACACATTGCTAGACTTAACATTTTAAAAAAATAATTCATTTCTGGACATTCTACAGAGTAGTAACATTTCACTTTTATACTAGGTCTTGGCGTCAAGATGTTGCAGTTGGCCGCGGGTCAGACACTTAACATTATGGCGTGATGGCACTACTTTGCTGAAATAAGGCAGGTAGCTAAATGAAATGCCACTTAATGTCATTTCAATTCTTGAGAAATGGCGATTCATGAAAAATCGCAGAACATGCCAATTTCTACCAATTTCTTATTTTCTACTCGAATTTAGACATACCCACATGATATAATTCACACATAATCATTACCCAACATTTATAGAGTGACTTTAACCAATTAAAACACTTAATTACAGAATTAAAGCATGCAATTTTCACTGTTCTTGAAGGTTTTGAAAATAATACATGAAAATTAACACTACGGATTCGTTATAACACCGAATCTGTTCGTTTAAAGTTTGGTCTCTTCGTATCAACATGCATAATAAAATAAGAGTGTAAATTTTACAAAAACATTTATGTTTGACAAACCAAAATCACGTATAAGGCCATAACCCAAACTTTGTAAATTTTGAAATAACAAGTCATTGTATAACGACATGTTTTATGATACTGATGTTATGGTCTACATAATAAATATATAATCAAATACGATTTGGTATGACATAGCACATATACAACCCATAATCATTACTCATATCCCAATTATAGAGGTTTAAATCAAAAACTATGAAACTCATATTCATGAAACTTAACAACGTAAAATAGAAATTGGGAAGGAGGAGATTACCCTATAGAGTATAAATTCCTAGGCTTAGATTCCTCACTCTCAATCTCCTTCACAAACTCACAATTTCTCTCTGAAAGTTTTATCTCTGTGATAATTTTCTAGACTTAGAATAATAAGAAAATAAAGGAAGAGAAGACGTCGAATAATTAAATAAACTAAGCGCAGAGTGGTCAGTTGGCCCAATCATGGGTTAACCGCTAATAACTCCCCTTAGGGCCTTGTTTGGCTTACCAAGAATAGATTACAAAACCATTTAATTTAATAAAACCTCTACAATATAGTTTAATTCATGTCACACCCAATTATACAATAGCTCAATTATATTATTTAATTTAATATAAATAATTATAATAATTTCTCATAGTCACATAATTAATTTTCTCATTAATTAATTATATCAAATTATTAAATCTCCAATTAATTATTACATTAATTAAATAACATTAGGCTTATTAAATATTTCTTTTAATTCAATAAGCTTACATAATTACATACTTGAATAATAAATATTCTTCACATTAATTTAATAAATGTAACTCATATAATTAAATTAATCAATCACATTTGCATCAATTAATTATTTAGTCTAATAATTAAATCATCAAAAATATTTATTTAATTCAATAAATATTAAGAATTAAATTATAAAAATCTCGTTCGTCACAATCATCCTCATCCAATGAGCAAGCACCGTATGTACCAATCTATCCAGATTCACTAATCCCCTTTTTAGTAATCCATCGATTCGGAACACTTTAGTTTTTAAGCTATCAAAGAATTTAGATCTCATTAACATGATCTCATCATGATTCTAAAAGTATTGTTTAAAATTATGGGTTTATCACATATTATTAAAACAACACCATGTAGATAATTAAATGCCTTTAGTAAATGAATACTTTTATTAATAAATGAATAAGATTGTTTAAAAAGTATATGCTTTATCATCATACATGATTGGCTTGTATGTATACTACTTTCAGTGATACCATTATCTGTTTATGTTTCCTTAAATCTAGGCCCTTTGAAAAATACTGGTGTGATTATCCAATTAGCCGACCATACTAACACTTACCCCCGAGGGGTAATTGAAGATGTCTTAGTGCAGGTGAAAGAACTAATATTTCCTACAGATTTTTATATTGTGGACATGGAGGATGATATATCACCAAACCACTCTCACATCTTGTTAGGAAGGTAATTCCTGAAAATAGCAAGAACCATGATTGATGTACATAATGGGACCTTAACAATAGAATTCGATGGAGAAAAATTTAATTGAATATATATGATGCCATGAGGTACCCTAGTGATATTAATCATGTTTTTGTGGTTGATGTTAGTGACTCCTTAGTGCATGAAACTTTTAAAGAATTGCATAAAGACAGTTTGGAGGTTCCATTGCCAATAGTTTGGACATGGATATGAAAGACGAGATTGAACAGTAAATTGTGGCTGCAATAGACTCAATGCCAAAATTCTCATATAAGTATGCAGTTCATTCAATCCAATTACATGTTTCTCATCAAAGTTATTACCATCTGTTGTGCAAGCTCCAACTCTAGAATTGAAACAATTACCTACACATCTGAAATATACATATTTGGGGACTAATGATATTTTGCCTATGATTATTGCTAGCAATCTAACCAAAGTTTAGGAAGAAAAGTTGTTAAGAGTCCTAAGAGACCATGTCACAGTTTTTTGTTCGACTATAGCGGATATTAAGGTATTAGTCCTGCAATGTGCATGCATCAAATATTGTTGGAAGAGAGAGCTAAGCCCATGAGGGATGCACAAAGAAGATTGAATCCACCCATGATGGAGGTAGTGAAAAAGGAGGTGCTCAAATTGCTTGATGCGGACATAATCTATCCCATTTTTGACAGTCGATGGGTAAGCCCAGTACAGGTAGTTCCAAAGAAATCCAGAATCATAGTTTTCAAGAATGATAATAATGCGTTAGTGTCCACACGAATGCAAACAGGGTGGAGAGTATGTATTAAATAAAAAAAATTAAATGTTGTAACTAGAAAATATCATTTTCCCTCTTTTTATTGATCAAATGTTAGAAAGATTAGTTGGGCACTATTATTATTGCTTTTTAGATGGTTTTTCAGGATATAACCAGATTGTGATTGCTCTTGAGGACCAAAAAAAGATCACATTCACTTGTCCCTTTTGCACATTTATATATCGTCTATGTTAGAGTGTATGCCCTAGAGGTCAATTATTTGATATAATTGCTTAACATTTTGATATTATATTTGATTAAATAAATGAATGATTTTATTATGGGTTTATTTACTGCATTATATAAATGTTAACATAATAAAATTCCTTAGAATAGTGATACAAATTATATAGTTTCAAGTATGTGACTTGAACATGAGATTATATAATTACAATTAGTATCATTGCTCTTAAATGTCCCTAGTCGAGTATCATTGTTGATAGGACAACAATGATGCATTGAGACTAGTATGTGGATTGACTGATGACCAAATCTCATTGGTCATAAGTATATATGAGATATTAAGTCAATGCATAGGTACGTGTTAGAGAACGATGTACTGGACAGACCCACTATGAGAATTCTATGTGGAGCATTATGCGAAGTGTCATTAGCGATTCTCATAGTGACAATGATGTAATGGTCCTCCGACCTGAAATCACTATATTACTACACGAGAATTTATGTACTTTGATATCATCAAAGGTCACCTTTAATAGGGTGGACTATAAAGGTGATTATTGGGTACATCATGAATCGTGTGAGGAATATGAGTGATCTATATGGAATTTAACCCTTCTATTTATTAGGGGTGATATCCATAGGCCTCTTGATTGAGTAGGACTATGAAATGCATGACCATGCTCAAATAGTGATTTGTTTCATATAGTCTATTCATTGATTAAGAAAACTCAGATTAAATTATGAAGAGTATGACACATTCCATGACTCGAGTTTAATCTAGGATATTAAGGTTAAAAGGATTAAATTACATTGAAATATTGGTCACGAAAAGGTTGCATCGAATCATCTATCTTATTATTACCTGGGTAGCAGTGATGCATTACTAGATGCCGCTCACTGTTTATAATTTTATAATATAATTTTAAAATTATTGCCAACGTAATAATAGGGTCACACACATAGAACGTTATTAAAATAGAATTAATTTAAATTGTAAGGATTTAAATATATCAGTATGATTGATAGTATTTAAATCACGAATTTAAATTAAAAGGATGATTTATATATATATATATATATATATATATATATATTAATTAAGTAAGACTTAATTAAGATATAATATATATATATATATAAATTCGATTTTATTTTAATTAGATTAGGGTTTTGATTAATTCTGATTTATTTCTATATATATGATATATCAGCGTTTTAGGGAAGTTAATCATAACCAAAAACCCTAGCCGCTCTTAGAGAGAGACTAGAGAAAAATTTTGAAAATCCTAATCCTTGGTGGCTAGTACTGTGACGTCCCCAAATCCGGGTCTCTTCCAACCCGACATATGGTGCTCCACGGTGCTACAGTTGTAACGACCAAGAAATTCGGATCTTATTGTAAAATGATTTTATTAAATTAAATAATAATAAAATCATATTCCATGTATTATCAAGATGGTTGTCATTGTATAACCTATTGATGTTAGAATGTCGTAGTATTTGAGCTACGTGGAAGAATTAAAGTGTTTGAAGTTCCAAGACGAAAATAATAGTTTTTCGAGAAATTTCCCGAAAAACACTATTCATCAATTTTTGCTCGGGATACAATTTTGAGTTTTTGAGAAATACGTAATGATGGAATAACAAGGTAAGATGGATTATGTAATAAAAACCTAGTTATGAAAAATGTAATAATTCGCTTGTGGACTTAATTTATAAACGTTAAGGAAGGCGAAATAGTATTGAATAAGTAATAATGTATGATACTTTGGTATTGTACAGAGTAATGAAAACAAGTATAATACTAAGTATTATACGAGTTTGTAGGAAGGATGAAATACTGTATATAAATTCTACATGAATTAGAAAACGAAAATAATACATCAACAATATGTATTAAGAAATGATAATGGACTTGGAAGATTGGATAAAAATTATATACAAGTCCAAGTGAATTAAAGGGAGAGGCCCAACTATTAATTAATGAACCAATTGATGTTCATTAATGCAAAGCCCAAATGATGATTTAATGAAAGCCCAAGATGGAATCCATGAGTTGTATGACCCATGGGGCAAACCATATTGATATGGTTATTGTGGTGACCAAGTAATGTGGTGACCAAGTTAGAGTGGTGACCAAGACTTTGAAGTAATGACCAAGTGTAGGATAAAAGTTGTGCTAGCCAAGTAATGAATAGTAAGGAGGTGGCTTGAGGAGGTGGGTGATTTAATGACTAAATTACCTTAGCTTTGCAAGTTCTATAAATAGAGAAGGCTTACAAGCCATTTGTTAGTTGTTCAAATAATCTAACATCTCAAAAGTGCTTAAGTGTTAAAGAGAATAAGCTACACATAAGTCATTCCATAAGTAAGAAGAAGAAGCAAGCTACTTTACCAAGACTACAAAAAGTAAGACTTCTTCTCTAAATTATCTTCTATCTCTACCATGATAGGTTGATAAGAAAAGTTGGAATTAAGGAACATGGATGTTAAGAAGCAAGAAGAATGTATAAGTCATGAACTTAAGCCACATAAGTTGGCAATAAGTAATTTGAACTTATAAAAGTTATAAACTTATTATAAGTTAACCTTGAATGTTAAGTATGAAAATATGAACTTGTGATGAGTTTAGTAAGAAAAGTGAATTAAGAACTTATATGATTATATGTATCATATATACCTAAGTAAAGTTATATGTGAAGAACATGTAAAGTATGATGATTAAGAAACTCTAAATTGTCATAAGTCATGAATAATCAAATCTTAAGTAGTTTATAAATTGACAAGTTATAAGCTCATGAAGAATAAATCCAAAATCCAACAATGATCATAAGTTGTTGTATTAAGTATGTTAAGATGTTCACATGATGAATGAACTTCATTTGTAATGTTGAACAAATCATAAGAATGAAGAATTGCCAGAATTTGCACGATTGGACGATAAACGTCGAATTCGTAAAATTCTCGGAATGAAAGTCAAATTTTGTGTTTTATCACGAAACCATTGTTTTCCAATAGAGACAAGTCATATTTGGCATTTAAGAGTTGCAGACTCAAAAATGATCGGATTTCGACTTAGAACGAAGAAACGAGCGTTGAACGTTCACGAACGTTTATCGTTTTCATTAAAAATGAACCAATAGGTAAATTTTTAGCAAACGAAGTCAAATAGATAAAATTCTTACATGATCATGTAGATTACATAATTTGAGAATCGTAGTCTTTTGAACGAGCCAATTCAGACTTATAACGAAGAAGTTATGCGTCTGGGAAGTTCACAAAAATTCAAAACTGAAATTATTTTCTGGTGCACAGAGTTGGCGTCGCGGCGCCAACCCTAGGCAAAATGACTCACGCCACAAATAGCGGAATGCAGGTGTTTGAGCCTCTTCGCAAGAGTTCATTGCAGTCACGAACTATAGTACAATATGTGGCCATGGGCGCTAAGTACTGCACCAAAATCCTCTGAGTGTGGCAACAACATGCCCATTAAGTAAGGACTCGCGTCGCGCGGCCAAGTCCCGGAGACGGTGATACAATAAGCTCGCGCCACAAAGGTAAGATGTAAGTATAAAATTTGGGCAAGCATGGCAGATCTTAGAACAAAGATTGTAATGAATGTTTCTAAGTACAAAGAAAAGAAAACTAATTGTTTTAAAAGTAAACATAACTTAAGGAATGTAATGAAACATTGTTAAACCTTAAGGATGTTGTATAAAGTTTGAGATAACCTACTCGAATATAAATGCAAGGATAATGATAAACTTGAATGAATAGTAACTGGATCTAATACATAATTAGATCAAAATGAAAGAGTATGATATAGTCATATACATACTTGATTATATGTGACCTAATGTAAGGCATTATGTGATCATGTATTATAGAGACTTGAACGACTTGAACATAAAGTTAATATACCGTAGCAGACGCTAAAGGCAAGTATTCTAACTCTTATCTCCGTTCAATCTGAACAAGTTTTTGAGGTTCATGTATTCTTTCGCATGAATTGAGGTATGTTGAAGTTAAAGCCAATTCCTTTGGCTAGACATGATGTATTGATAATCTATTCATGTATTATCAAATGTTGCTATCTTTTGTCAACTACTTGATATGGTTTTCAAAAGAAGACTGAATTGCTAAACAAATGTTTTGTCGGTAAAACGACAGGCACGTGAGGTTGCCAAATGCTTAAACATGCATACGTTTAATGGATGTAGTGTTGATCAACATAGAGTACAATAGGCTGATAACCTAGAAGTGCTCGTAAGTAATATCGGGCTTATGGACTTGCTTCCGGGTTGTCCTTTTCTAATAAAGAATGAATACTCGAGGTCTTTGACCGGAGTGAATGTTTTACTAAATATTGTTATTATTGCAAAACATTCTGAAAGAACAGATGAAGTGTTATTTTGAATTATCAATAGTACTTCATAACTATTGTTCAGTTATTGAAGATATATGATTTGTATGTGTCAAGCACGTTGTTATTAAATTGTTATACTTGCTAAGCTAGTTATGCTCACTCTTGCTTGAACCGTATGAATGCAGCTTAAGACTGAACGTCCCGAAGGATCGAAAAAGGATAAGGGAAAAGCTAAGGCAGATTACTAAGCTGTCTTGTAATAGTATAGGTCTATTGTTGTAATTTAACTGATATTATGACCAAGAACTTTTGTAACGGGTATAGAACCTGGGAAATGTAAATATTACTTTAAATATATAGAAGTTATGTTCTGTAACGCCCCGAGAAAATTGGATTTTTGAGAATTAAATTTTTATTTTTATTAAATGAATTTAATTAATTATTTATGGAACAAGCTAATCGAACGTCGTTCTCTGACCTATAAATGTCAGAATGTCGTAGGATTTTGGCTACATAGTAGAATTAAAGTGTTTGAATTTTTAAGATGAAACTAAAAGCTTTCCGAGAAATTTATTGAAAAACACTATTCACGCATTTCTGCTCGAGAATTATTTTTGAACTTCCGAGAAATACGTAATGATAGAATATCGAGGTGAGATGGAATATCCAATAATATTTCAGTTATGGAAAATGTAATATTTAAACATGTGACTTAAAACCTAACGCTTAAGGAAAATGATTTATGAGAAGGAAATGTAATGCGATTAATGAATTAAGAGATGATTGTATAATACGTAGGTATTATGCGAGGTAGAGAATCTGACGTATGATACGAGGTATTATACGATGCGTATGAATGATGGTATATCGTATATATTAAATAAATATACGAGGGGAATACGAGATGAATACATGATTATACGTTATAAGGCTTTAAGCTCAATGTATTGAATTTGTAGAATTGGTAGGATTTTTTAAGTATTATGTGAGCCAAGTATTGAATGGTTAAGTCCAATGTGAATTTATTAATGTAAGCCCAATGTTTGTTTAATTACAAGCCCAAGGTAATTTAATGTGCAAGCCCAATGATTAAGTAAGTTAATTAAGCTAAAGCCCAAAGTAAGAGACAATGGGTTATGAGATGGTTTAAACCCATGGAGCAAACCATGGATGATCCAAGGTGATGAACAAGTAAACTTAGAGGCTAAGTAAGTGTGGTGAGCACACAAAGTGCTTAAGTGATAAAAAAGTAGCTTAATGGCTAAGCAAAAAGTGTGGGGAGCAAGATAACTTAAGGGCTAAGTGTTGTGATAGCCAAGTAATTTATTTGGAGAACAAGTTTACTTAATGCTTAAGTTAGGAATAGTAAGGAGGTGGAGGATTTAATGACTAATCTACCCTCACTTTGAGATGCCTATAAATAGAGAGCTTTGCATTCATTTGTTGGTTGTTCAAATTCATCCAACTCCTCTCAAGCTAAACAACTTATTTGGTTGAGAGAATAAGCACTTATAAAGTTAGACTTTCTTTGTTAGCCTTTCCACCTATAACTTATAGCTTATTGGTTAGAGAGAGTACGTGAGAATAAGCTAGCAAGTTAACCTTTGAAGTTCAAGAATCAAGAAGGAGATTAAAGATTTACCAAGTGTTATTCAAAAGTAAGTGATCTTAAACCATGTTTCTTTCTCTCTCCATTGATAGAGAAGGGGGGTATTGGTAGAACAAGCATGCTAAGAAGGGGTTGAAATGATGAATCAAATGGCTTAAGTCTTAATAAGCCGTATACGTAATGAATAAGAAATCCAAACCAAGAATAAGTTATGAATTCATAAGGAACTTATATGAACTTTTCATATATTTTCTTAAAAAGATGGTATGATAATAAGAAGCAAGGATGGTGGTTAAAAGATTGAAGCCATAGGAAATCATGAGAAAAGAAGTCATAAGTTATGAGAAATGGAAATATAAGTAGTTTATTTTTTCATAAGTTACAAATTCACAATGAACTAGTAATAACTTATCATGTTTATAAGTTAATGAAGCATGAATGTCAAGATATTAATATGATGGATTGAATCCAAGTGAAATGGTCTATAAATCTCAAGTAACGAAGTTTCACCAGAATTCACACAATTAGACGACAATCGTCGAATTCGTGAAATTCTCGGAATGCAAGTCGAATTTTGATATTGAGCTTGGAAAAATTGGTTTTCAATGGAGACAAGTCGTATTTGTCATTATAGAGTTGTGGACTCGAAAATGGCCAGATTCCGACTTAGAAAGAAAAAATGAGCGTTGAACGTTCACGAACGTTTATCATTTTCGTTAAAAATAGACTAATAGGTAAAATTTTAGCAAACAAAGTCGAATAGATAAAATTCTTACATGAACGCATAGAGTACGTAAATTGTGAACCGTAGGATCTTGAATGAGCCAATTCGGACTTATAACGAAGAAGTTACAAGTCCGAGAATCTCGCAGTTGAAAATCATCAAAACTATTCAGTGGCTCGAGTCCGTCGCCCGTGCGACTCAAGCTTAATGACCATCATACAGTGGCGCCAAAGTGAGCTTCAGACCACTGCGAACTCAGCATGTGCAGCAACGATAGTTAACAAAGGGACTTGCACTGCAACAGCGAAGTCCTGGTCTCCAAGCCCTAATGGGCGAAAAGCAGCCACAAGACAACAAAGGATCACCGGCGCCGCAATGCCAGTCTTAAAAGCTAGACAATAAAGAAATGTTTACAAGTAGAAGATGAAGGGAAATTGTTGAGTAACGAACTAATGAACTTAGTTAAACATTATCAAGTCATAATTGAACCCCAAGTATGATCACCTAGGGTTAAAAGAAAGTTAATTGAAGATGAACGCAAATGATATTCAATGTTAATACTTCACCAATGACGATCGAGTTTCGATTAATAACGTATGGACGTTAGTAAGCCGTGAGGAAGGATAATTAACTCGAACTGAGTTGTATTAATGAAATAATTTCACTTATGTATAATAGAACGAAGTTAGTAAGAATGATGTAAAAAGAAACGATGGAAAGCCGGAACGAATAAATAACAAATCTAATACGGATTAGATTGAGAAGAAGGTAAGATTATTTAGGAACTAAGTATGTTCATTCATGACATAATGTGGTATGTTATGTGCTTATGTGTTGTAGAAAGCGTAAAGGCTCAAAGGAAACGTAATTGTACTGTAGCAGACGTTGAAGGCAAGTTTTTCTTAAGCGCTTGTCTAACCTTCGTGTTAGCTGAGTTTTTCAAAATGATTCACGTTATGAGATGCATGTATGATTTCAAAGAAAGGGTCAAAGCCAATTTTAACTCTCAATTAGACTAATCTTGATAGATTGACTAATTTCTTTATAAGTCTTTCAATATAGAATTGCTAACGCTATCCTATGCCAACTCTTTGAGTACGGATTCAAGGTAGGCTGAATATGTATAAACAAATGTATTTTCATCGAGTATTCGATGAGAATGTGAGGTTTCCACAACTTAAACGCATACACGCGTTTAATGGATGTAGTGTTGATCAACATAGTACTATAGTGATCACCTAGATGTGATTCGTAAGCTATCTTCGACTTTACGGACTTAGTCTTCAGGTTGTCCTTTTCAAAGAAATTATAAGACGTTCACGTCTTGAACTAGAATTGATGATTAATGGAATATTGTTATTGAAAAACGTTTTGAAGGAAAAGGGAAAGCTATTTTGAATTATTGATAGTACTTCGTAACTATCATCCAGTTATTGAAGATATACAATTCCTATGTTTCAAGCATGCTTTGAAAATGAAATTGTTGTACTTGCTGAGCTTGTTATGCTCATTCTTGCTTAAACCATATGAATGCATCTTAGACGATATGCCCAAGCGATTCGACAAGGATAAAGCGAAGGCTAAAGCAAGTTTGTAGCTTACCTATGTAATAGTATAGGTTTGTAATGATAATATTTGATATTATAACAAAAGCAAATGTAACGGTTATAACGAACCTGGGGAATGGTAGTATTATTTTGGAATATATATATATATATATATAAGACAAATTCGTTCTTTTAAGGCTTTTCAATTGAATGTTTGTGTGAACTGTAGCACCGTGGAGCACCATCTGTCAGGTTGAAAGAGACCCGAATTTGGGGGCGTCACATGTTCGTTCTTTGAGACTTTTTAATTGAATGAATGTATGAATGTTGTACAGTATAGCACCATCTATCGGGTTGGAAGATACCCGGATTTGGGGGCGCTACAACAGTTCACACAAACATCCAATTGAAATGCCTCAAAAGACTTAATATGTTGCATATATATTCCAAAACAATACTACCATTCCCTATGTTCTTTATAACCGTTACATTTGTCCTTGTCATAATATCAAATATTATCATTACAAACCTATACTATTATATAGGTAATCTACAAGTTCGCTTTAGCCTTCCCGTTATCCTTGTCGAATCCTTTGTTCCATTCGGTCTAAGCTGCATTCATATGGTTCAAGCAAGAGTGAGCATAACAAGCTCAGCAAGTACAACAATCTCATTTTAAAAGCATGCTTGAAACATAGGAATCATATATCTTCAGTAACTGGATAATCATTACGAAGTACTATCAATAACTTAAAATAGCATTCATTTTCCTTCAAAATGTTTTATCATAACAATATTCAGTAAAACACCAAATCTGGTCCAAGACCATGAACGTTTCATAATTTCTTTGAAAAGGGCAACCCGACACAAAGTCCATAAGTCTGGCATATCTTACGAGCACTTCTAGGTGATCAGCCTATAGTACTCTATGTTGATCAACACTACATCCATTAAACATGTGTATGTTTAAGTTGTGGAAACCTCGCGTGCCCATTGAATACTCTATGAAAAATACATTTCTTTATTCATATACAGGCTGACCTTGAATCCGTACCAACTAGTTGGCGTAGGATAGCGTTCACAATTCTATATTGAAAGACTTGTAAATAATTCAATCAATATATCAAGATTAGTCTAGCCGAGTTAAAACTGGCATAGACTCTTTCCTTAAAACAATACATGCATCTCATAACTTTAATCATTTGAAATCTTGGCTAACACGAAGATTAGACAAGTGTTTAAGAAAACTTGCCTTCAGCGTCTGCTACAGTATAATTACGTTTCCTTTGAGTCTTTACGGTCTCTACAACACATAATCACATAACATACCACATTAGGTCATGAATGAACATAATTGGTTCCTAAAGAATCTTACCCTTCTTCTCAATCTAATCATATATTAGATTTGTTATTATCGGTTCCGGCTTGCCGTCATTCTTTACCTCATTCTTACCAACTTCTGTCTCTTCTATAGTTTAATTGAAATTATTTCATTAATACAACTCGGTCTGAGTTAATCATCCTTCCTCACGGCTTACTAACGTCCCTACGTTATTAATTGATACTTAATCGGCGATGGTTATGTACACTTTATTGTACAATTCCTCTGCTTACATTCAATTAACTTTTTTTAACTCTAAGTGATCATACTTGAGGTTTAGTTATGACTTAACAATGTTTTATTAAGTCCCTTAGTTCATTGTTAAACAATTTCCATTCAAGCTCCACTTGTAACCATTCTTCATTATCTAGGTTATGAGGCTGGGGTTGCGGCGCCGACTATAACTCTTGGTGCCGCGCTACGGCGCCACCTATTATTGCCCAGAAACCGGACTTGGCGCTGCGGCGCGAGTCCCTTCGTTATGGGTCGCGTTGCGGCGCGAGTTTGCAGGGGACACATGCCACTTTTGCGTTGCGGTGCCGGTCATTTAGGCATGGAGTCGAACCGTGGCGCGGGCTCTGAGCCACATAAATTCTTGACAGTTTTTTAACTTTGCGAGATTCTCGGACTCGTAACTTCTTCGTTATAAGTCTAACTTGGCTCGTTCAAAAGCCTACGGTTCACAAATCACATACTCTACGTGTTCATGCAAGAATTTTATCTATTCGACTTCGTTTGCTAAAATTCCACTTATTCGTCCACTTTTAACAAAAACGATAGACGTTCGTGAACGTTCAACGCTCGTTTCTTTGTTCTAAGTCGGAATCCGACCATTTTCGAGTCTGCAACTCTATAATGCCAAATACGACTTGCCTCCATTGAAAACCAATGTTTCCAAGCTCAATATCAAAATTCGACTTCCATTCCGAGAATTTCACGAATTCGACGATTGTCGTCTATTCGTGTGAATTCAGCCAAAACTTCGTTATTTAAGATTTGTTCTTCGTTTCAAATGGATTTAATTCATTATACTAACCTCTTGACATACATACTTCATTAACTTATAAACATGATAAGTTATTACTTATTCTTAATGAGTTTGTAACTTATTAAAGTATAAAAATACTTATATTTCCATTTCTCATGACTTATGTCTTCTTTTCATATGACTCATTATGGTTAATGACTTTTAACCATTCTTCTTACTTCTTATTATCATACTCACTTTATTAATGTAAACATGTTACAAGTTCTCACAAGTTTTTATACATTCATTATAACTTAATAACTTATTTATGATTAAATTACTTATTCATTACTTATACGGCTTATTAAGACTTAAGCCCTTTGATTTAACATTCCTTAGCTTGTTAGTTCTACCAATACTCCCTTCTCTAATAATGAAAGTGAAAGAGAATCATGGTTTATGAATACTTACTCTTTGATGTTCACTTGCTACACCTTAAACTTCTTCTTGCTTCTTGAAAATCTAACAAAGGAAGTCTAACTTGTATGTGCTCATTCTCTCTACCAAATAAGCTATAAGTTGTTGATGTTTTTGAACAAAGAACAAATGAAGTCCAAGGCTCTCTATTTATAGGAAAACCAAGGTTAGGGCATAAGGGTCATTAATCCACTTCCACCTCCTTAATCACCTCCTTACTATTCATTATGTGCTCATCAAGTATACTTGCTCTCCACCTTTATTACTTTGCCATCACAACAATTGCTTAGCCATTAAGTTTGCTTTCTCCCTACAACTTCTATCCTTTGTTTGCCCATCACAACACTTATCCCTTAAGTATTCTTGCTAATCACATATATGCACTTTACTTGCTCACCACAACACTTAGTCATTAAGTTACTTGTTTTATTACTTTGGATCACCCATGGTTTTAACCATGGGTTTAAACCAACCTATAACCCTTTGGTTCTTACTTTGGGCTTTAGCTTAATTAGCTTAACTTATATATGGGGCTTTGCATTTATTCACATTGGACTTTACAATAACCAATATTTGATTTTAACATTAGTTCAATTGGGTTTAACCATTTCCATACTTCGGCTAACATAATACTTAACACATCCTACAAGTTCCTTTCTTTTGGCTTAAAGCCTTATAATGTATTTTATACGTATTAATTCTCGTATTCTCATTCGTATACTTAGTCAATATATACGACATACCATCACTCATACACACTCGTATAATACTTCGTATCGTACTCATATTCATTACTTTGTATAATACCTACGCATTATACAATCATTACTTAATTCATTGTACGCGATTTAAATTCCTTCTCGGAAGTCACTTTCCCTAAACATTAGGTTTTAAGTTCGCAGGCGAAATATTATGTTTTCCATAACTGAAATATTATTGGATATTCCATCTCAACTCGATATTCTATCGTTACGTATTTCTCGGAAGTTCAAAAAAAATTCCCAAGCAGAAATGCGTGAATAGTGTTTTTTGGAAAATTTCTCAGAAAGCTTTTATTTTCGTCTTGGAAATTAAAACACTTTAATTCTATCACGTAGCCAAAATCCTACGATGTTTTGATATGTTTAGGTCATAGAAAGACCTTCAATTAGCTTGCTCCCATAAATAATCAATTTAATTCCATTTAATCCTTATAATTAAATAAAATTTTAATTCTTCTAAAAATTCAATTTTCTCCTGCGTTACAAGTACCGTAGTTCTCTTCACTGCAGATCGTGCGACGATTCACGGGGCGTTCGTGTGGATAACGTAGAGGCGCATTCTCGCTGGATCAAGTAAGGATTCAAGTCGTTTCGTAACTCTTTCATAATCGGTATAATATCTAAACCACTGAATTAATTTATGTTTCACATGGATCCTGTTTGGGTTTCAGATTGTTTTGCTGAATTTATTTTTTCGCTGTGCATTACTTTGATGTGCCGAAAACCCTACAGTCGAATGTTCTTCGGACTTTGTAATGCCCCAAGTAGTTTTCATAGATGAATGGTAAGCATTTTTCTGATCTTTTAGAAAATTGCATCGAGGTCTTTATGGATGACTTCATGATTCATGGTGATTTTTTGGATAACTGGCTAGATAATTTGAGTCATGTTTTGGATAGATGCATGGAAACTAATCTTGTTCTAAATTGGGAAATGTGTCATTTTATGATAGAACAAGGAATAGTACTTGTTCATGTTGTGTCATCTAGAGGTCTTGAAGTTCATAAAGCTAAAATATGTTATATTTGTTTTGCCTTACCCCGTCAGAGTGCGGGAGATTCGTTCTTTCCTTGGCCATGTAGGTTTCTATCATAGGTTTATCAAAGACTTCTCAAAGATAGCTTTGCCTTTGTGTAAGTTGCTAGAAAAGGATGTGGAATTCCAGTTTGATGACGAGTACAAGGAGGTTTTTGATAAATGGAAGAAATTATTGACCTCAACACTAGTGATTCAACCCCTAAAATGGACACTTCCATTCAAAATAATCTGTGATGCAAATAACTATAATGTAGGAGCTTTCTTAGGCCAAAGAATTGACAAAGATGTTTATGTCATCTCTATGCTTCTAGAACCTTGAATGAAGCCCATATAAACTATTCAACAACTATAAAAGAACTTTTATCTATTTTATTTGTTTTAGACAAGTGTTGATCTTATCTGCTTAGTACTAAAGTTGTAGTTTATTCTGACCATGCTACTCTCAGGTATTTTCTTACCAAGTGGGAGTCCAAACCCAGGATTATACGATGGATCTTGATGTTGCAGGAATTTAACTTAGAGATCAAAGATAAAAGTGGAGCAGATAACTTGGTGGCGGATCATTTGAGCAGATTAATTAAGCAAGAAGAAGCATTGTCGCTACATGATACATTCCCAGATGAGCATCTACTTTCCATTCATGTTGAGATTCCCTGGTATGCGAATATTGTGAACTATTTGGTAAGTGCATATTTTCTTAAAGATTTTTCCAAATCATAGAAGGAAAAGTTAAACAGTGATGCTACACACTATGTTTGGGATGATCCATATTTACGAAAATTTTGTGTTGACCAGATAGTTAGACGAGTGTGCTTGATAGTGAATTTTAATCTATTCTTACCTTTTGCCATTCTTATGCTTGTAGAAGACATTTTGGTCCAAAAAGATCTGCTAAAAAAGTTTTAGAAAGTAGTTTTTATTAGCCTTCTCTTTTTAAAGACTCAAATATGTATTGTAAAATATGTATAAATTGTCAAAGGACAAGGAGTATATCACAAAGAAATCAAATTCCACAAACACCTATTTTAGTGGTTGAAATTTTTGATGTTTGAGGCATAGATTTTGTGATAACTTGGGATTTTGAATAATTCAAATTTTATGAATATTTTTTTTTATTTAATATTGATATTGACTATCAATATTGTGTTGTGTATCTGTGATATGAGTCTAGAGATGCGGTCAATTTGTGTATTGACTGAGAAATAAGAGTAGAGTTACGCTTAATAGAGAATAGAAACCCTAACCCTAGTTACGGATAGGGAGTCGATAGAAAATACAATTATAATAATTGTATTGATGAATACGTGTTTAAACTGTATAGAATTAATGATCAATGATTGATCAGATAAGGTATAAATTTAGTAAACCCTAATGAAGGATTAGAAACCCTAATCTCAGATTGAGAAACCCTAACGTATTGTTAGGAACCCTAATTGAATGTCGAGAAACCCTAATTTTAAATTCGAGAACCCTAAACCCTAATTAGAAAACCCTAATCCTAATTAGAAAGCCCTAATGTGATTAGTAAACTTTAATATAATTAAGAAACCCTAATTATATTTTAGAAATCTTAATTTTCTATTTTAAAACCTAATTAGAAAATCCTAAAAATTAAATGTGTAAAACCTAAGGGTTAGAACCTTAGGGTTAAACCCTAAGGGTTGGGACAAATGTCTAAAATGCCATTAAAATTGGAAACCAAATGACCAAATTGCCCTTTTTGCATTCTTTAATAGCTAACTTGTAGAATTTGCCAAAACTTTAGTTGGTGACCAACTAAAGCTCAGCCATGTGACTTATAACTCCAGCAAATCAGCCAAATACATAAGCTATATACATTATATCATAATATATATAAACTAAAGAGAGAGAAAGTCACAAAAATTGGCTCATTTGCACCTAAGCACTCAACCTACTCTCTCTGTGACGAACGAGATTTTGTAAATTTATTTTAATATTTATTGAATTAAATAAATATTTTTCGATGATCTAATTATTGGATTAAATAATTAATTGATGCAATTGTGGTAGATTAATTTAATTATGTGTTTACATTTATTAAATTAATGTAGAGAATATTTATTATTCAAGTATGTGTTTATGTGAGCTTATTCAATTAAATGAAATATTTAATTAAGCATGATGTTATTTTAATTAATTTAATTATTAATTATAGAGTTAATAATTTGACATTATTTATTTATGAGAAATTTAATTATGTGATTATGTGAATTTATGAGAATTTATTATATTTTATTTAAAATAAATTAATAAGATATTGATTTAATTTATAAGGAGTGTGACATTTTCAAACTATATTATAAAGGTTTTATTAAATTAAATGGATTTGAAACCTTTTCTTGCTAGCCAAACAAGGCCTTATTTGAAGTTGGGAACAGTTACCCATGATTGGATAACTGACCACATCGCGTCTGTTCTTTATTTCAATTGACGTCTTCTTTTTCTTTCTTCATTATTTGCCTAAGCCTAGAGAATAATCTGAGAGTGTTGTCAGAGATATTTATAATATTAAAAAGGAGATTAAGAGTGAGTGATTGAAGAAACATCTGAGTTTTCTAAATCTACGCTTTATACTCTAAAGGTAATCTCCTCCTTCCCAAATTTACAAGTTACGTTATTTAAGTTTTGATAAAAATGGCTTTCACAATTTTCTGTAAAGTCTCTACGATGGGAAATTGTAAGGCTTATGTGCATATATAGGTTAAGATGTTATCAAATCATATTTAATTATATATATATTTTGCAAACCATATCATCTGTTTCATTAAAATACATGTCGTATATGTTTTTCAAAATTACAGACTTTGGGTTTTGGCCATATGGCCTTATATGTGATATTTCATGTGTTGATCGTATATTCTCCCTAAATTTTACATTCGTATGTTGTTATGCATGTTGATACAGAGAGACCAAAGTTTAAATAAACGGATTCGGTGTTATAACGAATCCGTAGCGGCAATTTTCATGTTTTATTTTCAAAACCTTCAAGAACATCAAAGTAAGTGAAATTGCATGCTTAAACTCTATGATTATGTTTTTTAATGGGTTAAAATCACTTTATAAATGTTGGGTAATGATTATATATGAATTCTAACATGTGGGTATGATTAAATTCGTGTAGTGATAATTTAATTGGAAATTTTTGGTTGTGTTCTGCAATTTTCGCGAATTGAAGAACAATTTTTGTTCGCCCATGCACATTTGCTTTCAGATTCAATGCCTTAAGGCATGGCCTTGGCATGCTATACCACCGCCATGCCATGCCAAGTGTCCAAACCGCAGTACCACATAGCCATGATGCAAAGACCAAGTATAAGCGTGGTAGCCATGGCGCAATCTCTCATAATGGTCCGAAAATGTAATTTTTAAAGTGTTAAGTCTAGCAATGTATTGTTAACTTAATGTAATGAACATGTAAATATGTTAGAAGTATAATGAGATGTAAAATAGATGTTTAACATGTAAATAACATAATTGCATGTGGATCAAATTATGGAATATATAATTAGCTTATTATTCATAAAGTATAAATTATGTGACAAAGTGGTAAATTAACCAAGTATAGTTAATTATCAAAGTAGACAAAGAGAATGAGTTTTAACGATTAGTTAAGTTATAATTAACTGGTTTTGTGAATGTGAATGATATGTAGGATTTAAATCAAAGAACGAGTTTAACTAGTTTAGTTAAAGTGTAATCTACGCACGAGGCAAGTTTCCTAACCCTACTTGTCGTTATTATTCAAGTTTATTATTTACCTCGAGTAAATTATCATTACTATTATTCAAGTTCAAATGTTATATTAAAGATTTATTATCTTTCCAAAGCATGATTCAGTTATACAATAATTGTCCTATTGTATACTTCTTGAGATTATTATTCAAATCGAATATCATTATTGTTGAACCTATTAGACTAGTGAACTTTATTGATTCAACTAGTCTTTAGTTGATGAATGTTCTAAATTTCAGAACATTATTGAATTATCCAAATCAAACTTCCTTTGGTGCGGACTCGAATGTCAAACTGAGATGAACAACCCTGCAAAGGGATTTAGTTATGCGTTAGCGTTAAGATATTGTGCACAGTATGGTACTAAGGGCTGATCCCCATAAGTACGAGTAGAAAGGTCCATAGTCTTATGACTGTTAAAGGTTTTAAGTATAACCCTTGATAACCTAGGACATAGTTCAAGGTCTTATGACCCTCAGAATTCTTTTGATTCTTGTTATTCATTCTTGATTCAAAAGTTGAGCTTTTATTCAGATGTCTTTGATTTACTCGCATGTTATTATACTGTTATTTCATTATTATACTTGTGGGAAATAGTTCTCACTCTTTCTAAATAATAACATTGCAGTTAAGAACGAAAGAACCGATGAACCTTCCACTAGTAAAGGCAAGGGCAAAGTTAGCAAATGATGAAGACTTGTTATTTTATTTGATGATGTATTAATGTTATTGAGTTAATGATGTTGTTTAAGACTTATTGTTTATATTTCCGCACAGATGTTTAAGGTTAGTTTAACCTAGGATTATGTTTATGATTCAGATGTTGTAACCCTATAAAGGGAAGATTTTATTTCTATCTATTGCATGGTTTGCATTTATTATGGGTAGATAGATAGATGATATTTGTACAGTGAACACCAAATCCCGTGGAATCGAAGTACCCTAATTTGGGGGTGTCATAAGTTGGTATCAAAGCTGTAGGTTATGAACCTTAGGTGGGGGAACAACCTTAGGTAGTAGCCTTATAGAAAGAAGATAGTAAGGGAAAACTCTTATCGAGTTATAAGAAATGAATTTCTGCAATTCATTGAAGATAATAAAAGACCTTATGTGTTATGTGTTAATGTATGCGTTAGATGATACGACTTAGTAACTAAAACTCAAATTTTTGTTGTCAGGATGTCTAACGTTGGAGGAACTAGTAGAGTAGGGGTGGAGGAACCCCGAGTACCCACAATACCTACAGAAGAGGAGCCCCGAGACATACATGTCGTTAGGGAACAATTAGTTCAGAGGGAGTCATCTCCATTGATCACCGTTGTTGGTCAGGAGTATGAACCTGAGACTGATCCTGAGGAGGATCCTGAGGAGGAGTTTGACGAGGAAGAGGAAGAAGAGGAGCTACCACGGTACACCGTTGATCTTTGAGATGTATGACACGTTATCTGACCGTAGCGTGAGTAGAGATTACAAGATGAGTCTCCGATCGGTGGCGGGCTATTATTCAGCAGATTACTCTAGAGGAGAAGGAGAGGGAGATTTCGACTCTTCACTCACGACTGGGAAATGTAGAATGGGATTTGGTCCACGAAAAGGGTCAAACCGAAGATAAGACCGCAGAGATAGAAAAGTTGAAGAAGGATCTGAAAGAGAGTTCAGAGAGGCTTACCATAGCAGAGGAGGGCTAGGTAAGAGAGTCACATCATGCTGATCTTGCGGAAGAAGACGGTCGTGTAAAGAAGGCGAAGCTTGGAGAGACATACTCTACACTTAATCATGCAATGGATGAGGCCCAAGATCGAGTTTTGAGGTACCCCATCCAGTTTGAAGGACTTCCATCGTACATGTTGGATCACAGGACGATGTCTCGTATTATGGATGAGGAGCGTGGCAAGGCTATTCAGCACCTTGACCGACAGTGATATGATTTATGTAATTATGTGAAGAACTTAATTAGTTTTTTTGATGTAAATTCTGACGTGTTTATGAACGAAAGAATATTTGAATGTTTTAAATCCTGTGGATTCTTTATTCCAGGATAGTTAATGTAAATAGCAGTTATGCTATCGTTTAATGTTAAAACTTTGATTTGAATGCAAATATATCAAGTTGTTTGAGATGATGTGTTAAGTGATATGTTAAATTGTTGAGTAATTCCTTAACTATTTAGAGAAATAAATAATGTTCTAATAAAGCATTTATTTAACAGAAATATGCCGCCAAGGAGAAGACAACAACGTCAACCGGCTCAGGAAGAGTCTACCAATAATAACAATAATGTCAACGCTAATCCCGTTCCGCAGTTGGTGAACTTACTGACTGGAGCCATGAATAATCAACCTCAAGCTCCACCAAACACAACGTTTAAGGACTTTAAGGCGGTGGGACCGCCAGAGTTCAAAGGTTCCATGGACCCAATCGAGGCTCAAATGTGGGTTATGGAAATGGAGAAGGTTTTCGACGTTGCTAGGGTTAGAGAAGACCAGAAGACCGCTTTTGCAACGTTTATGCTGAAGTCTGAGGCTAGCTACTGGTGGCAAGCAAACAAAGTGCGAGGAGGTGAAGGTGTAATTACGTGGGAGAGATTTAAAGAAATGTTTTTCAAAATGTATTTCCTAACTAGTTCGCAGAATCAGATGGAAGTTCAATTTCTGGAACTGAAGCAGGGAAACATGAGTGTACCTGACTACGCGGCTAAATTCAATGAGTTGGCAAGGTTCGCCCCGTATCAAGTACACACGGACGAAAGAAAAGCCAGAAGATTCAACAAGGACTAAAGCCTTGGGTGTCTGACAAAAGGTATCAATGTTTCGACTAAACACGTTTTCTGGAGTACTGGAAAAGGCCATCCTCGCTGAAGGAGGAAGCGATGCGGTGACCAAGTACAATCAAGATCAGAAGAAGAAGAAGAGTGAAGGTGAAATTAATAATAAGACCAGTGGAAGTGGCACAGGAGGTGGAAATTTTAATCAGAAGAAAAGGTGGAACGACAGCTCATCATCGTGGAATCAGCCAGGTAATCAGAAGAAAAGAATCGAAGCATGCCCGACTTACGGGAAAGCCCATCTGGGAGTTTGTATAAAAGGAAAAAGAGTGTGTTACAATTGTTGTCAGGAAGGCCACATAGCACCAAACTGTCCAAACCCAAAGAAGGGTGCTTGTTTTACTTGTGGTTCGAAGGACCATCTGGCAAGAGATTGTCCCAAGAAGGGATCGGGAGGGTCAGGATCAGGAGGAAACCGGTGAAATAACAGTGGAAATGTTTTAACCATCACCGGACCAACCACAACAAAGCGATCGACCGCCCGGACTTTCAACATGACGGTACAAGATGTAGTTCAATCCCGTGATGTGGTGTCAGGTATCATTCCGATCAATAAAATTAATGCTTATGTTTTATTTGATTCGGGTGCTACTTATTCCTTTATATCCGATGATTTTGCCAATAATTTAAATTTGCCTAAGAATGAATTGGATTACCCCATGAACATAGAAATTGCGAATAGAGAAATAATCCCTGTTAAGTATGTACATAAGAACTGTAGAGTGGATATTAAGGGTAATATCATTAACGTAGATCTTATCCCTATTCGACTTGGGGAATTTGACGTTATATTGGGAATGGACTGGTTATTAAATTACGGTGCTGTAATTGATTGCCAAAAGAAGCGTATAAACCTTATGACTCCGTCAAATGTTGTGTTTTATGGTAACAAGTCGCCTAGACAAGCGATTTGTCTAATGATGATGCAGGCCAAGAAGTTGTTAAGACAAGGTGTGTAGGATACTTAGCTTACATAGTCGACGATCGAAAAGAGAATTGAAGGTAGAAGAAATACCGATTGTGAGGACTTAAATCGACGTATTTCCAGACGATTTGCGGGACTTCTACCGGAGAGAGAGTAGATTTAAGTGATCGATTTGGCGTCCGGAGCGCTCCAATATCGAAGGCACCATCTACCGAATGGCACCGATGAGATGAAAGAATTAATGGTACACTTACAATAATTCTTTGGACAAGAAGTATATTCAACCGAGGCGTATCGCCGTGGGGAAGCCCTAGGTGTGTGTTTAAAAAAAAGAAGGATTGATCGATGCGGCTCTGCATTGACTACAGAGAACTGAATAAGGTCACGATTAAGAACAGATATCCATTATCGAGGATCGATGATCTGTTTGATCAGTTGAAGGGAGCAAGATACTCTTCCAAGATAGACTTGAGAAGCGGTTATCATCAACTGAAGGTGAGGCCAGAGGATGTACCGAAGACAGCGTTCAGAACGCGATACGATCACTAAGAATTTTTAGTAATGTCGTTTGGTTTAACGAATGCTCTTGCAGCATTTATGGGACTAATGAACGGTGTGTTCAAGCCGTTTTTGGAGAAATTCGTGGTGGTATTTATAGACGATATTTTGGTATATTCAAAAACCAAAGAATAATATGAAGAGCATTTGAGATTAACATTAGAAGTATTGAGAAGGGAAAAGTTGTATGCTAAGTTTTCAAAATGCGAATTTTGGATTGAACGAGTTCAATTTCTTGGTCACGTAATTGATAAAAATGGAATTTCGGTAGATCCATCCAAAGTAGAAGCCGTGATTAATTGGTATCAGCCGAGAATGCCGTCGGAAGTAAGAAGTTTTCTCGGATTAGTGGGATATTATAGAAGGTTCATACAAGACTTTTCCAAGATCGCAACTCCGTTAACAAATTTAACTCGAAAAGCTGTGAAATTTGTTTGGACGGATAAGTGTGAGGAAAGTTTTCAAGAATTAAAGAAGAGGTTGAGTACGACACCTGTGTTATCTCTTCCGGACGATACATGAAATTTTGTTATTTTTAGTGATCGTCGCATAAAGGACTTGGTGTGTCTTTGATGTAAAGCGGCAAGGTCATTGCGTATGCATCCACGACAATTGAAGGATTACGAGAAGGATACCCACCCATGACTTGGAATTAAATTGCGATTGTTTTTGCTTTGAAATTTGGAGGCACTATCTCTACGGGGAGAAGTGTGAAATATATACGGATCATACTGAATGCGAAATATATTTTCACGCAGAAAAGATTTGAATATGAGTCAAAGAAGATGGTTGGAATTAATTAAGGATTCTGTTGTGAGATTTTATACCATCCGGGTAAAGCAAATGTGGTTGCCGACGCCTTAAGTAGAAAGGGTCGTGAGAAATTGATGATGTTGACTGCTCAGGTGGAGCTAATTGCAGAAATGGAGAAACTAGAGTTGGAAGTGAAGTATCCTATGGAGATTGATGAGAAAATATTTCAGATGCAATCTGGTACAACTATATTAGATAAAGTAAAGGAGGCTCAGCTTCAGGACGAAGAATGTATAAAGCTGACAAAGAAGATATCTGAAGGAACTGAACTGATATTTAAGATGGATAAGGAAGGAATACTGAGGTTTAAGAGTAGAATTTGGGTACCGCCAGTACAAAAGATTAAGGAAGATATTTTGAGCAAGGCTCATAGTTCACGATATTCGATTCACCCTGGTAGTACCAAGATGTATCAAGATCTTCGACAACATTTCTGGTGGCCGAATTTGAAACGTGATGTTGCAAAATGTGTTGCCAAGTGTCTTACCTATCAGAAAGTGAAAGCAGAACATCAGAGACCAAGTGGATTGCTACAACCGTTAGAAATCCCAGAATGGAAATGGGAACATATTACAATGGACTTCGTGGTTGGCCTTCCAACGACTCGGAAAAGGGCACGACGACGAGTATGGGTTATCGTTAATGGTAGCGAAATCGCACACTTCCTTTCGATCAAAATAAGATTCAACCTAGATCGGTTAAGCGAGGCTATACGTAAAAGAGATTGTTTGAGCACGGAGTTCGGTATCAATTGTTTGAGATAGGGATCCGCGCTTCACATCAAATTTCCGAAACGTCTTGAGGAATGCATGGAGTACTGCGATTGCGAATGAGTCTGACTTATCACCCTCAAACAGACGGAGAGAGAAACGAACAATTCAAACGTTAGAAGATATGCTAAGAGCACATGTGATGGACTTCAATGGAAATTGGGATGATCACCTACCATTAGTAGAGTTTGGCTACTACAACAACAGTTACCACGCTAGTATTGGCATGTGCATTACGAAGCGTTATCTGGCGAAAAGTGCGAAACTCCGCTTTCTTTGGGATGAAGTTGGTGAAAGATAATTGCTAGGCGCGAATTGGTACAACGAATGGCAAAAATAGTCAAAGTGATCCGAACACATTGGTAGCGGCTCAAGATTGATGGAAGAAATCTGTTGATCCACATCGTAAAAATATCGAGTTTGAATTAGGTAGTTATGTTTTCTTGAAGGTCTCTCCCTGGAAGGGAAAGATCAGGTTCGGAAAGAAAGGAAAATTGAGTCCAAGATTCATTGGACCATTTGAAGTACTGAGAAGAATCGGAGAAATTGCGTACGGGGTAGCCTTACCTCCAGCACACTCGAGAATGTCCACAACGTTTTCCATGTTTCTATATTACGACCATACAAAGCTGATTACAAGCATGTAATTGAATACTGAACCCTGCATTTTGAGAAAGACTTATCTTACGAAGAAATTCATGTCAAAATTGTCGAATAAAAAAAAGAACAAGTTCTCGAAAATAAATTAATACCTTACATTAAGGTAATTTGGAGGAACCACAACAAAAGAAGCCACGTGGGAACTCGAAGAGAATATGATGAAGAACTACCCTCATTTATTTACTTAATTATGTGTGGCGATTGTGGGGATGTAATCTTTGTAAGGGGGGAGAATGTAACGGATCAAAATTATTGAGTCGTGATTCTGGGGACAGAATCCTTTTAAGGGGAAAGATGTGACGAACGAGATTTTGTAAATTTATTTTAATATTTATTGAATTAAATAAATATTTTTTGATGATTTAATTATTGAATTAAATAATTAATTGATGCAATTGTGGTAGATTAATTTAATTATGTGTTACATTTATTAAATTAATGTAGAGAATATTCATTCAAATATGTATTTATGTGAGCTTATTCAATTAAATAAAATATTTAATTAAGCATAATGTTATTTTAATTAATTTAATTATTAATTAGAGAGTTTATAATTTGACATTATTTAATTATGAGAAATTTAATTATGTGACTATGTAAATTTATGAGAATTTATTATATTTTATTTAAAACAAATTAATAAGATATTGATTTAATTTATAAGGAGTGTGACATTTTCAAACTTTATTATAAAGGTTTTATTAAATTAAATGGATTTGAAACCTTTTCTTGCTAGCCAAACAAGGCCTTATTGGAAGTTGGGAATAGTTACCCATGATTGGATAACTGACCACATCGCGTCTGTTCTTTATTTCAATTGACGTCTTCTTTTTCTTTCTTCATTATTTGCCTAAGCCTAGAGAATAATCTGAGAGTGTTGTCAGAGATATTTATAATATTAAAAAGGAGATTAAGAGTGAGTGATTGAAGAAACATCTGAGTTTTCTAAATCTACGCTTTATACTCTACAGGTAATCTCCTCCTTCCCAAATTTACAAGTTACATTATTTAAGTTTTGATAAAAATGGCTTTCACAGTTTTCTATAAAGTCTCTACGATGGGAAATTGTAAGGCTTATGTGCATATATAGGTTAAGATATTATCAAATCATATTTAATTATATATATATTTTGCAAACCATATCATCTGTTTCATTAAAATACATGTCGTATATGTTTTTCAAAATTACAGACTTTGGGTTTTGGCCATATGGCCTTATACGTGATATTTTATGTGTTGATCGTATATTATCCCTAAATTTTACATTCGTATGTTGTTATGCATGTTGATACGAAGAGACCAAAGTTTAAATAAACGGATTTGGTGTTATAACGAATCCGTAGTGATAATTTTCATGTTTTATTTTCAAAACCTTCAAGAACATCAAAGTAAGTGAAATTGCATGCTTAAACTCTGTGATTATGTTTTTTAATGGGTTAAAATCACTTTCTAAATGTTGGGTAATGATTATATACGAATTCTAACATGTGGGTATGATTAAATTCATGTAGTGATAATTTAATTGGAATTTTTGGTTGTGTTACGCAATTTTCATGAATTACGAATAGGTTTACGGTTACATGTCATGCATGCGCCAAATTAACGCTTAAGGCCCAGCCAAGCCAGCAAGCGTCAACTGCGTTGCATCGCTAAAGTTCGGTCAGTATACGCTACAGTGTGCATGATCAAGAACCTAGTATAAACGTGGCGCCCTTATTTCCACTCTGCAGAATGGTCCAGAAATGTAATTTTTAAAGTGTTAAGTTTAGCAATGTATTGTTAACTTAATGTAATGAACATGTAAACATCTTAGAAGTATAATGAGATGTAAAATAGATGTTTAACATGTAAATAACATAATTGCATGTGGATCGAATTATTGAATATATAATTAGCTTATTATTCATAAAGTATAAATTATGTGACAAAGTGGTAAATTAACCAAGTATAGTTAATTATCAAAGTAGACAAAGAGAATGAGTTTTGACATTAGTTAATTTATAATTAACTGGTTTTGTGAATGTGAATGATATGTAGGATTTAAATCAAAGAACGAGTTTAGTTAAAGTGTAATCTACGCATGAGGCAAGTTTCCTAACCCTACTTGTCGTTATTATTTAAGTTTATTATTTACCTCGAGTAAATTATCATTACTATTATTCAAGTTCAAATGTTATATTAAAGATTTATTATCTTTCCAAAGCATGATTCAGTTATACAATAATTGTCCTATTGTATACTTCTTGAGATTATTATTCAAATTGAATATCATTATTTTTGAACCTATTAGACTAGTGAACTTTATTGATTCAACTAGTCCTTAGTTGATGAACGTTCTAAATTTTAGAACCTTATTGAATTATCCAAACCAAACTTCCTTTGATGCAGACTCGAATGTCAAACTGAGATGAACAACCCTGCAAAGGGATTTACTTATGCGTTAGCGTTAAGATATTATGCACGTAGATGGTACTAAGGGTGATCCCCCCCAAAGTCACAGTAGAAAGGTCCATAGTCTTATGATTTTAAAGGTTTCAAGTATAACCCTTGATAACCTAGGACATAGTTCAAGGTCTTATGACCCTCAGAATTCTTTTGATTCTTGTTATTCATTCTTGATTCAAAAGTTGAGCTTTTATTCAGATGTCTTTGATTTACTCGCATATTATTATATTGTTATTTCATTATTATACTTGTGGGCAATAGTGCTCACTCTTGCTTACTAATAACATTGAAGTTAAGAATGAAAGAACCGATGAACCTTCAATTAGTAAAGGCAAGGGAAAAGTTAGCAAATGATGAAGCCTTGTTATTTTATTTGATGATGTATTAATGTTATTGAGTTAATGATGTTGTTTAAGACTTATTATTTATATTTCCGCACAGATGTTTAAGGTTAGTTTAATGAGAATGTCGTATTGAGCAGTATTGTCAATGAGAATGTGGATAAATGGCACGGAAAAGCTATCCTTAAGGTTAGTTTTATTCAGATCTCGGTAATCCACGCAAACTCGCACCTTCTCTCCTGGTTTAGGCAAGGGAACTATGTTAGATAGCCGCTCAGGGTATGTAGACACCATGATGATGCCTGCTTGAAATTGTTTCACAATTTCCTTTTTAACCTTTAAACTCCACTCAGGTTTTAATCGGCTGAGCTTCTGCTTGACTGGCTTGAATCCCTCTTTGATGGGGCTGCGATGAATAACGATGTAAGTGGATAAACCCACCATGTCTTCATGAGACCAGGTAAACACATCCTAGAATTGGGTTAATAGTGTAACCATGTCATTCCTTTGGTTTGGAGTGAGGTCTGAACCAATCTGGATTAGCTTAAGGTTTTCTAAGGTTTCAAGATTGAAGGAAGTGATTTGATCAAGGTTGGGTTTGGGTTTGTCTTCGACCCATTCTTTGATCTCCTGAGATATCTCAATGTCCTCTTGTATTTCCATCAAGTCTGAGTCCAACTTTTCATCAAAGTTATAATTCTTGTGGAGAAAAGGCACCTTATCAGCAAGTATAGGCACATCTAAATTCAGAGTCTTGAAACAAAATATGCTTTCACTTAATATATATGAAACTGTTCAATCATACAAAGTGTTAGAATATACTTACAAAACAACTGCTAATAATGTACAAAAAAGTAAGCAGTTATTGTTATCTACAAGGCAGAGGGAGTTTCTGCCCATTTTACCCTTGTAGACCAATGAAAGGAGTACTGCTCCAATTGTCAAGGGTGAAGTCCTAATGGACTACAGTGATGGAGGGGCAATCATCGTCCCCCTTTTCCCGAATAATGACCATAACATCTGGGAAATCATCGGCTGAGGTGTATCTATTTGTATGTTCATCATGGACAATGATGCGTACATTTTCCATCATTCTGGCGATGTCTTGTTTACGTCACCGTTCCTCTTCTTCCACTCTGGGATCAGGAACCAGAACTTCTTTCCCTTTATCGGTATCGATTTAGGAAATAACATAACCATTACATGGGCTGGCACCTTTACCGGAGACCGTATATGCTCAGGAACTGTAGGTGGAGATAATCACCGTGTGGCTGAAGCTGAAGGAATTTGTTTGTGCTTATGAGGATTCCTGTGACTAGAACTGGCAAAATAGCCTAGTCTGGCTGTCCCTGTTTGACTGGACACTTGAATTGGGTGCTCAATGCCCTAATGATCTTTACTCAACCCTTGTCCATGTTGATAACCCAATGACATCATTTCTTGAGTAGCCGCCATTACTTCAGCAGAAATCTTGGGTATTGAAGGTGGTGCCCCAATGGGATGGTAGTGAGTGTTGCTCACCTCCAGGGCATGAAAACTGACTGGCTCAACTTCTGAATTGAAGTTGATTAGTGGTATGTCACCTTGTTTAGGATATTCCAGCTCAGCATCGACGATGACTAGGCTATTGTTGATAATGTATTTAAGATGTTGATGAAGGGTGGAGGGGACGACCCCAGCCATATGAATCCACGGTCTTCCCAAGATCAGGTTGTATCCTGTATATATTTTGAGCAGTTGAAAAGATATGCAAAATGTATGAGGCCCAATCTCCACTGGTAGTTCAATCTCTCTGACAGCGTTTCGTTGGGATTTGTCGAAAGCTTTAATGATTGTATGGCTTCTTCGGATTCTGTTGAGATTGATATTCATCTTCACCAAAGTGGCATAAGGACAGATATTCAAAGATGACCCTTCATCTATCAAAACTCCTCCCACTATGTATCCAAAAGATAAGACCGCTATGTGCAATGACTTGCAATGACCGGTCCCTTCGGAAGGTATATCGTCATTAATGAAAGATATCACATTGTTGTTAAAAATGTGTTCCACCAGATGCTGGAAATTCTCAACATCTATTGACTTAGGTAGTTGGGCTTCTTCCAAAACCCTGAGCAAGACCTTTCTGTGATCTTCGGATGTGAAAACCAAGTCCAGTATGGAAATTTGATGTGGAGCTTCTCTTAAGCATAAAACCACATTTGCTTCATTATGGCCCATAGTACGGAGAAATTCTTCCACCTTTTCCATGGGAATCTTCCCCTTTGACTTGATGGTAGATTTCATCATCCATTAGGGGAGATACGGTGGATTATCCTTCGACACTGCAGCAGTTATGTGAGATGTGGATCCTTTACCCCCTCCATAATTCCATGGAACTTTTTTTAGGCTGACAACAAGATATTGTGGTATAAATGGCAAGATAATTGGCTCTGGAGCAGCCACTTTCAAAGGATTGTAAATACCCTTTAGTTGAACTGGTTGGATGATATGTGAGGGAGTAGCTGCATCTGTCTCAGAAAATATGTTTGCTATAACTTCCTTCCACTTTGTAGGAAACGCGTCCCCACTCTCTAGTACTACAACATCATCGTCTTCCATCTGCAGGACACTGCTGTCAATTAAATTCTGAATAAAGTGGCGGAGTGCCCAACATTCTTTTGTGTTGTGACCGCGAGATTGGGAGTGATACTGACACACTCCTTTAAAATCAAACCATCTTGAACGTGGGCTGATTGGAGGTAGCAGAGTTGTGATTCTTCCTTCATGAATTAACATCTACAGTATTTCTTCCATCGGTTGGCCTAGGTATGTAAATTCCCCTTTGTTGGCAAAATCCCGACGGGCTTTTGCATTTACTCTTTTTGCAATTTTATCCTCCAGTGTTTCATTTTTTGGAGTACGAGGTGGAATGTTTGTAACAAGAGGAAGGAGACTGGCATGCTCCTGACTAAATGATTGGTGTGTGCTTTGGTGCTGATGGACCTCTAGTTCTGCCAATTGGTTAAGTTGCTCACACAAAGCATTCATTTTTCGTTCCATCATAAACTGGAACTTTGCATAGTCCCACTTGTAAGCATCATCCTTGCTGGTCTGGGAAGATCCACCATTATGATTATTGGAACTCTGTCCACTACTCCAATTAATCATATTAACCTCCTCTTCTTTGTGTTAAGGAAGAGGGTTGTCTTGCACATGTGGTTGGTCGGGTTTAGCTACCACGATCTCACCATTATCAATCAAATCCTGGATCTTGTGTTTCAAGGCTCAGCAATCTTGAGTATAATGTCCTGGAGCTCCAGCATGATAGACACATTTCCGACTAGCAGTGAAACCCTTCCCATTTGGGTTCGCTTGTAAGACCCCGAATTTTATGAAATGAAGGTATTCAATTTTCTTATAATTATCATGTTATTTAGTAAAAGGTTAAATTGATAAAAGTTAAAGTTAAGGGTGATATATAAAAATTTTTCAAAGTAAGAAAGTTGATATAAAATATTCGTTGTGTCGGGGAATATTCAATTGGTCGGGGAATATTCGTTTTAACAGGGAATATTCATACGACGGCACAATCATTGGTGGACCCCATAACGGAAGTATTGTCGTATTTAGAAAACGACAGAATTATCTTTTTATAAAAATAACGACGAAAGTTTTATCGTTAAATTGTTGAACTACCCGTTAGTAAAAGTACAGTAATACGCGTGGTTGCATAGTAGCACACGATATTGATTATTGATGCTTACGTGAGAAGTCACTCAGTTATACTCCATTATTGCTACAATAATTGCTGCATAATATCTCTCATATTATTTGTAGACACTCGAAATTTTATGCACACCTGTCACTAATATTGCAGGAGGACAAATTCGTCTTTCAAGAGGGAACCTTGGAAGATAGTTCATATCAACTCTGGATACTATCGGAAGTTCAGCATCAACCCCGGAACACACACCGAGAGTAACAATTCTAACCTCGAAGATAACCCCGAGGCGTACAGATCCAATACCAGAACACACACCGGAGAAGACCGATTAATCTTGGAGATAACCTCGAGGTATCCAGTCTCAGTCCTAATCATGGGAATAGCTACCAACCTTGGTGATCACACCAAGGAATGCAGTTCCGGCGATAACCCCGGAAATGTTTGTTTCAAATGCAACCAGCTTTAATCTCGGCGCTCACAACGAGACACCCAGTACCAACCTGGAGAAAACACCAGGATGACAAGCACACCTCAGAGTTGACACTGAGGACCTTCAACATTTGAAGTAGTCCAATCTCAGCAATAACCCTAAGCAACGTCTGCTTTATCAGCCCAAACCGATGATAACTCCGGTGAGGGGCAAAGGAATCATCTCACCACTCTAAAGCCACATCACGCCGTCTCAACATTTCATATACACCTTTCTACACAACGATGTCCCACAAGAATCAAGGAAAACCAATCCCGAGTGACTATTATGCAGGGTAACAGATAGAATTTGAAGCTTGAAGACCGGAGGGCACCGTTCCATCCTCATGACTTCGTACAACCTCTAATCCCATACCATTGTACAACTCTCGACAACGGCGGTCTGAAATAGGTCCTACATACCTCAATCGGATGCCCAGATTGCAATTCTGAAAGTTCGAGCGGACATTGCAGTGCCTACATGCATGTACTACGAGACAACGCGACCCGAGAAACCCGGGACAACCCGGGCAGCCTCAGTTACACCTGCGGCTGGCCGCAGGTACACCTACGGCTCCCCACTCTATAAATAGAGGGCTTAGGGTTGCCATTTTAAGGAGAGAAAGAGCGAGGAAGCCCTGTCAAATTTGCTACGTACTTGCAATATACTGAGTGCTTTCCCATTTTATCGGCGGGAGACGAGTTTCATCTACTTTAAAGATATACAAGTCTTCTTTGGCAGCCCACTATAAGCCTTCTCACACACTTTAAAGTCTTTCTCTTCATCTTTGCACACACCCTTCTTCACGTTGAGAGTCGTGTTGCGTGTGTTTATATATATATATATATATATTTATTTATATGGACTAACATTATCGAGTTATGCCTCGATTGAGCCTAGACTTCAGTCTGGAGGGTTTACTTGCTTTAATATATATATATATATATACTTATATATATTAACTGTGTGTCGAACTTTGTTTTATGAGCCTAGACTTGATTCTGAGCGTTCTATCGCTTTAATATATATATATATATATATATATATATATATATATATATATATATATATATATATATATTAACTGTAATGTCGAACTCTATTCGATGAGCCCGGATTTTACATCCTAGACATTTACTAAACTTTATATATATATATATATATATATATATATATATATATATATATATATATATATATACACACACACACACACACTTATATATATGAACTGTTTTCTAACTCTCTCTTCGATGAGCCCGGATTTTACATCCTAGCATTTACTCGCTTTTATATATATATATATATATATATATATATATATATATATATATATACACACACTTATATATATGAACTGTTGTTTTAACTCTATTCGATGAGCCTGGATTTTCCATTCGGTGCGTTTATCGCTTATATATATATATATATATATATATATATATATATATATATATATATATTTTAGTCCCACCTAGAGTTTACTTTGTGGTGGTTGATCTCTTTTATAGCTTTTTTTACGTTTCGTCCTGCGTGGAGTTTACATCGTGGCAGTTGATCGCTTTGTACAACTTTATTTACGTTTCGTCCCGCCTGGAGTTTCCTCCATGGCAGTTGATAGCTTTTACAGCTTTATTTACATTTTCTGATCCCCTATGGAGGTGCTTCGTGGTGGCTGATCATGTCTGTATATATATATTTACAGCTTTTATATATATACCTGCTTACTGCTTTCATACAAATTGTGGTATCGTGTGAGCCTAGGAATCACGTGATCACATAGTCAACCTATTGGATCTAAATTCAGTTCCCGTGATTGACATTTTCAGCTGTAAGCAGCTTGTAAATTATTCTGGGGTGTATGAATTTCCTCAGATGGTTTTCATACCCACGAGGAAATCGGTATTATTTTATACATTATTTTCCTATAGATGCTTCGTATCTCCGAATAATAAAAGTAATCAAGCCGAATATTGAATAAAAATGGAAGTATTAAAAGGTCTCAATTACTATTGAGCATCAAGGTTTGAAAAAACCTCTTTTATAAAACATAACTGCCATATCTTGCTAAAAATTGAATTTTTACATAAATTCAAGCCATGTGTATATAGGTGCGAACGTGGTCTCTCACTACTTCCAAATAACAACAGATTGACCCACACACACACATTTAGATAATAGTTTCTTGAAAAGAGGCGGTCACCGTGATAACACGAATGTCGGGGGGGTGCCTAACTGTGATGCCCCCAAAATAGGTATACATCACCCATTCTGAGTCGCCAAATACATGGTACAGAAACAAATACAACTTCAATAATATAATTGTTGTGCAAAATACGACAACACATATACTGTGAGTTTAAATACAAATATTGTCTTCTAGACAATATCCACACTCAAATAAGCTCATTACAATTATTGATACACTATTTTACAAAATAGTGAGGACTACTAATACAACTATCCTGAACCATCACTCCATACCCCGGCTAGTTCCTGCTATGTTCTTACCTCCTGAGAAGAAAAATGGAACAAAAAGGAAAGGGTGAGCTCAACTAGCCCAGTAAAGAATATTATGACTAAGATAATATACAACAAATTATCGTTAGTCTTCAATAGGGAAAAATATGATAAAATATAATAGACAACAAGTTTTAGATCAACAACTGCAGCGGAACAACAATCCATTAGTAGAGTCAAGTAGAGAAAGAATTCTACTATCTTCTAAGATTTAAAAGTCCATCATCAATATTTTATCCCTGTAACATCAATCAATATACATCTTGAATCAAATATTCATCTTTGTACTACAGGCCAAAGATATTCATTTGTATCACCAGTTGGTCATGTTCATCTCAACACCTGTTCATCTTTGCACTACGGGCCAAAGATATTCATTAGGTAATCATTCATCTTTGCACTACAGGCCAAAGATATTCATTTGTATCATCATTTAGGACTGAGGATGATGAAAAATATTTTAAAGAAAACGAATCCAGTGAGATAAAAGATCAAATACTAAGGATTCGTATTACAGTTTATCCAAGTTCAATAATATTCCAAAATAACCAATTTTTGAAGCAGAATTCAAAAATAATGATCAAAACATGGATACAATCAAAGATAGTAACCATAATAGACAACATGGACAAAAAGAAGAAAATTTCATTTTTCGGTGAATAGTGTCGTATTCGTGAATAGTGTCGTATACGTGAATAGTACCGTATATGTGAATAGTAACCCCGACACAAAAAGTTCCAAATTTGATAAAAAATTCATACCAACATTTCGGTATAATGATATTGAAGAAAATAATATCATTTAAGAAGAAAACAACATCCCTTACCTCGCAAAGACATTATTTCTAACTGGAATACTGAATATAGTGCTGAAGGAACTTGCACCGTATAGCAACACTCAAAGTACTAAAATACTCACAAAATACGCTCGATATTATAGAGAGAGAAAGAGAGAAAACTTGTTTCTGGTGTGATTTTCAATTCTAACTTAGCCCTCTATTTATAGGAAAATGTTAGCACGCCGAAGCAGACTTAACCTGCAACCTGATGGCTTTACTTGCTACTATTCCCACCCACCACATTTGAATAAAAATCTCAGCACATTTTTACCAACCAAAAGGGGGGCCCACCAATTCTAGAATTTTTCACCAAAATCATTTATAACCTAATTTCCGAATCAGTCACCTCTTAAAATTCATAACAAAACATACGTTCATTTTTAACGGTTCAAAATTTGTGGACATATACTCAACTTATATATGTATAACATATCAAAAAATCACAACGATCCAAAGGTCGGATTAAAAATTATAACTCGTGCAATATATCTCAAAAACAACTGGTTTGATTTTTAATACCTCCAATCCGACAAAATACTGATAAAACACCTCAACATTAATTCCTTCATTTATAACCACATAAATAAATCCATCATTTATATCCACATAAAATAAATATTTCCTTATCATATAAATCAATAATTAATTATTCACAAATAATATTATAGAATCACAATAATGACAAATAGGTAGTTCCCAAAAAAGAGGGGGCTTTCCGATAAGGATTTCTCCTTACTAGCGCGCAATTAGGTGACCAAACCTCTCATTGACAGAACTTTCTAGACAATGTCAATAATACTATCTAATAATATTATTCAAATAATATGAATTATTGATCTGATAATGGGAAATATTGTGCATTGACAATTATTGAAAGAATAATAATATAAAATATCAACGCAATAATTATTGAATCAATAAAATAAAATATTGAACAGTAAATACTGTAACAATTATTGAGTAGTTCCTACTTATGTAAGGATCAATAATTCAACAATATTGTGCAATATCGTGTGCTACTGTGCAACCATGCGTATTACTGTATTTTAACCACCGGGTATTCTAACAGTTTTAACGGTAACAACTACGCCGTTTATTTGTAAAAACTTACATTTATCGTTATCTTCATTCGACCGTTATCCGTTATGAGGCCCACAAATAGCTGCGCCGTCGTACAAATATTCCCCGACAGAAATAATATTCCACGACCAAGCAAATATTCCCCAAAAACAATGAATATTTTATAACCACTTGCTTATTTTTCAATATTTTCACATTTCACCCATAACCAAAGTATTATATCAAATTAACACCTTATTATTCACAATAATATTTAGAGGAAATTCAATTTTATTCATTAATAAGTTGGGGTCTTACAACCTCCCCTCCTTATGAATTTTCGTCCTCAAAATTGACGTATGTACCTGGTGTTTCGAAAAGGTGAGGATACCTCGCTTTCATTTTTGATTCTAACTCTCAGGTCATTTCTTCAATAGCATGGTTTCTCCACAAAACCTTAACTTGTGGTATAACCTTCGTGCATAGGACATGCTCTTTCCTATCCAATATCTTAACAGGTACCTCCTCGTATGTTAAATTTTCGGTTATCTCGTCCGGTTCTAACTCAATAATGTGGTTTGGGTCGTCCACATATTTACGTAACATTGATACGTGAAAAACGTTATGAACACGCGACATACTTAGCGCTAAGGCGAGTCTATAGGCCACAGTTACTACTCGATCGAGGATTTCAAATAAATCGAAGGCTTTAGCTTTCTTCTTTATATTCATCAGCTCCGGTGTGTAGCTTGAGTGGTTTTAACTTTATCAATTAAAGTCGATTCTACTCGTATATTTAACATCATAACGTGGGTACTTGGAGTCTTTAACTCTATCTCCATCCTTTGTAAGTTATACAACATAGGTCTTTGTATTCGACAATATCGCACTCGTACTCGCATACGATCTTCTACTCAGCGCGTCAGCTACCACGTTCGCTTTTCTAGGATGGTATGGTTAGAACAGGTGCCGAAATGAGTCGCATCTTGAGCTCTTGGAAAATCTTCTCGCATTCCTCGCTCCATACGAATTTTGTATCTTTTCGAGTCAGCTAAGTTAATGGAGTAGCGATTCGAGAAAATCCTTCCACGAATCTCCGATAGTAACCAGCTAAGTCTAAAAAGCTAGATATTTCGATTACTGACTTAGGTTGCTCTCAACAGTGACTCATATCCCAATCTTGGATAGCACATCACAATAGCACCTATCGTTTTACCACCACACAAATATAGCGTCCCCTACGGAGAGTCTGGCTTTGGTGGATCCCACAAAGGAAGTTACCAGATAGAGGCTTGAGTACCAACTCTTGTAGTTGGATTTTTAACTCCTGAAGTTCAATAGGAGTCATTCGATAAGAGATTTTAGAAATGGGTTTTGTACCGGGTTCAAAGTCGATACAAAATTCAATATCACGCTCTGGGGGTAGGCCAGTAAATTCTTCAGGAAATACATCAGGAAATTCACTAACAACAGAAATATTATTCAAATCTGACGTATTTTTGTTTAATCCATGAAATGGGCTAAGAAAGCTTGACATCTGTTTTTCAATAAACGAATGGCTTTATGGCTTGATATGAAAGTGTTTGACTTCAATGATTTGGTTTCTTGAATTCGAATAACAGGTTAGTTAGGAATATGAAAATTAACAACCTTACGAAAACAATCAATTTTGGCATGATGAGTAGTTAACCAATCAATCCCTAAAATTACGTCAAATGCAAGTATCTTTAAAGAGATAAGATCAACAGGTAATGTGATTGTGCCCATTTGGATCAAACAAGATTTATAAATCGTGGATACGATAATAGTTTCTTATAATGGAGTCTCCACAGATAAGTCAAAGTCTAATTTCTCCGGAGTTAAGTTTAAAAGTTGAGCACAAGAAAGAGAAATAAAAGAGTGGGTAGAACCGGTATCTAATAAGGTATAGACTTTGAAAGAATTTATAATTAACTAACCCGTGCTAACTTCGTTCGGGTTACTCGTTCTTTGAGAAGTCACGAAAAATGCTCTTCCTGAAACCATCGACTTTGTTTTGTCTGTATCCACCTTTGGTGCCACCGTCCCAACTGGACTTGATTTCGCTACAAGATAAAATCGAGCTATGTGACCGTCTTTTCCACAACTAAAACATATCTTGGAAAGCTGTGAATAGTTTGGACTTATATGTCCCTCCTCTCCGCATCTGTACCATCTAACTGATGGTCGTTCTCCTCCCCTAGAATTTGTTCTTTGGTGTTTGGTCTTTGTTTGTTGACGCCTTCCGGTCATCGTGAAATCTTCTCTTCTTGAAATTTCAACTTGAATCATTTCTTCTATTATCTTGGCCATGATTACCACCGAAGTGGTTACCATTTCTGGCATGATAATTTCCTCCACGATGGTGATCATTGTTCCGATGACCGTTGCCACCGGTACGATTATTATCGTGTTGCTCGTTATCCTTCGGTTGGGCTAGCTCATTATCGTGCTCCAATAATTGAGCCCTATTCACTACATCTGAATATAAACAAAGTTTGTGAGAAATGAGGTATTGACGTATTTTGGGTTTGAAACCTCGCAGAAATATTCACGTCATTCTCTCCTCATTATCAACCAAATGGGATGCAAATTGGGACAACTCGGAAAACTTAGCTTCGTACTACGACAAGTTCATATTGTTTTGCTCCAGCTTGATGAACTCAACCTCCTTCATGTGACGAATACTTTCAGGAAAGTACTTGTCGTTGAACAATTCTTGGAACTTCTCCCAAGACATCTTCAGTGCGGCAGATTGAGTATGCTTTACAGATCCCCACCAGTAATCTGCCTCTCATCGCTATATGATGGTGGCAAAGGGAACCTTTTGATCCTCAGAACATCCCAAGATATCAAATATCTTGGTGATCTGCTTTATCCACGTCTCTGCCGTAAGTGGTTTTGGCTTTCCCAAAAACTCCGGTGGTCCCAACTCCTTGAACTGTTTAGCGGTGATAATCCGAGAGTTGCCAGTGTTTCCACCTGCATTTTGAACTGGAGTCCCTCTCGCCTGATGTTGCATGAATTGCATAAAGCCTCTAAACATCCCATCGTTCATCATTTGATCGGTGTTGTTGTTTACCTGAGGAATATTGTCATCCTGATGCACATTATCCTGGGTATTGATCGTTGGTGACTCAACGGTCTCATGTGCTTCATTGCTTATCACAACATTTTCAGATGCCATTTTCAAATACTGCCATAAAACAAGGGTTAATTGATATATCACATATTATCCCTATACTCTGACCGACCAATTAAATACCAAATAAACTTAGGTAGGTCATACTAGCGAAAGAATTCCCCGTCTCTCCCCTCCTAGTTCTTGTCTCACACCTCAGCCAGTGATCATATCCATAAGCTCTGATACCAACTGTGATTCCCCCAAAATAGGTATACATCACCCATTATGAGTTGCCAAATACATGGTACAGAAACAAATACAACTTCAATAATACAATTGTCGTGCAAAATACGACAACACATATACTGTGAGTTTAAATACAAATATTGTCTTCTAGACAATATCCACACTCAAATAAGTCCTCATTACAATTATTGATACACTATTTTATAAAATAGTGAAGACTACTAATACAACTATCCTGAACCATCACTCCATACCCTGGCTAGTTCTTGCTATGTTCTTACCTCCTGAGAAGAAAAATGGAACAAAAAGGAAAAGGTGAGCTCAACTAGCCCAGTAAAGAATATTATGACTAAGATAATATACAACAAATTATCGTTAGTCTTCAACAGGGAAAAATCTGATAATATATAATAGACAACAAGTTTTAGACCAACAACTGCAGCGGAGCAGCAATCCATTAGAAGAGTCAAGTAGAGAAAGAATTCTACTATCTTCTAAGATTTAAAAGTCCATCATCAATATTTTATCCCTGTAACATCAATCAATATACATCTTGAATCAAATATTCATCTTTGCACTACAGGCCAAAGATTTTCATTTGTATCACTAGTTGGTCATGTTCATCTCAACACCTGTTCATCTTTGCACTACGGGCCAAAGATATTCATTAGGTAATCATTCATCTTTGCACTACAGGCCAAAGATATTCATTTGTATCATCATTTAGGACTGAGGATGATGAAAAATATTTTAAAGAAAACGAATCCAGTGAGATAAAAGATCAAATACTAAGGATTTGTATTACAGTTTATCCAAGTTCAATAATATTCTGAAATAACCAATTTTTGAAGTAGAATTCAAAACTAATGATCAAAACATGGATATAATCAAATATAGTAACCATAATAGACAACATGGACAAAAAGAAGAAAATTTCATTTTTCGGTGAATAGTGCCGTATTCGTGAATAGTGCCGTATACGTGAATAGTATCATATACGTGAATAGTAACCTTGACACAAAAAGTTTCAAATTTGATAAAAATTTCATACCAACATTTCGGTATAATGATATTGAAGAAAATAATATCATTTAAGAAGAAAACAACATCCCTTACCTCGCAAAGACATTACTTCTGACTGGAATACTGAATATAGTGCTGAAGGAACTTGCACCGTATAGCAACACTCAAAGTACTAAAATACTCACAAAATACGCTTGATATTATAGAGAGAGAAAGAGAGAAAACTTGTTTCTGGTGTGATTTTCAATTCTAACTTAGCCCTCTATTTATAGGAAAATGTTAGCACGCTGAAGCAGAATTAACATGCAACCTAATGGCTTCACCTGCTACTATTCCCACCCACCACATTTGAATAAAAATCTCAGCACATTTTCACAACAAAAAGTGGGGCCCACCAATTCTAGAATTTTCCACCAAAATCATTTATAACCTAATTTCCGAATCAGTCACCTCTTAAAATTCACAAAAAATCATACTTTCATTTTTAACAGTTCAAAATTTGTGGACATATACTCAACTTATATATGTATAACATATCCAAAAATCACAACGATCCAACGGTCGGATTAAAAATTATAACTCCTGCAATATATCTCAAAAACCACTAGTTTGATTTTTAATACCTCCAATCCGACAAAATACTAATAAAACACCTCAACATTAATTCCTTCATTTATAACCAAATAAATAAATCCATCATTTATATCCACATAACATAAATATTTCCTTATCATATAAATCAATAATTAATTATTCACAAATAATATTACAGAATCACAATAATGACAACTGTGCGCCTCCACGGAAGAGGGGGGGCTTTCCGATAAGGATTTCTCCTTACTAGCGCGCAATTAGGTGACCAAACCTCTCCTTGACAGAACTTTCTAAACATTGTCAATAATGCTATCTAATAATATTATTCAAATAATATGAATTATTGATCTGATAATGGGAAATACTGTGCAGTGACAATTATTAAAACAACAATAATATAAAATATCAACGCAAAGAATTATTGAATCAATAAAATAAAATATTGAACAAGAATTCTCCGTGTAAGAATTATTGAGTAGTGCCTTCTTACGTAAGGATCAATAATTCAACAATATCATCGGTAATACCGCAGTAGTTATCTTGTGCAACCACACGTATTACTGTATTTTAACCACCGGGTATTCCAACAGTGTTAACGGTAACAACTACGCCGTTTATTTGTAAAAACATAAATTTGTCGTTATCTTCATTCTACCGTTATCCGTTATGAGGCCCACAAATAGCTGCGCCGTCGTACGAATATTCCCCGACAGAAATAATATTCCACGACCAAGCGAATATTCCCCGACAACAATGAATATTTTATAACCACTTGCTTATTTTGCAAAATTTTCACATTTCACCCATAACCAAAGTATTATATCAAATTAACACCTTATTATTCACAATAATAATTAGAGGAAATTCAATTTTATTCATTAATAAGTTGGGGTCTTACACTAACACCTTTCCTCCGCATAATCAAGTCCCCGGACCCTAATGAATCTCGATTTCACCGACCCGTTTAGTAGTGTCACATCATTGGGTCAATGTGAAAACCTTTTCTCGGTTGTGTTGGTACAACCATTTAAAAAACCAACCGACGACTCTTAACAATCCATCGTCGACATTATATATGTCGGAACTTTTTCACTTGTTTTTTCAAAAAAATCTCACCTAAAATGAGAAAACCAAAGAACAAGTAACGGAAAGGGACAACTAAAAATCTCGACGTCGACAGGTGGTGACTCTGCTGGGGACTTCTAGTAAGAGGACTTAAGTCGCTATACAATCTTTTTAAAACTGTTATCTGCTTGTGTGTGGATGTTGCATTTACATTTAATGATGAATGTGTACGAATGTATTTTACTTATTGCACTTAGTGCTTCGCACCATACTCTGTCGAAGGTCTTGATACATCTTAGTAATACCAGGATGAATCGAGTACCTCGAACTGTGAGCCTCTTATAATACTTACTATTTTAATTCCGTCTCATTCGGAACCCAAATTCTTCCTTCAAATCATAATAATCCCTCAATATCAAGACTAAACTTAATATCTTTTTCAGTGGTTAACCGCTCCTTCATCTGGTCACACTCATCAGTTTTGAGCTGTACCTCCTTGACGCTCTCTACAATGGTAGATTGTATCTCCGTCGTAAAAAGTCTTTGTTCCGCCTCGCTTGGCAACTTCACCTCCAACTCCATCCTAGCCATCTCTGTTATTAACTCAGTTTGAGCCGTTAACATAGACAACTTCTCCCGACCCTTTCCACTCAAGGCGTCGACCACAACATTGGCTTTTCCAGGGTGATACAGGATTTCATAGTCGTAATCCTTTATCAACTCTAGCCTTCTCTTCTGTCTCATATTCAACTCCTTCTGTGTGAAGATATATTTTAGACTCTTATGGTCCGTGTATATCTCACACTTTTCCCCATAAAGATAATGTCACCATATCTTTAAGGAAAACACCACCGCGGCTAGTTCTAGATCATGAGTAGGGTAAACTTTCTCATAATCCTTCAACTGCCTAGATGCATACGCAATGACCTGGCCATGCTGCATGAGCATGCAACCCAGTCCTTTATACGAAGCATCGCTATAAACTACAAAATTTTCTGTGTCATCGGGTAATGACAAAATAGGCGCTTCACTCAACCTCTTCTTCAGTTTTTGAAAACTGTCTTTGCATTTCTCAGGTCCATACGTACTTCACCGTCTTCCTCGTCAAGTTAGTCAACAGAGTAGCTATCTTTGAAAAATCCTGAATAAATCTCCGATAGTAACCTGCTAACCCTAGGAAACTCTGTACCTCGGTTGGCATTTTCGGTTGTTCCCAATTCATCACGGCTTCCACCTTCGTTGGATCTACTGAAATCCCCTCATGGTCAATGACATGACCTAAAAATTGTACCCTCTCTAACAAGAATTCACACTTAGTGAACTTCGCATATAACTTTTCCTTTCTTAGTGTCTCCAACACTATTCTCAGGTGTTCAGAATGATCTTCTGGCATCTTAGAATAGACTAGAATATCATCGATAAACACCACAATGAACTTGTCGAAATATTGTTTGAACACTCTGTTCATCATGTCCATAAATGCAGTAGGTGCATTAGTCAATCCAAATGACAACACCAGAAACTCGTAATGACCATAACGATTTACGAATCATCTTTTGCACGCCTTCATTTCAAACCTTGATTGATGATACCCGCCCTTTAATCTATTTTGGAAAATATTTTGCCCCCTTCAACCGATCAAAAGATCATCAATCCTGGGCAATGGATACTTATTCTTTATCGTTAACTTGTTCAACTCTCGATAGTCGATACAAAGTCTTAACGATCCATCCTTCTTCGTGACAAACAATACCAGTGCTCCCCATGGTGAAACACTAGGTTGTATGTACTTCCTGTCTAACAGTTCTTGCAACTGCACCATCAAATCCTTCATCTCCACTGGCGCCATACGATACGGTGCCCTAGAAACTGGTGCCACTCGTGGCACTATGTATATTACGAACTCGGTCTCCCGATTCAGCGGAAAACCCGACAACTCACTCGGAAATACATCAATGAACTCACTAACTATAGGTATTTGTTGCATGGTCGCTCCCACTCTCTAGGTATCAACCACATGACACAAATAACCTACACACCCCTTCCTCAATAATTTCCTAGTTTGTGTCATGGTAAGACAACACGAACGTCCCGACGATTTATTCCCGTAAAATATTACATGAGATTGAATTGATGTTTTAATATTAACACATTTCTTTTGACAATCTATAATTGCCCCATGATTTATTAACCAATCCATTCCGAGAATTATGTCGAATTCTCCTAACATTATCGGTATCAGATCTACCGATAATTTACAACCTCGAATGTTTACGTAACAACTCCTATGAATATCTTCAATTGGAATTATCTCTTCGTTTGCTGCCTTAATGTTTAAAGGTATAGGAAATTTTTCGGGAAGTAATCCTAATCGTCTAGCAAAATCAAATGCGATAAACGAACAAGTAGCACCCGAGTCAAACAACACGTATGCATTTAAGTTGTTGATCGAAATAATACCTGCGACTACGTCCCCCGAGGCCATTGCGTCTTGGACGGTCATGGTAAAGGTACGGGCCATCGGCCTACCCGGCTGCGCTGGACCCCCAATAGTTAACTTACCACTATTGGTGCCCCTATTCCCGTCTGTTCCCTTCTTTGGGCAGTTCTTTGCCATGTGGTCAGCTGACCCACATACAAAGCATCCATGATTCTTCTTCGGGCTTAGACAGTTTGGAGCAATATGCCCCTCCTGCCCACAGTTATAACAAACAGCCTTACCTTTGACACAAACTCCTAAGTGAGTCTTCCCACAGGTCTTGCAGGCCTCCATCCTCCTTTTTGGATCTCCTTGCTTCACTCTGATATTCCCAGAGCTAACTACCTTCCTCTTATAACCTTTGCCACTCCCGCTGGCACCCTCATTCTTTACTCCCCCTTCCACCTTCCCCTTGATTTTCTTATCCTTGTGGTATTGGCTCAACGTCTCGCTACCACCTTCGGTAATTATTGCCTTCTCTAAAGCGATTCCAAAGGAAGTACTTTGGAATATAGAGATACGATTATAGAGCCAGGGTTTCAAGCCCTGCTCAAACCATTGTGCCTTCCTAACCTCAGTGTCCAGTTAATGTGGAGCGAACCTTGCCAGTTCATTAAACTTGGCGGCGTATTGGGGAACTGTCATGTCCCCTTGTTTCAAATCTAGAAACCGCATCTCCATCCTTCCTTGCATGCTCGTGGGAAAGTAGTTCTCGTAAAATATTTCTTTGAACCTCACCCACGTTATAGCATCTATTCCGGCCCTAGCCTGATTGGCCTCCCACCAAAAGTTGGCCTCTCCCTTCATCGTGTAGGTTGAAAAAGGTAACCTTCTGGGCCTCGTCGACATTTGCTATCACAAATTTCTTCTCGATCTCCTTCACCCATGTTTGGGCTTCGATAGGGTCCGTAGTTCCTTTGAACTCCGGCGGACCCACACTCTTAAAGTCCTTGAATGTAGTATCTCGTACTACACCAGGATTTATGGGAATATTAGCCCCTGTTTGATTAAACGCTGCGGTTAAAAGGTTCAAAAATTCCTGCATGGGGTTAACCGGACCTCCCTCTAGTTGATTTACGTTCGCACCTTGATTACGTGGTACTCTTCTTGGCGGAATTTTGCTGTTACAATAAACACACATTCCGTTATTATTCATTTCCTGTCAGTTATTTATTATTCAATGTTAAACAATAACTTAAACATTCATTACTCAACATTTTTCGAAAAAGACTTATATTGATTCATTGTAGTATAATACTACATCGGTTACATAACACAGCCAAAGCTAAATACATTACTTTCCCGCAATTACTTTCCAAAAATTGGGATTTACAAAAGACTACCCTTGATTATACAAAAGAGGGTTGTACGTCGCTACTAGATACAAAATTATGTACATATCTAATTACTCTAGCCACTACTAGATTACATTTGCCTTAAGGCATTCTCAAAATCCATCTTGGCAAGAGCGGCGATAATATCACTGCTGATAGTATGCCGCGTCTTCCCTGCTTCGGCGATAATTACTCTAGCCTATGGCTTTGATACCAACCTGTGACGCCCCCAAATTCGGGTATCTTCCAACCCGACAGATGGTGCTACACGGTGCTACAGTTCACATAAACATTCAATTGAAATACCTCAAAAGAACGGATATGTCTTATATATATAAAAAGAATATTTACATTCCCCAGGTTCTTTACAACCAATACATTTGTCTTTGTCATAATATCAAATATTATTCTTACAATACCTATACTATTACGTATGAAATCTATGGGTTCGCCTTTGACTTCTATTTATCCTTGCCGGATCCATCGGTCCGTTCTGTCTTAGCTGCATTCATATGGTTCAAGCAAGAATGAGCCTAACTAGCTCAGCAAGTACGACAATTCTTAATAAAATATCATGTTTGAAACATAGGAATAGTATATCTTCAATAATTGAACAATAGCTATGAAGTACTATTGACAATTCAAAATAGCACTTCTTTTCATTCATTACAACAACAATATTCAGAAAAACATCAATTCCAGTTCAAGACCGTAAGCATATCATATGTTTTTTGAAAAGGACGTCCCGGCACTAAGTTCGTAAGTCCGACATAGCTTACGAGCACGTCTAGGTGATCAGCCTATAGTACTCTATGTTGATCAACACTACATTCATTAAACGTGTATACGTTTAAGTTGTGGCAACCTCACGTGCCTGTCGTTTGACGACAAAACATTTTAGCATACTCAGTCTACTTTTGAAAACCACAACAATATTAGTTTGGTAAATCCTTATCAACTCTTGATAGAAAAACATAGCATACGTCTAGCCGAAAGAGTTGGCTTTGACTTCCTCAAACATTAACTCATGCGAAGAATACATGAATCACAAAGACTTGTCCAGATCAAACTGGAACAAGGGTTAGAGTACTTGCCTTTAGCATCTGCGTATAGATATAACACGTTCACTTTACGTCTTTAAGGTCTCTACAGTAAATGATAACATCACATAGTACATTAGGTCATGAATAATCATACATTGTTCTTAAAGAATCTTACCCTTCTTCTCAATCTAAATACGTATTAGATTTGTTATTATAGGTTTTGACTTTACGTTATGTTATTCTTATGTTCATAAGTAACTGTCTTAACTTAACCCTAAGTGTTCATACTTAAGGCTTAAATATGTTTTTATCAATGTTTCATTAAGATCCTTTATTAAGTGTTCATTCATTACCATTCATGCTCAACATGTAAACATTCTTTATTGTCTAGGTCTTGAGGTCAGTCTCGATGATGTCGGCTTTATTACACTTGGTTCATACACAAGATCACCCATTATTGCTTGAAACCGACTCGACGATGCAAAGACGAGTCTCTTTGTTAATGGTCGCGCTACGGTGCGAGTTTTCAGGGACTGAGGCTCCCTTTGGCGCTGCGGCGCCGGCTAAATGACTTGGAGTCGCGCCGCGGCATGGACTCTGTGCCACAAAAACTTTTGACAGATTTTTCAAAAGTTGAGATTCCCGAACTCGTAACTTCTTCGTTATAAGTCCGAATTGGCTCGTTCAAGAGCCTACGATTCACAAATTACGTAGTCTATGCGTTCACGCAAGAATTTAATCTATTTTACTTTGTTTGCTAAAATTTCACCTATTAGTCCATTTTAACGAAAATGATAAACGTTCGTGAACGTTCAACGCTCGTTTCTTCGTTCTAAATCAGAATCTGGCCATTTTCGACTCTGCAACTTTATAATGCCAAATATGACTTGTCTCCATCGAAAACCAACGTTTACGACTTCAAACATAAAATACAACTTCCATTCCGAGAATTTCATGGATTCGATGATTATCGTCTAATCTTGTGAATTCCGAAGAAACCTCATTACTAACCATTCTAGGTGGATTTTAATCAACACATAGACATTTCAAGCTACTTACTACACCAACTTATTATCAAAGTAGGTTTTGACTTATTCTCATAAGTCAATGACTTAATCAACTTATTAACTACAAATTCTCATGCTTATGACTTACTATGAACTTAAGTCCATCAATCAATGTTCTCATACTATTTTTAACATACCAACATCATACGACAAACATATGGCAAGTTCTTCACAAGTTCATCAACTTATTTAGGTTCAAGTTGCTTATTCAACTTATTTGGCTTAAGTTCATTCATCAATAACTTATTACATGTTATTATCAAACCATTCCACTTCTCTATCAATCCTATCATAGAAGAGATAAAGATAATAGATATGAGTCTTACCCTTGAAGACTATTACTTCACTTCACTTTGGGAAATCTAGCAAAGGTTGAAATGGCTTATAAGTGCTTATGTGTCTTATTCTCTCTACCAAGTAAGTTGTTTATCTTGAGAGGAGTTGGATGAAATTTGAACAACCATCAAATGAAATGAAGCTTGGTATTTATAGGCAACTCAAAGTGAGGGCACTATGGACATTTAGGCCATCCCACCTCCTTAGTTAACCTCCTCAACTTCCACCTCCTTACTATTCATAACCTAGCAACCAAGTAAACTTGCTAGCCACAACACTTGCTAATCACATAAATTGTTTGCCCATCAAGTCTACCCACTTATACTTGGATTGCTCCATGGATCATGTAACGCCCCGAGAAAATCGGATTTTTGAGATTTAAATTTTTATTTTTATTAAATGAATTTAATTGATTTTTTATGGAGCAAGCTAATCGAAGGTCGTTCTATGACCTAAACAAATCAGAACATTGTAGTATTTTGGCTACATGGTAGAATTAAAGTGTTTGAATTTTTAAGACGAAAATAAAAGCTTTCCGAGAAATTTTTCAAAAAACACTATTCACGCATTTCTGCTCGGGAATTATTTTTGAACTTCCGAGAAATACGTAACGATAGAATATCGAGGTGAGATGGAATATCCAATAATATTTCAGTTATGGAAAACGTAATATTTTGCCTGTGGACTTAAAACCTAACGTTTAAGGAAAATGATTTACAAGAAGGAAATATAATGCGATTAATGAATTAAGCGATGATTGTATAATACGTAGGTATTGTACGAGGTAGAGAATACGAGTATGATATGAGGTATTATACGAGTACATATGAATGATGGTATATCGTATATATTCAATAAATATACGAGGGGAATACGAGATGAATACGTAAATTATACGTTATAAGGCTTTAAGCCAAATGTGTTGGACATGTAGGATTTGATAAGGCCCAAATGCAAGAATGGTTAAGTCCAATGTGAATTAAGGTGAAGTCCAATATAAGTTAATGAACAAAGCCCAAGTGTTTGTTAATTGCAAGCCCAATTTATGAATTAAAATTTGTGAAGCAAATTATGTTAGAAGCCCAAGTAATTAAGTAGGTTAGTTAACCTAAGCTCAAGCCTATGATCCAATGGGTAGTATGAACCATGGAGCAAATCATGGATGATCCAAAGTAGGAAGCAAGTATACTTAGAGGCTAAGTTAGTGTGGTGATCACACAAAGTGTTTATAAGTGATGACAAAGTAAACTTAAGGACTAAGTGTTGTGGGGAGCAAGTATACTTAATGATTAAGTAAGTGTGGTGACCAAGTGTTGTGATTAGCAAGAGAAGGGCTAAGCAATGGATAACTAATGTGGTGAGAAAGTAAATGTGGGGAGCAAGTTTACTTGGTTGCTAAGCTTTGAATAGTAAGGAGGTGGATTAAGGAGGTGGAGTGGCTTTATGACCAAACTACCCTCACTTTAGAAATCCTATAAATAGAGGAGGAGTGGGCTCATTATTTGGTTGTTAGTTTTCATCCATTTCAAAGCAACTTAGGTGTTAGAGAGGATAAACACTTTGATGCTTCACTTATATTATTAGATTTTCCACCAATAACTTATAGTTTAGTGACTTGAGAGAAAAAGCTTGGAAGCTAGTCTTTGAAGTTCAAGAATCAAGAAGGAGATTAAAGATTAAGCAAGTGTTATTCAAGAGTAAGTGTTCTTGAACCATGTTTTTCTTTCTCTTCCTTTTCTAGAGAAGGGGGTATAGGTAGAATAACATGCTAAGAAGAAGTTGGAATGATAAACCAAAGGGCTTAACTCTTAATAAGCCGGATAAGTCATGAATAAGTAATTCATTCATAAATAAGTTATGAACTTATAATGGAAGTATAAGAACTTGTTAGAACTTGTAACATATTTACATTAATAAAGTTAACATGATTAATAAGATGTAAGAATAAGTATTTAAGGACTTAACTCATTAATATGTCATATGAAAAGAAGACATAAGTTAAATGGAAATATAAGTAGTTTATATTTTCATAAGTTACAAATTCACAATGAACTAGTAATAACTTATCATGGTTATAAGTTAACAAAGAATGTATGTCAAGATGTTGGTATAATGGATTGAATCCAAATGAAATTGTCTAAAAATCTCAAGTAACGAGGTTTCGCATTTAATTCACACGATTATTGGCGGATCGATCGTCAAATTCGTGAAATTCTCGAATGGAAGTCGAATTTTGATATTGAGCTTGGAAACATTGGTTTTCAATGGAGACAAGTCGTATTTGTCATTATAGAGTTGCGGACTCAAAATGGCCGGATTCTCGACTTAGAACGAAGAAAACGAAAGCGTTGAACGTTCACGAACGCTTTATCGCTTTCGTTAAAATGGACTAATAGGTGAAATTTTAGCAAACAAAGTTGAATGGATAAAATTCTTGTACGAACACGTAGAGTACGTGATTTGTGAACCGTAGGCTCTTGAATGAGCTAATTCAGACTTATAACGAAGAAGTTACGAGTCCGGAATCTCGCAGAAGGTGAAAATCTGTCAAAACTATTCGTGGCTCGAGTCCGCGCATGCACATGACTCAAGCTTAAATGACCGGCTACCGCCAGATGCCAAAGTGAGCTCCGAGACACTGCGAAACTCATACCGCAGTCATGATAGTTAACTAAGGGACTCGCGTCGCGGCATGAGTCCTGGCCTCAAGCCCTAATTGGCGGCCACCAGCAGAAGCATAACAAAGCAACACCAGCAGCCACTACCACCACCTTAGAAACTTAGACAATGAAGAATGGTTACAAGTGGAAATATGAAGGAAATTGTTTAGTAACGAACAAAGGGACTTAATAAAATATTATTAAGTCATAATTAAAACTCAACTATGATTACTTAGGGTTAAACAAAGTCAATTGAAGATGAACGTGAACGATATGCAATAAGTATACTTAACCAATGACGATCGAGTTTCGGATGATAACGTAAGGACGTTAGTAAGCCATGAGGAAGGATAATTAACTTGAACCGAGTTGTACTAATGAAGTAATTTCACTTAAGTGTTAGAAGAGACAGAAGTTAGTAAGAATGATGTAAAGAACGACGGTAAGCCGAAACCAATAAATAACAAATCTAATACGGGATTAGATTGAGAAGAAGGGTAAGATTATTTAGGAACTAAGTATGTTCATTCATGACCTAATGTGGTATGTTATGTGCTTATGTGTTGTAGAAGTCAGAAAGGCTCAAAGGAAACGTAATTGTCTTTATAGTAGCGTATTTGAAAGGCAAGTTTTTCTTAAATGCTTGTCTAACCTTCTTGTTAGCCAGGTTTTCAAATGATTCAAATTATGAGATGCATGTATGGTTTTGAAGAAAGAGTCGATGTCAGTTTTAGCTCGGCTAGACTAATCATGATAGATTGATTGAACTGTTTACAAGTCTTTCAATATAGAATTGCTAACGCTATCCTACACCAATTATTGGGTACGGATTCAAGGTAAGCCTGAATATGAATAAACAAATGTATTTTCATCGAGTATTCGATGGGCACGTGAGGTTGCCACAACTTAAACGTACACACGTTTAATGGATGTAGTGTTGATCAACATAGGGTACTATAGGTTGATCACCTAGATGTACTCGTAAACTATGTCGGACTTACGGACATCGTGCCGGGTTGTCCTTTTCAAAGAAACTATAAGACGTTCACTTCTTGAACCAGAATTGATGAATTGATGAATATTGTTATTGTAAAATGTTTTGAAGGAAAAAGGAAAGCTATTTTGAATTATTGATAGTACTTCGTAACTATCATCCAGTTATTGAAGACATACGATTCCTATGTTTCAAGCATGCTTTTAAAATGAAATTGTTGCACTTGCTGAGCTTGTTATGCTCACTCTTGCTTGAACCATATGAATGCAGCTTAGACCGAATGGACCGAAGGATTCTACAAGGATAAAGAGAAGGCTAAAGTGAACGTGTAGATTGCCTATGTAATAGTATAGGTTAGTAATGATAATATTTGATATTATGATAAGAACAAATGTAACAGTTATATAGAACCTGGGGAATGGTAGTATTGTTTTGGAATATATATATAAGACATATTCGTTCTTTTGAGGCTTTTCAATTGAATGTTTGTGTGAACTGTAGCACCATGGAGCACCATATGTCGGGTTGAAAGAGACCCGGATTTGGGGGCGTCACAGATCATGTCCAATTCATTGGGCTTGCTAATTAATCTAGCTAATTTCTTATTAGGCTTATGATACAATAATTTGGACTCATGACCTATCAAACACTTGGGCTTGAGTATCACTTTCTATTGGACTTCTATTATTAAGCTAATAATCTTACAAGTCCATTACATTTAATTAAATAACTTAACAAATATAAACCACATATAAATCTTGTAGGCTACCTCGTATACTAATTCATAATATACGCTATTTCATTCTTCATACACAATAGTATAATACGTCGTATTATACTCACGTTCAATACCTCGTATAATGCATACGCATCATACGATTACAACTTTCTTTCCTTAACGCTTAATAAACCTAACGTTCCCAAATTAAGTCCGCATGCGAAATATTACGTTTTCCATTCTTAGATTATTATTACATAATCCATCTCGTCTTGATATTATAATGTTACGTATTTTTCGGAAGTTCAAAAATAAATCCAGAGCGTTAAACGGTGATAGTGTTTTTCGTAAACTTTCTTGGAAAACTTTTATTTCGTCTTGAAAATTCAAACACTTTAATTCATTCACGTGGTTCAAATACTACGATGTTCCGACATTTCTAGGTTATAGAACGACATACATTTTATTAACACATATAATGACAAATAAGATTATTTTATTCATTATTTAATTCTTTCAAATATTTTACAAAGGATTCGAATTTCTCGGTCGTTACACTAGTATCCTTCCTCTTTTCATGAATATTCCCTTGTCACTTTCAGAAAATGAAATGCTGGAAGACAAAATGACAAAGAGAACGAATGTCAAAGCCCTTCAGGATTTTGCAAACAAAAGGGAATTTATATATCTGGGCCAACCTATGGAGAAAATCCTTTAGATCACTTCCCTTCTACCTCTAATCAATCCACGTTCAGGACGGTACAATTCTGATGGAGTATGTCAATATCACTCCCATTCTCGCGGTCATAGCACAGAAGAATGCTGGGCACTCCGCCACCTTATCCAGAATCTCATTGATAGTGGTGTCCTGCAACTAGCAGGTGATGATACTGTGCTACGTGGGGATGAGAATACATGTCCTACTAAGTGGAAGGGATTAGTAGCAGTTATATCTGCTGAGGCTGATGACATTGTCAAATCGATCACAATACCAACAATTAGACTCAGAGGAAGCAACAATCCTTTGAAAGTGGCCGCTCCCGAGCCAATCAACTTACCATGAAGAGCACAATGTCCTATTATTAGCTTGCGCAAAGTTCCGTGGAATTATGGAGAAGGTGAAGGATCTACCTTGCATACAACTGCTATAGTGTCGAAGGAAAATCCACTATATCTTCCCCAATGGATGATGAATTCTACCATCAAATCAAAGGGGAAGAAACCAATGGATAATATTGAAAAATTCCTCCGCACTATGGGTCATAATGAAGCCAAGGTGGTTTTAAGCTTAAGAGAAGCTCCACACCAAATTTCAATCCTGGACTTGGTTTTAACTTCTGAGGATCACAGGAGAATCTTGATAAAGGTTTTGGAAGAAGCCTACTTACCGACATCAGTGGATACGAAAAAATTTCAACACTTGGTTGATCACATTTTCAACAAACAATGTTATATCCTTCATCGATGATGATGATACCGTCCGGAAGGGACCCCATCATTGCAAAAGTCGTTGCACATTGCGGTCTTGTCCTCCGGATACATGCTAGCTGGAGTCTTGATAGATGGAGGCTCATCTCTAAATATTTGTCCATACGTTACCTAAGAATAAGAGTAAGGGAGAGGGAGGAAATAAGGCAGAGGTTGCCAGTAGTAGTGGCAATATGCCTAAAAAGAAGAATTTTAACCTTGGGAATACTGGAGTAAAACAAGGGGATCCTAAATGTAGGATGGAGGCATGCAAGACATGCGGCAAGACTCATTTGGGAGTCTGCCTGAAAGGGAAAATGGGTTGTTATAACTGTGGGTAGGAAGGTCATATATCTCCCAATTGTCCTAATCCTAAGAAAAGCCGGGGCTATTTTGTTTGTGGGTCAATAGATCACATGGCAAGAAATTGCCCGAAGAAGGGGGCAGAGGTCAATAAGGGTTCTGGTAGTGGTACTTTAGCCATTATTGGACCAACACCATCATTGGGTAGACCCTCAGCCCGAACATTTAATATGACCGTCCAAGATGCGGTTGCATCATTGGATGTATTAGCAGGTATCATTCCAATCAACGAAATAAATGCTTATGTGTTATTTGACTCGGGTGCTACTTGTTCCTTTATAGCATGTGGATTTGCTAAGCAACTGGGGTTAAACCCTAAAAAGTTAGAACTACCTTTAGACGTTAAGGTAGCAAATGAGGAGGTAATTCCCATTGAACGCGTTCATATTAATTGTTTCGTAGATATTAGGGGCAACAGATTATCGGTAGATCTTTTATCGATAAGGTTAAGAGAATTCGATGTGATTCTCGGTATGGATTGGTTAATTAACCATAGAGCAATAATAGACTATCATAGAATGAGTGTAAACTTAAGGCTTTCTAAGAAACCTGAGGTGGTGTTTTATAGTAATAAATCACCGGGACATTCTTGTTGTCTAACCATGACACAAGCTAGAACGATGTTGAAGAAGGGGTGTAAGGGTTATCTGTGTCATGTGGTGGATACCCAAAGAGTGGGAACATCATTGGAACAGATAGCGGTAGTTCAAGAATTTGCGGATGTGTTTTTGAGGAGGAGTTACCCAGATTCACCGATAGGGATGTAGAATTAAATGAGTGATTTGTTCACTGCACGATGCAGCGATAGTTTCAAAGGCACCATATAGGATGACGCCAGTTGAGATGAAGGAGTTAATGGTTCAGTTACAGGAACTGTTAAATAGAAAGTACATTCAACCGAGTGTGTCTCCGTGGGGAAAACCGGTATTGTTTGTAATGAAGAAGGACGGATCGTTACGACTTTGTATCGACTATCGAGAGTTGAACAAGATAACAATTAAGAATAAATACCTGCTGCCCAATATCGATGATCTATTTAATCAGTTGAAAGTGGAAAAGTATTTTTCTAAAATAGATTTGCGCATGGGGTATCATCAACTGAAAGTGAGAAAAGAGGATGTACCTAAGACGGCGTTCAGAACTCATTATGGGCATTATGAGTTTCTGGTGATGTCGTTTGGGTTGACGAATGCAGCAGCCTCATTCATGGATATGATGAACAGAGTGTTCAAACAGTATTTGGACAAGTTCTTGTAGTGTTCATTGATGATATTCTAGTCTATTCTAAGACGCCAGAAGATAATGCTGAACATTTAAGAATATTGTTGGAAAGACTATGGAGGGAGAAGTTGTATGCGAAATTCACTAAGTGTGAATTTTGGCTTGAACGAGTGCAGTTTCTAGGACATGTTATAGACAAAGATGGCATATCCGTAGATCCAGCGAAGGTGGAAGCGGTGAATGAGTGGGAGCAATCGAAAATGCCAACCAAGTTTAGGAGTTTTCTAGGGTTAGCGGGATACTATAGAAGGTTCATTTAGGACTTTTCTAAATTAGCTACTCCGTTGACGAATCAGACAAGGAAGTCGGTGAAGTATGAGTGGACGAAAAAGTGAAAAAATAGTTTTCAAGAACTAAAATGGAGGTTGAGTGAGGCACCTGTATTATCCTTACCAGATGATACGGGGAATTTTGTAGTCTATAGTGTTGCTTCGCATAGAGGACTAGGTTGCGTGCTCATGCAATGTGGCAAGGTCATTACGTACGCGTCACGTAAGTTAAAAGATTATGAGAAGGTTTATCCTACTCATGACCTAGAATTGGCAGCTGTAGTTTTTGCTTTAAAAATATGGAGACATTATTTATACGGGGAGAAGTATGAGATATACATGGACCATAAAAGTCTGAAATATATCTTCACACAAAAGGAATTGAATATGAGGCAGAGAAGGTGGTTCGAGTTGATAAAAGATTATGACTATGATATGTTATATCATCCGGGGAAGGCGAATGTAGTAGCCGACGCGTTAAGTCGGAAGGGTATAGAAAAACTATCAATGTTAATGACTCAGAATGAGTTAATAACAGAGATGGCAAAGATGGAGTTAGAAGTTAAGATTCCAAGGGAAACGATAGAGATGTTATTCTCAATAGAGACTCGACCAACGATAGTGGAACGGGTTAAGAAAGTACATATAAGTACTGAAGAGTGCGAGCGAATGAAAAAGATAATGGAAGATGATGTGAAGACTAAGTATAACCTTGATAAAGAAGGTTTACTTCGTTTTGAAGGAATAATTTGGGTTCCAAATAATTCCGATTTAAAGGAAGAGATTATGTGTGAGGCTCATAGTTTGAGGTACTCGATACATCCTGGTTGTACTAAGATGTATCAAGACCTTCGTCAGAACTTTTGGTGGCCGAACATGAAGATGGAGATTGCAGAATATGTTGGTAAGTGCTTGACTTATCAGAAAGTTAAGGCTGAACACCAAAGACCGAGTGGGTGGTTGCATCCATTGGAGATTCCGGAGTGGAAATGGGAGCATATCACCATGGACTTTGTGGTGGGACTTCCAACGACGAGAAAAGGATATGATGCTATTTGGGTAGTAGTGGATCGGTTAACTAAATCGGCTCATTTTCTACTAATAGGAGTTAGATATATCCTAGAGCAGTTAGCTAAGATTTATGTCAAAGAAATAATTTCTAGACATGGAGTACCTATTTCGATTGTGTCTGATCGTGATCTACGATTCACATCAAACTTTTGGAGGAGTTTGCAAACACAAATGGGAACGCATTTGAGATTGAGTACGGCGTATCATCCCCAGATGGATGGACTAAGTGAACGAACGATTCAAACGCTAGAAGATATGTTAAGATCTTGCGTTATGAATTTCAAGGGGAGTTGGGACGAACATCTACCTTTGGTAGAATTCACTTACAACAATAGTTTTCATGCTAGTATAGGCATGCCACCTTACGAAGCGTTGTATAGAAGGAAGTGTAGAACACCACTTTGTTGGGATGAAGTAGGTGAACGTCGAATGTTGGGACCTGAGATGGTACAACAAACGACAGACATGGTGAAATTGATAAGAGCTCTGTTAGTAGCGGCTCAAGATCGACAAAGGAAGTATGCAGATCCTCATCGAGAGAAGAGGGAGTTTGAAGTAGGTTAATATGTCGTTCTAAAAGTATCGCCTTGGAAAGGGAAGATACATTTTGGGAAAAAAGGGAAGTTAAGTCCAAGGTATGTAGAACCTTTTGAGATTTTAAGAAGGGTAGGAGAGGTAGCTTATGAAGTAGCTTTACCATCAGAGATGGAAAGAATACACAATGTGTTTCACGTGTCAGTGTTACGTCCTTATAAACCGAACTATAAACACGTAATAGAGTATGCATCTATTCATGTAGAAAACGACTTAACGTATGAAGAACTTTCGATTCAGAGTATTGATAGGAAGGAACAAGTCTTGAGAAATAAAGTAATACCTTCAGTAAAGGTAATTTGGAGTAACCACGATGCTGAAGAAGCAACGTGAGTGCTCGAAAGTAAAATGAAGGAAAAGTCTCCTCATTTGTTTATGTAAGAATAATGAGATTCTCGGGATGTAATCCTTATAAGAGAGGAAGAATGTAATGCCCGAGAATTTTGGATTTTTAATGAATTAAATTTTTATTTGATTATATGGATTAAATGAATTTAATTGATTAATTCTGTGAGTACGATGTTCGAAGGTTGTTCTATGACCTAGAATGTGTGGATGTGGTTAGTATTCTGGCTTTGTGCTAGGATTAATTATTTTGAATTATCAAAACGGAAATGAATGTTTTCCGAGAAGTTTTTCGTAAAAACACTATTCATCTGATTTCGTTCGGAGCTTAGGTTTGAAATTCTGAGAAATGCTAATGATAGAATATGAAGATATAATAGAATATCTAATAATATTTCGGTTATGGCAAACGAAATTTTTGCCTGCGGACTTAAAACCTATGGGTTTGTGAAAAAGATTTTCGAAAGGGAAAATGTAATGCGTAAACTTATTTTGGTTTTTATACGTATGAGATACGAGTATTATACTAGTATGAATATAAGTATGGTATGAAGAATAATATGACGTATAATACGAATATCGTATGAGTATTAGATGAAGAGAATACATAAGTTATACGTGTAGAATATGATAAGTATCAATGGAATATGAGTTAAGGACGTTGGTATAATCTAATTGGACTTGGACTAATAACAAGCCCAATGAATTGAGTGGATAAGCCCAAGTCAAGGCCCAATATTAAATAAAGACAAGCCCAATCCAAGAAGTTAAACTGCGGGTCGAACCGGCGGGTCACCGGATGGGTAAAACCTATGGGGCAACCCATGGGATGACCCAAGAGGGAGTAAGCCTGTGACGCCCCCAAATCCGGGTCTCTTTCAACCCGACAGATGGTGCTCCACGGTGCTACAGTTCACACAAACATTCAATTGAAAAAGCCTCAAAAGAACGAATCTGTCTTATATATATTCCAAAACAATACTACCATTCCCAAGGTTCTTTATAACCATTACATTTGTTCTTGTCATAATATCAAATATTATTATTACAAACATATACTATTACATAGGTATGCTACAAGTTCATTTTAGCCTTCACTTTATCCTTGTTGAATCCTTTAGTCATATCATCTAAGCTGCAATTATATGGTTCAAGCAAGTGTGAGCATAACAAGCTCAGCTAGTACACCAATTTCATTTTTAAAAGCATGCTTGAAACATAGGAATCGTATATCTTTAATAACTGGATGATAGTTACAAAGTACTATCAATAATTCAAAATAGCTTTCCTTTTCCTTCAAAACGTTTTGCAATAACAATATTCCGTAAATCATCAATTCTAGTTCAAGACGTGAACATCTTATACTTTCTTTTAAAAGGACAACCCGACACGAAGTCCGTAAGTCTGACATAGCTTACGAGTACATCTAGGTGATCAGCCTATAGTACCCTATGTTGATCAACACTACATTCATTAAACGTTTGTACGTTTAAGTTGTGGAAACCTCACGTGCCCATCGAATACTTGATGAAAATATATTTGTTTATTCATTTTTAGGCTTACCTTTATTCCGTACCAAACAATTGGCATAGGATAGCGTTAGCGATTCTAATGTCATTACGTTATTATTCGTAACTCGATCATCATAGGTTAAGTACATTTATTGCATATCGTTCACGTTCATCTTTATTTGACTTTCTTTTTAACCCTAAGTGATCATTCTTGGGGTTTAATTATACTTAACAATGTTTGATTAAGTTCCTTAACTCATTGTTAACAATTCCCTTTCATGTTCCACTTATAAACATTTTTCACTGTCTAAGTTTTAGGGTTGGCATTGCGGTATACTTATTACACTCTGTGCTTGGCGTTCTTGGCAAGACGCTTATTAGGGCTTGGAGACCGGACTCGGCGCTGCGGTGCGAGTCCCTATGTTAAAAAAGGTCACTGCGGCGTGAGTCTCGTAAGTCAAGCTCACTTTGACGCCGCAAGACATGACTTACTTTGCTTGGTTGATCGGCGCCAGTGGCCAAAGGTTTCAAAGACCGGAAATTTTTTACAGAATTTTCTTTTAGTGAGATTCCTGGCATCGTAACTTCTTCGTTATAAGTGCGAATTGGTTTGTTCAAGAGCCTAAGGTTCACAAATTACGTACTCTACGTGGTCAAGCAAGAATTTTATCTATTCGACTTCATTTGCTAAAATTTCACCTATTAGTCCATTTTTAACGAAAACGATAAACGTTAAGTGAACGTTCAACGCCGCTTTCGTTCTTAGTTCTAAGCTCGAATACGACCATTTTTGAGTCCGCAACTCTATAATGACAAATACGACTTTTCTCCATTGAAAACAAATGTTTCCAAGCTCAATATCAAAATTCGACTTCCATTCCGAGAATTTCACGAATTCGACGATCGTCGTCTAATCGTGTAAATTCCGGCGAAACTTCGTTACTTGTGATTTTTAAACCATTTCACTTGGATTCAATCCATTATACTATCATCTTGACATACATGCTTCGTTAACTTATAAACATGATAAGTTATTACTAGTTCATTGTGAATTTATGACTTATGAAAAAATCAATTACTTATATTTTCATTTCTCATAACTTATGACTTCTTTTCTCATGATTTCCTATGGCTTCAATCTTTTAACCACCATCCTTGCTTCTTATTATCCTACCATCTTTTTGAGAGAACATATGAAAAGTTCATATACGTTCCTTATGAATTCATAACTTATTCTTGGTTTGGATGTCTTATTCATTACGTATACGGCTTATTAAGACTTAAGCCTTTGATTTATCATTCCCTAGCATATTAGTTCTACCAATACCCCCTTCTCTATCTATGGAAGAGAAAGAGAATCATGGTTCAAGATGGCTTACCCTTAATGAGCACTTGACTAAGCTTTGATCTTCTTCTTGCTAACTTTTCTTCTTCCTTCTTGCTTATGTGAATAATGAAAGACTAACTTATGCTAACTTATTCTCTCAACCAAATAACCTCTCAACTTATAAGTGGGATGAAATGAAACAACCTCCAAATGAATGCACAAGCTCCCTTTTTATAGAAATTCCTAGATGAGGGTATAAGGGACATAAAGCCACTCCACCTCCTTAATCACCTCCTTACTATTCATTTCTTTGTCCCTAAGTAAACTTGGCCTCCACACAAAATACTTGGCCACCAAATCACTTAGCCATTAAGTTATCTTGCTCCCCACAACACTTGATCCTCACACTTACTTAATCATTAAGTATTCTTGCTAATCACATATATGCACTTTGTGTGATCACCACACTAACTTAGCCTTTAAGTTTAGTTGATTAGCACATCAATTTCTTGTCCACCACTTTGGACTATCCATGGTTTGCCCCATGGTTTTAAACCATCCCCTAACCCATTGAATTATAGCTTGGGCCTTTAACTTAATTAACTTAACCTAATCATTTGGGCTTGCATTAAATTGCTTTGGGCTTGTAATTAAACAGACATTGGGCTTGCATTAATAAACTCACATTGGACTTAACCATCCAATAGTTGGACTCACATAATACTTAACAAATCGTACCAATTCCTTTCTTTTGGCTTAAAGCCTTATAACATATATTATACATATAATTCTCGTATTCTAACTCGTATACTAATTCCACATATACGACATACCATTATTCATACGTACTCGTATAATATCTTATATAGTATTCGTATTCCTTACCTCGTACAATACCTACATATTATACAATCATCGTTTAATTCATTAGTCACATTTCATTTCCTTCTCGTAAATTATTTTCCTTAAACGTTAGGTTTTAAGCCCGCAAGCGAAATATTATGTTTTCTATAACTGAAATATTATTAGATATTCCATCTCACCTCGATATTCTATCGTTACGTATTTCTCGGAAGTTCAAAAATAATTCCCGAATAGAAATGCGTGAATAGTATTTTTCAGAAAATTTCTCAGAAAACTTTTATTTTCGTCTTGGAAATTCAAACACTTTAATTCTACCACGTAGCCAGAATCCTACGATGTTCTGACATTTCTAGGTCAGAGAACGACGTTCGATCAGCTTGCTCCATAAATAAACAATTAAATTCATTTAGTAAAAATAAAAATTTAATTCTCAAAAATCCAATTTTCTCGGGCGTTACAAGGCCGACCACTTGATGGCCAAGTAAAGGTAATACTTGATCACCAAGTACTTTACTTGGTGATAAAGTAGGGAATAGTAAGGAGGTGGGGAAATGGACCATTTTGCCCTCATGTTGGTTTTCTATAAATAAGAGACTTGTGTTTGTTATTTTGTTGATTTACAAAGCTTGACCAATATATATTGAGAGAGAAAAAGAGCTAGAAACACTTAATTAATTTACTTCCAAGCAAACCTTTAGACGTTTATCAAGAATGTGAAGTACATCAAAGGTAAATTCTCATAAACCGTAATCTTCATCTTTTTCGATTTTATTCTCGTAGAAGAATCGTAGATTTGTGGAGCATGTTTATTGAGGAGGTATAAGGATGTCTATTAATGATCAAATCATTGATATGTCATGACCAAATAGAAATCGTAAGTGTTTACGTGAGTTAAAACCGTAGAAAGTCTTGAACGTGAACTTAGTTATGAATGAACGATTTGAAAACCATTATAGCTAAGGAATATGCATATTGTTTGGTTAGGATATAGATAGTGAATCAATGGAGTGTACCATTTGATTTGGCTTATAGAACACGAGTAACGAAGTTATGGCGAATTTTGCAAAAATAGACGTTAAACGTCGAAAACGTAAACGTCTCGGATTAAGGGTCAAAAGTTGTCATGTGACTTGAAAACGTTGGTTTCCAATGTCAACACGTGAGATAAGGCATTTAAGAGTCGTGGACATAAGAATCATCGCATTCAGACTTATAACGAAAAAAACGAGTATTGAACGGTCGAAAACGTTAAACGAACGCTCAAAAAGGAACTCAAAGGTGAATTCCGATTTAACGGATTCGAAATTGTAAAATTCTTATATGAACATTTAGAGGATGTAATTTGTGAGTTGTAGGCTTCCGAATGGGTCAATTCTGATGTAAAACGAACAAATTATGAAGCCAAGAGTTTCGTTAGAAAACCAAACTGTTTTGGTCAAGTGGTGCATAGAGGTGGCGCCGCAACACCGAGTTAGTACTAGGGATGTCGCGCCGCAGCGCCGATAGTGTAAAATTTTTTACCAAGTTAGGTTTTTGTTTCATTTGAATATAGAGCTAAAGTAAGACATTGAAGGTACTTAATGAATCATGCTGACCTTAAATCACTTAAAGGTGATAATATTAGAAGATTTAGTAAGGTTAATAGAAATTAAACGAAGAACGCGAGAACGTAATAAGTAAACCGTAAATGACGTTCAACGTTGGTACTTCACCAATAATGATCGAATGTCAGTTAATAATGTAAGAACGTTAACGAACCGTAATAAAGTATATAAAGTCGAATCGACTTTAATAACGACGTTAATTCAAGTAAGACATAGAAGAGAAAGAAGTTGGTTAGGGAAACTAAAGTTAGTTGTTTGATACTAATTATAGTGTGCTATGTGAATATATCATTTAGATCCTGTAAAGACTGAGAATTGTTGAATTGTATATTCGAAGACGCTTGAAGGCAAGTCTTTCTTAACGCTTGCCTAACCTTCGTGTTAGTCAAGTTTTCTGTGATTCATGTTATAAGATGAATGATTGGTTTTAAAGAAAGAGTTGATGACTGTTTTTACCTCGGCTAGACAAGTATTGAAGAATGGATTGATTTGTTTACAAGTCTTTCGATATAGAACTGTTAACGCTATCCTATGCCAAGTATTTGGTATGGATGAGAAGGTAAGTTTGTCTATGTACAAACAAAAGTATTTTTCATCAATTATTCAATGGGCACGCGAGGTTTCCAAATGTTAAACATAAATATGTTTAACAAAAGAGTGTTGATCAACATAAAGTACAATAGGCTGATCACCTAGAAGTGCTCGTAAGTAAAGACTGATGGATGTCCTTAGTGTCGGATGTCCTTTTCAAGTATAAAAATGAAAAGAGTATGTTCATGGTCTATTGACTGGTTCAGAATTCCGAAGTTATTATATGTATTTTGGAATTGTTGTTATGACATGAGAAGTACTAGTCAAATGTTTCATAGTGCTTCGTAGTTAATTGTTCAGTTATGGAAGTAAGCATGTAATTGTTAATGTGATATTCATATGATTCTTTGTTAAGACTTGCTGAACTAGTTATGCTCATTCTTGCTTGAACCATATGTTTGCAGCTAAAGCCGAATGAACTGAGAGTTCTAAGAGAGATAAAGGTAAGGATAAGATGGACAATTAATCATCATGTAATAGATTAGTGTATTTGTATGTAATATACTTATGAAGAACAACGAATGTATTCAATTTATTAACCTGGGAAAGGATTTATTACTAATGTAATACAAAGATAGTAATTACACTCATTTTGTTGTTATCTCAATGGAATGATTGTATGGATTGTAGTATCGTGGAGCACCATCTGCCGGGTTGGAAGATACCCGGATTTGGGGGCGTCACAGGTTGGTATCAACGCATTAGGTTATAAAACTTAAGGGGGGAAGAACCTTAGGCTAATAACCTCGTAGGAAAGGAAGAGTCCGAAGAAAGTTAACTCGAGTCAAATGAGTTAATAAGGTATTGAGGAAACACAATACCGAAAGATTTAAAAAATGGAAAGTAACCCTAAATGGATTAAATGTGATTTGTGCTTATATTATTGTGTATTATGTACTAATCAATTTGTTATGTGTTATTGTAGACGTCGGTCGATAGCTTGATGTATAGGGATATACATGTGGTCAGCGAGGAGTCCGTGAACCGAGTTGAGCCAGTACCTGTGCCTATAGCAGACATACCTATAGTGATTCTAGAAGAGTCAGAGCCCGAGGAGTATTATTCAGAGGAGGATTATTCCGAGACCATGGGAATAACATCATATTTGAATATGATGATGATGTGGAGGATGACATAGAGGTAACATCGGTTAATATGGTGATGCCTGCCTTAGAGTCGACACCTACAGAGACGATGAGGGCAATGTACCTCTCAGTGCTAGACCATAACGTACAACTGCACAATATGGTGCAGCACTAGAAGGAAGAGATCAGTGATCTCTACGGTGCCAAGGAGTCTGCAGAGTCAGACTATGAGATAGAGCATGATGGGAAAGTGCTCATGACTGACAAGGCTAGGGACTATAAGAACGAAGTCGTAGAACTTCGTAAGAAACTGGCTGAAAAAGACTAGAAGATATCACGAATGTCATATATAAATGACAGTGCGCATGAGGATTTCAAGCTTAAGATAGATTGTTATTCTATTGAGTTGGGACAGACTTGACATATGATAAGTCGAGATGTTGTGTCAATTCTAGCTAACGAAAAGAATGAGAATGCTGTTAGACAGTATTAGAAGTTAGAATGGTAAATACTTTTGAGTAGTGACGTAAAACCCTCTTTTGTATAATTAAAGGGTAGTCTTTTTGTAAATCCTAATTTTTGTGAAAGTCAATCGCGGGATATAAATGTAACAGCTTTTGGCTATAGAAAGTAACTTGTAAATAGTTTTGAACTATAAAGAAGCATCTTAATATAAGAAAGTTTTTATTATAATGTGATTTGTTGTGTATGAGTTATTATTCAATTGCACAACGACTAATAACTAAGTAAGCAAATAAGTAATAACGGGACTTTATTTATTTAATTAGAAATGCCGCCAAGAACAAGACAACGTAACCAAGAGGTGGAATCGCATTATGATAATCAGGGGGGGTCCTAATAATCCTATGCAAGAGTTCGTTAATTTATTAACGGCTGCATTTAACCAAGCTGGGGTTAGACCACCCGCAGGACCTAGGGTAGCTCGAAAACTACCTTTAAAGAATTTAAAAGTGTAGGTCAAAAAACGGACCCAATGGAGGCCCAGACATGGGTCAAGGAAATAGGGAAGGCGTTTGTGATTACAAACGTAGCAGAGGCGCAAAAGACTTCTTTTGAGACCTATATGATGAAGGGGGAAGCCAACTATTGGTGGGAGGCTCACAAGGGTGGGGCTGGAACAGGTGCGGTTACATGGGAATAGTTCAAGAAGGTATTCTTCGAGAACTATTTCCCTAATAGAATGCAAGGGAGGATGGAGATTAAGTTCCTAGAACTTAAATAGGGGGACATGACTGTTCCCCAATATGCGGCCAAATTCAATGAATTGGCAAGGTTTTCTCGACATCAAGTGGACACGAAGGAGAGGAAGGCTCATAGGTTTGAGCAGGGCCTAAAACCCTGGCTCTATAGTGGGATATCGGTTTTTCAGAGTGCGTCTTATGGGACCATTCTAGAAAAGGCGATAATAGCAGGGGGTGGTAATGAGGCATTGACCCAATACCATAAGGAACGGAAGAATAAGAGTAAGGGAGAGGGATGAAATAAGGCAGAGGTTGCCAGTAGTAGTGGCAATATGCCTAAAAGGAAGAATTTTAACCCTGGGAATACTGAGGTAAAACAAGGGGATCCTAAACGTAGGATGGAGGCATGCAAGACATGCGGCAAGACTCATTTGGGAGTCTGCCTGAAAGGGAAAACGGGTTGTTATAACTATGGGAATGAGGGTCATATATCTCCCAACTCTCATAATCCTAAGAAAAGCCGGGGCTGTTTTGTTTGTGAGTCGATAGATCACATGGCAAGAAATGGCCCGAAGAAGGGGGTGGAGGTCAATAAGGGTTCTGGTAGTGGTACTTTAGCCATTATTGGACCAACACCATCATTGGATAGACCCTCATCCCAAACATTTAATATCACCGTCCAAGATGTGGCTGCATCATCAGAAGTAGTAGCAGGTACAATTCCAGTCAATGAAATAAATGCTTATGTGTTATTTGACTCGAGTGCTACTTGTTCCTTTATAGCATGTGGATTTGCTAAGCAACTAGGGTTAAACCCTGAAAAGTTAGAACTACCTTTAGACATTAAGGTAGCAACCGAGGAGGTAATTCCCATTGAACACATTCATAGGAATTGTTTCGTAGATTTTAGGGGCAACATATTATCGGTAGATCTTTTACCGATAAGGTTAAGAGAATTCGATGTGATTCTCGGTATGGATTAGTTAATTAACCATAGCATGATAATAGACTGTCATTGAAAGAGTGTAAGCCAAAGGCTTTCTAAGAAACCTAAGGTGGTGTTTTATGGTAATAAATCACCGGGACGTTCTTGTTGTCTAACTATGACACAAGATAGAAAGATGTTGAAGAAGGGGTGTAAGGGTTATCTGTGTCATGTGGTGGATACCCAAAGAGTGGGAACATCTTTGGAACAGATAGCGATAGTTCAAGAATTAGTAGATGTGTTTCCGGAAGAAGTTACCCGGTATTCAGCCAGATAGGGATGTAGAATTCGTGATTACTTTATTGCCGGGTACGGAACCAGTTTCAAAGGCTCCATATAGGATGGCGCTAGTTGAGATGAAGGAGTTAATGGTTCAGTTACAGGAAATGTTAGATAGAAAGTACATTCAACCGAGTGTGTCTCCGTGGGGAGCACCGATATTTTTTGCAAAGAAGAAGGATGGATCATTACGACTTTGTATCGACTATCGAGAGTTGAACAAGATAACGATTAAGAATAAATACTCGTTGCCCAGGATCGATGATCTATTTGATCAGTTGAAAGGGGTAAAGTATTTTTCTAAAATAGATTTGCATACGGGGTATCATCAACTAAAAGGTTGAAAGGAGGATGTACCTAAGACGACGTTCAGAACTCGTTATGGGCATTATGAGTTTCTGGTGATGTCGTTTGGGTTGACGAATGCACCAGCCTCATTCATGGATATGATGAACAGAGTGTTCAAACAGTATTTGGACAAGTTCGTTGTAGTGTTCATTGATGATATTCTAGTCTATTCTAAGACGCTAGAAGATCATGCTGAACATTTAAGAATAGTGTTGGAAACACTACGGAGGGAGAAGTTGTATGCGAAATTCACTAAGTGTGAATTTTGACTTGAACAAGTGCAGTTTCTAGGACATGTTATAGACAAAGATGGCATATCCGTAGATCCAGCGAAGGTGGAAGCAGTGAATGAGTGGGAGCAACTGAATATGCCAACCGAGGTTAGGAGTTTTCTGGGGTTATCAGGACACTATAGAAGGTTCATTCAGGACTTTTCAAAATTAGCTACTCCGTTGACGAATCTGACAAGGAAGTCGGTGAAGTATGAGTGGACGAAAAAGTGCGAAAATAGTTTTCAAGAACTAAAAAGGAGGTTGAGTGAGGCACCTATATTATCCTTACCGGATGATACGGGGAATTTTGTAGTCTATAGCGATGCTTCGCATAGTGGAATAGGTTGCGTGCTCATGCAACATGGCAAGGTCATTGCGTACACGTCACGTCAGTTAAAAGATTATGAGAAAGTTTATCCTACTCATGACCTAGAATTGGCAGTTGTAGTTTTTGATTTAAAAATATGGAGACATTATTTATATGGGGAGAAGTATGAGATATACACGGACCATAAAAGTCTGAAATATATCTTCACATAAAAGGAGTTGAATATGAGGCAGAGAAGGTGGTTAGAGTTGATAAAAGATTATGACTGTGATATCTTATATCATCCGGGGAAGGCGAATGTAGTAGCTGACGCGTTAAGTCGGAAGGGTAGAGAAAAGCTATCAATGTTAACGACTCGGGATGAGTTAATAAAAGAGATGTCAAGGATGGAGTTAGAAGTTAAGATTGTGACAACCCGAGAATTTTGAATATTTTTAAAATTTTTATTAATTTATTTAAGGTTCAAAATTAGAACCTAGACAGAAAATTAGTGTATGCGTTTGATATTTTGAAGATAGAATTTTGAGGATTTCAAAATTTTGAGAATGATTTAAGTGAATTATTCAGGATTAGGGAATAAGCGTTTATGTTCTGTGTATATGTGTGCATGATGTGATTAAGGGTCAAGGGTTGACCAGATAAACGATATCTGTAACAAACCTTAAGTATATATTAAGAACGTCAACATTCGGTTAGAAAACCCTTGCGATTAACAAGAAACCCTAAAACCGGTTCTGGAAACCCTATTTTCAGTTCCGGAAATCCGAAACCCTAATTCGTTGTATAAAATCCTAAATTGGGAACTTAATGGGGTAAGTGTAAATAATTAAAAGATTATTTAGGGTAAAGCTTAATTAATTAGCAAACCCTAATTTAAAATTTAGAAAAATTATTTGTATATTAGAAACCCTAATTCGTGGGTTGTAAACCCTAATGACAATTTTGACCCTAATTGCTTAATTATCAATTTTAATTAGGAAATATTAATCCTAATTAGCAATATTTAAAGTATGATTAAGAAATTTTTATATAATTAGAAAATCCTAATTATAATTTAGAAATGTTAATTTTCTATTTTTAAAACCTAAATTGAAAATTTTAAAAAATTAAATTGCAAACCCTAAGGGTTTCAAACCCTAAACCCTAAGGTTTTCCAAACCTTAAACTCTAATCCAAACCCTAAACCCTAAGGGTTTTGACAAATTACTAGTATGCCATTAAATTAAAAGGAAAAAGACCAAAATGCCCTTTTCTTAAAACTTAAGCAAAAGATATGGCAAGATCAGATTTGGCATACTCTAATGTTTATCCCATGTGCCTTAAATCGTCCAAGATCAGATTTGGGGACACCTAGCAACATTAGATTCAATGAATCAAAACATAAGAGATTTAAAAGTAAGAAAATACTTATTTTATTTTTCATTTTTGCCAAGACCATTCTCTCTCTTCAATTTTGAAATCTAGAGTGAGAGAGAGAGAGAGAATCCAAGCTAAGATCAGTTCATAGCCTTTCAATAACAAGATCAAAGATCAGAATCTAGACCAAAGTTAGAAAGAGGTATGAACCCTAAATTTCGAAAATCAGTGATCTAATGTTAAAAGTTGTAATTTGTTGGCTAGATATGTGTAATAGGATGTCTATAAGTGATCTGGGTTGTAAAATCCCAGATCCATAACATCAAAGTCCTCGAATCTAGCATTTTGTCAAATCTGGAAAACTGGGAAAATATCGACTGTCAGCCTAATGTCAGACGTTAAATCCTTCTATGTTTTTGATATTTGTTGTTTTATGTTAAACATATGTTCTTTGTCATGAGTACTATGATCTGAAACTCGAAACATGGCCAGATCATGTGTAGATCGAAAAATATGAACGGTCAAAAGGCATTGACCGACCACTAAAATGTGAATCAAGTAACCCAGATTTCCAATGATGTCGATAAGATGTTCTAGCCTATTGATCTTCTTTGTGGTTTAATGTTTTAGCTATGTTGTTGTTTTCACCTTGTAGCGACATGAGTACTACATACTCAAATATTTAGATAGCCTAGATCCATAATGTAATCATAAAAATTCCGGTCCAAACAAGCGTTGACCATCACAATTTGATGAAGATTACAGGCAACCAAAAAATCTTCAAAGGCAGTTCTTGCCATGCACTTTGACCAGCCTTAATCTGACATTTATGTAGTTGTTTAGATGTTCTGGTTGTATATACATGGACCTTGACATCTCCTATACATGTTCAAACCTTTATAACATAATTCTAAACTCCAGGTTGTAAGATATAAGGAGCTCAACCTAGCACCATCAACTGTTCTTCATTTTCTGGAAAACCCAGAAATGAAGAACAGTGTTGTTAGATATTTTGAAGGCACAGATCTTCTAATTGTGATGTTGGATTACCTATTTAGTTGTTGGAACATGTAATATTACATTAGTACTACGATCTATAAACATTAGTAAGGCCAGAACACCTACGGATCACTGATCTAGCATTGGTCAAACCACCGCCTCAGAAATCATCGATGAAGATCTCAAGCGAGATGAAGAAACGGTGAAGAACACCTATAGCGATGGTTCTGTCGCTATAGGGCCCTTTAGCGACGGTTTCCATTTTATTTTAATTTCTAATTTTTCGAAAATTATTTTAAAATAGAATTAAATAGTTTTTAATTATTAAAAATACTAAATAAATTCCGGAAAATTATTTTAAATTCTGAAAAATAGTTTTTAATTATTTTGAGTATATTTCATAAATATTTTATATTTTGGAATATAAATGGTATTTAATTTATTTAATTATAATATTAAATAAATAATTAAAAAATGATTTTAATACATAAAAATCATGAAAAAAATAATATTATGGTATAATAAAATATTTTAAGTTATTTTTAGTGACTTTTAATATTTTATGATGAAATTCATTAATTAATTAATATTAATGGTAATTAGTTTATTTAATAAATATATTAAATAAATTATGAAAAAATAGAATAAATGATTTAAAAATCATATGAAAATGATTTAAGTGTTATACAAATATTTGAAGTTATAAAATATAACTTTTGATATTTTGTCATATTTTAATAATAATCGGATAATGAATTTAATTGTTTAAAAATCATATAAAGGTGATTTTAAAGTATTAAAATACTTTGTAATATTATAAATATATTATAATATTATGTTATGTATTTCATTAATATTTGATAATAAATAAATAATAATGGTAAAAGAATTATGTGGTATTTATATTATTAAAATACGTTTTTAATGATTAAAAATACACGATAAAATGATAATAATTATTTAAAAATTATTACGAACTTACGAAAAATATTTCGACTGATAATAAATTATCTAAGATAATTGTTAAGTGTTAATCAGAGTTTAATTAAACTTAGACTCGATAAAAGTCCGACTAGACCATCGGGACGTTAGAACTTTGTCGAACTCAAGTCAGACTACAAAAGTTTGACTTGATACCGAGTCTTATGTGTGTTATAGACTGATAGGGTTATGTGTTATGTGTTTAGGTTATTCTATGTATATCTATTTATATACTGATATTATACTATGATGATATTATTCTAATATTGGAGATCTATATTACTAATATTAGGTCTTCGGATAAAGCGAATTGCATAGCGGTAATTAACCGCTCAGGCAAGTTTATTTTTACTTAACTCTACTAAGAGTTGTTTCATTTGGATATGCTTATGGTTAATCATTGTTGATTGCCGAGTATAATTGTACTCTGTACATATTGCGTGTATAAGTCAGGTATGAAAGGCTGATCACCTTCATTACCCTTCGGTTCAGATATAATTGTTCATGTAAAATACTTGTTCAGTCAAATTTTTTGTTCCTGCTAGTTCACAATTATATTGTTGAATTATAGCCAGCCAATTATTCAAATCATTTCAATCAGGATATATCGTTATATTATTAAACTTAAACTTGCTGGGAAATTTTATGCTCACCCTTGCTATATCATGATAAACATTGCAGATTAAGATGAACGCGTCGGATACATAAAAAGATTAAAGAAAGTTCCAGCTTTAGTTTATGTATGCGATTAGAAATGTAATAGTGTAGTTTGATAATAAAGTTATGTGTTAGATAGTTATGAATTGTGTATTAAGTTAAGGTTACTCGACCTTGGGGAATAGTGTGTAATGTATTGTATAAACAATTTATGTTTATATCTTTCGCAAATAGTAATAGTTGTATAGAATGATCGAACCGGATCCGCGGTGATTCAGGACCTCGGATTCGGGGCCCTCACAAAGATGCCAAGGGAAACTATAGAAATATTATTCTCGATAGAGACTCAACCAACGATAGTGGAACGGGTTAAGGAAGTACAGATAAGTACTGAAGAGTGCGAGCGAATGAAAAAGATAATGGAAGATGATGTGAAGACTAAGCATAACCTTGATAAAGAAGGTTTACTTCATTTTGAAGGAAGAATTTGGGTTCCAGATAATTCTGATTTAAAGGAAGAGATTATGTGTGAGGCTCATAGTTTGAGGTACTTGATACATCCTGGTAGTACTAAGATGTATCAAGACCTTCGTCAGAACTTTTGTTGGCCGAACATGAATAAGGAGATTGCAGAATACGTTGGTAAGTGCTTGACTTGTTAGAAAGTTAAGGCTGAACACCAAAGACCGAGTGGGTTGTTGCATCCACTGGAGATTCCGGCGTGGAAATGGGAGCATATCACCATGGACTTTGTGGTAGGACTTCCAATGACGAGAAAAGGATACGATGCTATTTGGGTAATAGTGGATCGGTTAACTAAATCGGCTAATTTTCTACCAATAGGAGTTAGATATAACCTAGAGCAGTTAGCTAAGATTTATTTCAAAGAAATCATTTCTAGACATGGAGTACCTGTTTCAATTGTGTCTGATCATGATCCACGATTCACATCAAACTTTTGGAGGAGTTTGCAAGCACAAATGGGAACGCATTTGAGATTGAGTACGGCGTATCATCCCCAGACGGATGGACTAAGTGAACGAACGATTCAAATGCTAGAAGATATGTTAAGATCTTACGTTATGGATTTCAAGGGGAGTTGGGACGAACATCAACCTTTTGGTAGAATTCGCTTACAATAATAGTTTTCACGCTAGTATAGGCATGCCGCCTTACGAAGCGTTGTATGGAAGGAAGTGCAGAACACCACTTTATTGGGATGAAGTAGGTGAACGTCGAATGTTGGGACCTGAAATGGTACAACAAACGTCAGACATGGTGAAATTGATAAGAGCTCGGTTAGTAGCGGCTCAAGATCGACAAAGGAAGTATGAAGATCCTCATTGAGAGAAGAGGGAGTTTGAAGTAGGTTCATATGTCTTTCTAAAAGTATCGCCTTGGAAAGGGAAGATACATTTTGGGAAAAAAAGGAAAGTTAAGTTCAAGGTTTGTAGGACCTTTTGAGATTTTAAAAAGGGTAGGAGAGGTAGCTTATGAAGTAGCTTTACCTCCCGAGATGGAAAGAATACACAATGTGTTTCACGTGTTAGTGTTACGTCCTTATAAACTGAACTATAAACACGTAATAGAGTATGAATCTATTCATGTAGGAAAAGACATAACGTATGAAGAACTTCCGATTCAGATTATTGATAGAAAGGAACAAGTCTTGAGAAATAAAGTAATACCTTCAACAAAGGTAATTTGGAGTAACCACGATGCTGAAGAAGCAACATGGGAGCTCAAAAGTAAAATGAAGGAAAAGTTTCCTCATTTGTTTATGTAAGAATAGCAAGATTCTGGGGACAGAATCCTTATAAGGAGGGAAGAATGTAACGCCCGAGAATTTCAGATTTTTAATGAATTCAATTTTTATTTGATTATTGGATTAAATGAATTTAATTGATTAATTGTGTGAGTAAGATGTTCGAAGGTTGTTCTATGACCTAGAATATGTGGATGTGGTTAGTATTCTAGCTTTGTGCTAGGATTAGTTGTTTTGAATTATCAAAACGAAAATGAATGTTTTTCGAGAAGTTTTCCGTAAAAACACTATTTATCCGATTTCATTCGAAGCTTATGTGACGCCCCCAAATCTGTGTATCTTCCAACCCGACAGATGGTGCTCCATGATACTACAATCCATACAATCATTCCATTGAGATAACAACAAAATGAGTGTAATTACTATCTTTGTATTACATTTGTAATAAATCCTTTCCCAGGTTCATAACCGAATACATTCGTTGGTCTTCATAAGTATATTACATACAAATATACTAGTCTATTATAGGAAGATTAATTGTCCATCTTAGGCTTGCCTTTATCTCTCTTAGAACTCTCAGTTCATTTGGCTTTAGCTGCAAACATATGGTTCAGGCAAGAATGAGCATAACTAGCTCATCAAGTCTTAACAAAGAATTATATGAATATCAATCTAACAATTACATGCTTTAATTCCATATCTGAACAATTATCTATGAAGCACTACGAAACATTTGACTAGTACTTCGCATAACAACAATTCCAAAGTATATATAATAGCTTAGGAATGATGAACCGGTCAATAGACCATGAACATACTCTTTTCGTTTTCATACTTGAAAAGGATATCCGACACTAAGACCATCCACCCGTCTTTACTTACGAGCACTTCTAGGTGATCAGCCTATTGTACTCTATGTTGATCAACACTCTTATGTTAAACGTATTTACGTTCAACATTTGGCAACCTCATGTGCCCATCGAATAATCGATGAAAAATACTTTTGTTTGTATATAAACAAACTTACCTTTACATCCGTACCAAATACTTGGCATAGGATAGCGTTAACGGTTCTATATCGAAAGACTTGTAAACAAATCAATCAAATCTTCAGTGCTTGTCTAGCCAGGATAAAACAGGCATCGACTCTTTCCTTAATACTACTCATGCATTGTACAACATGCATTACATACAAAACTTGGCTAACAAAAAGGTTAGACAAGCGTTAAGAAAGACTTGCCTTCAAGCGTCTTCGAATTTATAATTCAACTATTCTCAGTCTTTACAGGATCTACATGATACATTCACATAGTACACTGTAATTAGTTATCAAACAAACTAACTTTACAGTTCTAACCAACTTCTTTCTCATCTATGATTTATTTGAATTAACTTCGTTAATAAAGTCGATTCAACTTTCTATACTTCGTTACGTTTCATTAACGTTCTTACGTCATTATTAAACCGACATTCGATTATTATTAATGAACTAACACGTTGAATGTCATTCACGGTTCACTTATTACATCTTTATATTCTTCGTTTAATTTCCATTAAACCTTACTAGATCTTCTTACATTAACACCTTATAAGTGATTTAAGGTAAGTCTCATAATGTATATTAAGTACCTTCGTTGTCTTACATTAAGTCAACATTCAAAATGGAATGAAAACCAACTTGGTCAACACTTTTCTACTACCGGTATTTGGCTGACATCCTATACATTTTAGTATGTATTTGTGCCCTCTCCGAAGAGTTTTTCCGTGCTACTTTCTACTACTTATGAGTCCATGTATAAACTCTCACAACTGCACGAGACGAAGTCTCCAGACCTTTTATTTTCTCCCGCCATAATCAGCGGCGGCGCAAATAAGGGCGGCGTAAAAACTCTGGGTTTGGCAACATGCTGCACCTAACTCACATGCACCGATTGCCCAAAACAGTTTGGTTCCTTAACGAAACTCCCGGCTTCCTATTTTGTTCATTTTACATCCGAATTGACCCATTCAAATTCCTACAAGTCATAAATTACATCCTTTATGTGTTCGTATAAGAATTTCACATTTTCAAACCCGTTAACTCGGAATTCACCTTTAAGTTCATTTTTAAGCGTTCGTTTAACGTTTTCGTCCGTTCAATACTCATTTTTTTGTTATAAGTCGGAATGCGACGATTGTTTTGCTAACGACTCTTAATTACCTTATCTCACGTGTTGACATTGGAAACCAACATTTTCAAGTCACACGACAACTTTTGACCTTTAATCAGGACTTTATACATTTTTGACGTTTAACGTCTATTTCTGCAAAATCCGCCATAACTTCGTTACTAATGTTCTCTAATCCAAATCACATGGAATACTCCATGGACTTCATATCTACATCCTAACCAAGCAATAGGCACATTCCTTAGCTATAACAATTCTTAAACGTTCATTCAAAACTAAGTTCACGTTAAAGACTTCTATGGTTTTAACTCACGTAACCACTTACGATCTCTATTTGGTCATGACCTATTAATGATTTGGTCATTACTAGGCATCCTTATCTCTCCTTAATAAACATGCTCCACCCATCTACGATTCTTCTATGAGAAAGAAATCGAAAAAGATGAAGATTACGGTTTATGAGAATTTACCTTTGAAGTAATTAACGTTCTTAATAAACGTCTAATGGTTTGCTTGGAAGTAGAAGGATTATAAGTTTCTAGCTCTTTTCTCTCTCTCAAATATGTTGGACAAGCTTTGTAAAAACCTCAAATGACCAACCAAGGTTTGTATATATAGAAAACTAAATGAGGGGCAATATTGTCCAATTCTCCACCTCCTTACTTATTTACCACTTTGTCACCAAGTAAAATACTTGGTGACCAAGTGATGTGCTTGCCTTGCACACCAAGTGGCCGGCCCACCATGCCATGGGTCATCCCCATGGGTTGCCTTATGGGTTTTACCTATTTCTTGACCCACTAGTTCTATCCACGGTTCAGTTTTCTTGCATTGGGCTTAACCAATCTAATATTGGGCCTTGACTTGGGCTTACTACTTAATCCCTTGGGCTTGCTCATTCAATTGATTGGGCTAAACATAATCCAACCAAATGAATTAACATTAAGTCTTAACTTAATTCTAGAATATGAATCGTATTCCGTACATATACTTCACGTATTCTTTCCGTATAATACTAGTATGATTATCGTATTGTACTTCGTATTAACTCATCATAATATACATAGATACTAAATAGTATCTTAATTGTATAACACATGCCTTAACCCTAACGCAATTACTTCCACGCCTTTCATTTCATTCTCGGAAATCAATATACTCAACCCTTAGGTTTTGAGTCCGCAGGCAAAAACTTCATTTGCCATAACAGAATTATTATTGGATATTCCATAATATCGTCATATTCTAACATTATGCGTTTCTCAGAATCTCAAACCCTAGCTCTGAATGAAATTGAATGAATAGTGTTTTTACGCAAACATTCTCAGAAAACTTTCGTTTTCGTCTTGATAATTCACAACAATTAATTCTAGCACAAAGCCAGAATACTAACCACATCTGCACATTCTAGGTCATAGAACGACCTTCAAACATCTTACTCACATAATAACTCAACTAAATTCATTTAATGCACATAATCAAATAAAAATTTAATTCATTCAAAATTCGAAATTCTCGGGCGTTACATTCTTCCCTCTTTATAAGGATTCTGTCCACAGAATCTCGCTATTCTTACATAAACAAATGAGGAAACTTTTCCTTCATTTTACGTTCGAGCTCCCACGTTGCTTCTTCAGCATCGTGGTTACTCCAAATTACCTTTACTGAAGGTATTACCTTATTTCTCAAGACCTGTTCTTTCTTATCAATAATCTGAATCAGAAGTTCTTCATACGTTAAGTCTTTTTCTACTTGAATAGACTCATATTCTATTACGTGTTTGTAGTCCGATTTATAAGGACGCAACATAGACACGTGAAACACATTGTGTATTCTTTCCATTTCTGGAGGTAAGGCTACTTCATAAGCTACCTCTCCTACCCTTCTTAAAATCTCAAAAGGTCTTATAAACCTTGGACTCAACTTCCCTTTCTTTCCAAAACGTATCTTCCCTTTCCAAGGCGATACTTTTAGAAACACATATGAACCTACTTCAAACTCCCTCTTCTCTCGATGAGGATCTGCATACTTCCGTTGTCTATCTTGAGCGGCTACTAATCGAGCTCTTATCAGCTTTACCATGTCTGCCGTTTGTTGTACCATCTCAGGTCCCAACATTCGATGTTCACCTACTTCATCCCAACAAAGTGGTGTTCTGCACTTCCTCCCATACAACGCTTCGTAAGGCGGAATGCTTATACTAGCGTGAAAACTGTTGTTGTAAGTGAATTCTATCAAAGGTAGATGTTCATCCCAACTGCCTCGAAAATCCATAACGCAAGATCTTAACATATCTTCTAGCTTTTGAATTGTCCGTTAACTGTGGATGATACGTCGTACTTAATCTTAACTGTGTTCCCATTTGCTCTTGCAAACTCCTCCAAAAGATCTACGTGAATCGTGGATCACGATCAGGCACAATCGAAATAGGTACTCCATGTCTGGAAATGATTTTTTTGACATAAAGCTTAGCTACTGCTCTAGGTTATACCTAACTCTTATTGGTAGAAAATGAGTCGATTTAGTTAACCGATCCACTATTACCCAAATAGCATCGTATCCTTTTCTTGTCGTTGGAAGTCCCACCACAAAGTCCATGGTGATATGCTCCCATTTCCACTCCAGAATCTCTAGTGGTTGTATCAATCCACTTGGTCTTTGGTGTTCAGCCTTAACTTTTTGACAAGTTAAGCACTTACTAACGTATTCTGCAATCTCCCTCTTTATGTTCGGCCACCAAAAGTTCTGACGAAGGTCCTGATACATCTTAGTACTACCAGGATGTATCGAGTACCTCGAACTATGGGCCTCACACATAATCTCTTCTTTCAGCTCGAAATTATTTGGAACCCAAATTCTTCCTTCAAAACGAAGTAAACCTTCTTTATCAAGGTTATACTTAGTCTTCGCATCATCCTTCATTATCTTCTTAATCCGCTCGCATTCTTTAGTACTTATCTGTACTTCCTTAACTCGTTCCACTATCGTTGGTCGAGTTTCTATTGCAAATAACATCTCTGTTGTTTCACTTGGAAACTTAACTTCTAATTTCATCCTGGCCATCTCTGTTATTAACTCATTTTGAGTTGTTAACATTGAAAGCTTTTCCATACCCTTCCAACTTAACGCGTCGGCTACTACATTCGCCTTCCCTGGATGATATAAGATATCACAATCATAATCTTTTATCAACTCTAACCACCTTCTCTGCCTCATATTCAACTCCTTCTGTGTGAAGATATATTTAAGACTTTTATGGTCCGTGTATATCTCACACTTCTCCCCGTATAAAAAATATCTCTATATTTTTAAAGCAAACACTACAGCTGCCAGTTCTAGGTCATGAGTAGGGTAGACCTTCTCATAATTCTTTAACGGATGTGATGCATACGCAATGACTTTGCCATGCTGCATAAGCACACAACCTAGTCCTCTATGCGAAGCATCGCTATAAACTACAAAATTCCCCGTATCATCTGGTAAAGATAATACAGGTGCCTCACTCAACCTCCTTTTTAGCTCTTGAAAACTATGCTCACACTTTTCTGTCCATACATACTTTCTCGACTTCCTTGTCGATTTGTCACGTGAGTAGCTAATTTAGAAAAGTCCCGAATGAACCTTCTATAGTATCCCGCTAACCCCAAAAAACTCCTAACCTCGGTTGGCATTTTCGGTTGCTCCCACTCATTCACCGCTTCCACCTTCACTGGATCTACGGATATGTCATCTTTGTCTATAACATGTCCTAGAAACTGCACTTTTTTGAGCCAAAATTCACACTTAGTGAATTTCGCATATAACGTATCCCTCCGTAGTGTTTCCAACACTATTCTTAAATGTTTAGAATGATCTTCTGGCATCTTAAAATAGACTAGAATATCATCAATGAACACTACAACAAACTTGTCCAAATACTGTTTGAACACTCTGTTCATCATATCCATAAATGCAGCTAGCGCATTCGTTAACCCAAACGACATAACCAAAAACTCGTAATGCCCATAACGAGTTCTAAATGCCGTCTTAGGTACATCCTCCTTCCTCACTTTTAGTTGATGATACGCCGTGCGCAAATCTATCTTAGAAAAATACTTTGCCCCTTTCAACTGATCAAATAGATCGTCGATCTTGGGCAACGGGTATTTATTCTTAATTGTTAACTTGTTCAACTCTCGATAGTTGATACAAAGTCGTAACGATCCGTCTTTTTTCCTTACAAACAATATCGGTGCTCCCCACGGAGACACACTCAGTTGAATGTACTTCCTATCTAACAGTTCCTGTAACTGAACCATTAACTCCTTCATCTCAACTGGCGCCATCCTATATGGTGCCTTTGAAATTGGAGCCGTACCCGGCAAAAAATCAATCACAAATTCTACATCCCTATCCAGCGGAATACCGGGTAACTCCTCCGAAAACATGTTCGCAAATTCTTGAACCACCGCTATCTATTCCAATGATGTTCCCACTCTTTGGGTATCCACCACATGACACAGATAACCCTTACACCCCTTCTTCAACATCTTCCTAACTTGTATCATGGTTAGACAACAAGAACGTCCCAGTGATTTATTTCCATAAAACACCACCTCAGGTTTCTTAGGAAGCCTTAAGTTTACACTCTTTCTATGACAGTCTATTATTGCTCTATAGTTAATTAACCAATCTATACCGAGAATCACATCGAATTCCCTTAATCTTATCGGTAAAAGATCTACCGATAATCTATTACCCTTGATATCTACGAAAAAATTCTTATGAATATGTTCAATGGGAATTATCTCCTCGTTTGCTACCTTAACGTCTAAAGGCATTTCTAACTTTTTAGGATTTAATCCCAATTGTTGAGCAAATCCACATGCTATAAAAGAACAAGTAGCACCCGAGTCAAATAACACGTAGGCATTTATTTCATTTACTGGAATGATACCTACTACTACATCTGTTGATGCAACCACATCTTGGACAATCATATTAAATGTTCAGGCTGAGGGTCTACCCAATGATGGTGTTGGTCCAGTAATGGCCAAATTACCACTACCAGAACCTTTACTACCCTTCACCCCTTTCTTCGGGCAATTTCTTGCCATGCGGTCTACCGACCCACATACAAAACATCCCAGAGTTTTCTTAGGATTAGGGACAGTTGGGAGATATATGACCCTCCCGCCCTACGCTTATAACAACCGGTCTTCCCTTGAGATGAGACTCCCGGATGAGTCTTACTGCATGTCTTAAATACCTCCATCCTCCGCTTAGGATCCCTTGTTTTGCCCAGTATTCCTGTGGTTAAAATTCTTCCTTTTGGCACATTGCCACTACCACCGGCAACTTCGCCTTATTTCCTCCTCTCCTTACTTATTATTCTTTCTATCTTTGTGGTATTGGGTCAACGCCTCGCTACCACCCTCCACTATTATCGCCTTTTCCAGAATGGTCCCATAGGAAGCACTCTGAAAAACCGATATCCTACTATAGAGCCAGGTTTTAGGCCCTGCTCAAACCTACAAGCCTTCCTCTCCTCCGTGGCCACTTGGTGTGGAGCGAACCTTGCCAATTCATTGAATTTGTTCGCGTATTGGGGAACAGTCATGTCCCCCTGCTTAAGTTCTAAGAACTTAATCTCCATTCTCCCTTGAATGCTAGTAGGGAAATAGTTCTCGAAGAATACCTTCTTAAACTGTTCCCATGTAACAGCTTCCGCTCCAGTCCCACCAGTAGTTGGTGTCGACGTCGTGATTTTTGGATGTCCCTTTCCGTTACTTATTCTTTGGTGTTCTCATTTTAGGTGAGATTTGTTTGAAAAAACAAGTAAAAAAGATCCGACATGTATAATGTCGATGATGGGACTGTTAAGAGTCGCTAGTTTATTTTTTAAATGGTTGTACAAACACAACCGAGAAAAGGTTTGCACATTGACCTAGTGATGTGACACTGCTAAACGGGTCGGTGAAACTGAGATTCGTTAGGGTCCGGGGACTTGGTCATGCGGAGGGAAGGTGTTAGGCACCCCCCGACATCCGTGTTACCACGGTGACAACCTCTTTTCAAGAAACTGTGAGCTAAATGTGTGTGTGTGTGGGGAAATTGATGTCATTTTTGAAAGTAGTCGAGGCCTCGTTAGCACCTATATACATGTGGTTTGAATTTATGTAACAATTCAATTTTAAGCAAGATATGGCAGTGATGTTTTATAAAAGAGGTTTTTCAAACCCTGATGCTCAATAGTAATTGAGACCTTTTACACTCCCATTTTATTAAGTGTTCATCTTGATTGATTTTATTTGACAGATGCGAGGCATCCGTACGAAAATAATGTATAAAATAATGCCGACTTCCTCGTGGGTATGGAAACCATCTGAGGAAATTCAGACAACGCAGAATTATTTACAAGCTGCTTACAGCTGAAAATGTCTATCACGGGAACCGAATCTAGATCCAATGGGATGAATCTGTGATCACATGATTCCTAGGCGCACAGAATACTGTAATTTGTATGAAAGCAGTAAGCAGGTATATATATATAAAAGTTGTAAATATATATATATACAAACATGATCACCAACTACGAAGCACTTCCATGGGGGATTAAAAATGTAAATAAAGCTGTAAAAGCTATCAACCGCAACGGAGAAAACTCCAGGCGGGACGAAAATGTAAATAAAGCTGTAAGTATGGTCAACCGCCACGAAGGAGACTCTAGGCGGGAAAAAAAGTAAATAAAGCTGTAAAAGCGATCAACTGCCACGAAGTAAACTCTAGGCAGGACAAAACGTAAAGAAAGCTGTAAAAGCGATCAACCACCACGAAGTAAACTCTAAGTGGATTTAAATATATATATATATATATATATATATATATATATATATATATATATATATATATATATATATAAGCAATAAACACACCGGATGTAAAATCCAAGCTCATCGAATGAGTTCACCACAGCTCATATATATAAGCGAATAAATGCACGGATATAAAATCCGGGCTCATCAAATGTAGTCTAACACACAGTTAATATATATATATATATATATATATATATATATATATATATATATATATATATATATTAAAGCGAAAGCATACTAATTGATATAAAATCCAGGCTCATCGAATAGAGTCCGAAACACACGCTTAATATATATATATATATTGAAGCGAAGAACGCACTTGCATCAAAGTCTAAGCTCATCGAACAAAGTTCGACACACGATTAATGTATATATATATATATATATATATATATATATATATATATTAAAAGAAAATAAACGCTCTGCACTAAAGTCTAGGCTCATCAAACAAAGTTCGACACACAGTTAATATATATATATATATATATATAAGCAAAGAAACGCTCCAGACCGAAGTCTAGGCTTAATCGAGGCATAACTCGATAATGTTAGTCAATATATATATATAAATATATATAATATATGTATATATACAGACTGAAATGAAACCACGGACCGAAGTCCGGGCAAAAGCAAGCAACACGACTCTCAACGTGTAGAAGGGTGTGTGCAGAGATGAAGAGATAGACTCTAAAGTGTGTGAGAAGGCTTACAGCTGACTGCCAAAGAAGACTTCTATATCTTTAGAATGGGTAAACACTGGCATTTGAAGGTACAAAAGAGGCTATATATGAGCTCACATGTGTTTAAAAGGAGAAAGTACACTGCATGGGCTTCCTCGTCGTTTTCTCTTGCAAAATGGGCATTGAGCCCTCTATTTATAGACGGCGTAAGTCAGCAGTGTACCTGCAATGAGCCAAGTAGTGTACCAGAGGTAACCCGGGTGGGCCCAGGTTTTTCGGGTTCGGTCGTCTCGAAGTACGTGCACTCAAGCACTGTAATGTCCACTCGAACTTTCAGAAGTTCAATCTGGGAATCCGTTTGAGGTATACAGGATTAGAGTTGTACGATGACATGGGATTAGAGTTTGTACGAAGTCATTGAAGATGGGACGGTGACGTCCGGTCTTCAAGCTTTAACTTTGATCCGTTACCCCGCACAATAGTCACTCGGGATTGGTTAGTCTTGTGGGACATCGTTGTGTTGAGACGACATGGCGTGGCATTGCTTTGGCTAGATGATGATGTTGCCCCTCACCGGTGTTATCGCCGGATTGGGCTGATAAAACAGACGTTGCTCAAGCTTCGCTGAGATTGGACTGCTGCAATTATTGAAGGTCCTCATTGTCATCTTTGAGGTGTGTCTGTCCCCCCGGTGTTATCATCGTGTTGGTACAGAGTATCTCGTTGTGAGTGCCGAGATTGAAGGTGGTCGCATTTGAAACAAGCATTTTCGGGGATATCGCCGAAACTGCATTCCTTGGGGTTATCACCAAGGTTGATGGCTATTCCCATGGTTGGGGCTAAGACAGGATATCTCGGGGTTATCCCTGAGATTATTCGATCTTCTCCGGTGTGTTCCGGTATTGGATCTGAACGCCTCGGTGTTATCTCCGAGATTGGAATTGTTACTCCCAGATTGCGATCCGGGTTTGATGATGAACTTCCGGTAGTATCCAAAATGGATATGGAATGTCTTTCAGGGTTCCCTCTTAAAAGATGAATCTGTCCTCCTGCAATGTTAGTGACAGTAGTACAGAAAATTTCGAGTGTCTACATATGCCCCTCTTTATCATATTAATGCATGGCGATGCATAGGTAGGATAAAGAATCCTAGACACTTGAAATGCAACAAGATAAATATGGCACTATATGTAGCAACATAATGCAAATGTATGATGCATGTGTACGGGTTTGTAGCCCAACATGCTGGGATGATTGATGGCTCCCTGTTGCTTCAACTAGGGATTGGCAATGATGACCAGATTTGATGTGTAATCCGAATCTGTTAGGATGTTAATGCTGGAGTTATCACAAAATTCCCATGTCTTTGATAATGACTTGATCCTGAAGATGTACCTCTTATGTGTAAGAGATCTGTGGGGATAAAGCTTGATCTATTTGAGGACGTGTATAACATATTCCATCATCTTGGTTAGTATTGCCAGAATATGTCATGATTCTGTGTGATTTATTGCCAACAACAAATGTTTTCAGGGATGTTTGACCTTCGTTGACGTGTACTTCACCGACATTTGAATCAATGGCTAAAAAACCCTGTGGGATATACAGTCAAGGTTGCTTGACCTTCGCTGACGTGTGAATCAACGGCTGATACTCTGCGGGTAGATTGTCATGGTTGCTTGACCTTCGCTGACGTGTGAATCAACGGAGCATTGCGTTGTGACCCCCATCGGGGATCCGCTGGGGAATATGAGTAATCGAGTATGAAATCCTCGAATAGCTCTAGAGCTCTGATAGGTTTAATCACTATCAGCTGAAATAACTTCAAGGCTGCTTGACCTTCATCGATATGTGTGTCAACGGCTTGAATGCACGTTTTAATCCCCGCCGGGGCTTCATGTTGTAACCATTGTCGACGTGTGTAGTAGTGACTTGTTATCGGATGGGTTTCGAGGCTCTGTTGGGTTTGCTTCCAACGGTTATCATGATGTCAAAGCTGCTTGACCTTCGTTGATTTGTGTGTCAACAGATGAACAGGTGTTTTAACCCCCATCGGGGCTCTACGTTGTAACCCTCGTCAGGGATCTACGTTGTAACCCCCGTCGGGGATCTACATTGATCTTTTAGGGTAATGACCCGGAGTTGGCGGCATCGGACCTGTACGAGGTATTGTCGGATGTGATTCATAGCAAATGATACCATTGGAAGGGTATACCTCATTTTTGAGTGACTACCAATGAATGATGTACAGACTTAAAGTTTCATCTGAGAAGACTAGGATTATATGCTATTTTTCTCAATCGCGTGGCATTTTTATTCTCGATTTGACCTTTCTAGTCCGCAAGAACTCCTTTGTAACTTGAACTGGACCTAGCTGAAGGGGTGGGGCCCATATAGGGGTGCCGCAGGTGCACCTACTTCAGCCGCAGATGTGCTTGCGGCCAATCGTGGATGATAAATTCCAGCAGGTTGACAACACAAGTCATTTTCAACTTGTCGCGCTAAGAGAAATCCGTGAGCCTCCTTCAGATCTGCTGAGTTCGGGCTATTTTCTATAAATTCTGTCACTGTACAAGTGTTCTACACTATCCTGGTAACGTATGCATGTATTTTTTCCCGTTTTTATCCGTTAGATTGTGAGTTATTGCATGAAATGCATCTAAACACATAGTAGTGATTATGTATGCACAAATGACTTGATAAAAAATAATCAACATAGTAAATGTTAGTATTAAACCATGCTGAACATAATGATGTGAAAAAATTTAACTTTTGAGACAGTCAAATTGGCACCTTTTTATGCTATTTTTTGTCCTATTTGAGGTCCAATGAGCAAAAGGTAGAAAGGCAAAGTACTCCTAGTATTGAGGTTGACCTTGTGCATGATGATTTTGATTTTTAATGCATATATTATGTATATGACTTTGGGGCAGGTGTGCTACTGAATGGCCACCTAGACATGCCTATATGCATGTGGATAGTCCTATTTTCAAAGGGGACTATGGCAAAAATTTTCCAAATGTAGGCATTAGGTACTCATGAATTTTAACTCTATTGTATGTTAAAGTAAATACATGCATGCATATAGTCATAAAATGTATTAGAAAGCTCCAGGTAAGGAAATACCACACCCTTTCTGAGGTGATTTGGAGACTTATTGTCCAGATATTATGGATTCGGATCAGCCGAGCAGTTCCCGTAGGACCACTTCTGGTATACGGAGGAGGGCTTCTGAAGTACCTCGTCCTCGCTCTGTGAGACAACCTCGTAGATTGGTGGAGGCTGTGATTCGTCCAGTCCGGGCAGACGTGCCAGACGTTGAGGATGTGGAGAAGGATATTCCTATTGAGGATCCCGCCTCTGCTTTTGCTCCTCGCAGGAGCTACCTTGTATTCAGTGGCAAACCCAGAGCTGCTAGGTGATTTGAGCAGACATCCATCGATGTATTTGCATGCTAACGAGGTATGTCGTTAGACTTTGATCTTCCTTCTTTCCTATTGATGAGGAGTAAAGGGTTTTTGATGTCGATCTGCATTTCATGCAGTTCCTGGTTTTACACAGCCTCAAGGGAACTGGTTCAGCATACACTCCATGTATCAGGCTCTTCATCCTGATTACCGAGCTGTAGTGCATGATTGGGGAATTGGGGAATTCTTCTCCATCCTTCCCCGTCGTTGTCCCTGGTGTTATCTCAGGGCTTTGTCTGAGCGATGGTTTCATTAGACTCAGTCACTCCATCTGTCGGATTGCGAGGTGATGATGATGTCGATGGATTGGCGATTTATCACAAATATTGAGTTTGGAGGGGAGCCAATGTCTTGCATGACGAATATTACCCCTACTGCCGTCAGATCCTTGTTAGGAGTTCCGGTGGAGGCACTTAAAGGCAAGACTGTTAGTTCAGGTCCTTTGAGCGTAGATAATATGAGGGGGATATTGAGTGAGTCCATGCCTGATGATGTCAGAATCAGGGATCGTATTCTGCGGTGGTTGTTCCTGATGATCATTAGAGGCTGTTTCATAGCAGATAACTCTTCCATGGTATCTTTCGCTTTGGTCAGCGCCAGGCGTGATGTGGACCGTACTGGAGAGTATGATTGGGGATCCTACATCTTTGCCTATTTCCTACGGGGCATGCGCATGCGCTCAGAGGGCTTGACCGAGTCTTGGCTAGGATTTTACCCATTTTCTGCAGGTGAGTATTTCTCTTGTCATTTCCTATTTATAGGTTAAGAGTGTTTACTGATAGCAGATATTTTGCCATTGTGTTGGCAGTTTTGGGCCTATGAGAGGCTCTCATGCTTGCATTCTGTAAATATGTTAGGTTTGGATACCTATCCACGAGGACGACAATGGCATCATTCCATTTTGTCGGAGGTCCTCATGGTGAGGATTCACTCATCGCCAGTATCTGGTGGAGTTGGGGACAGCTGATACCATCACATGGATTCCCTATTTAGGGGAACACTTGACCATCGACTTTGAGGATGGATACCCGACTGGAGTCGAGTATGTGATTTCCACCCGGAGAGTTCCTCTCTTCACAGATGGAGGCTGGGAGCTCTATTTAGGAGAGTGTCCTATTAGGAGCACCATATGGGAGATTCATATGTCGATCTTGCCTCCTGTCAGGCGTCATTGGCCTGTATTACAGTCACCCGTCACTAACATCCCCATTTTGGGGGTTGACGGTTTTGCACTATCAGAGGGTCCTTGCACTCAGGAGACGTTCCAGCGTTGGTGGTTCCCTCGCACTATCAGAGCCCAGTCCCGCGCCACACAGTTTATGGGAGATATGGTTCCAGGATCCGTGATGATGATGGATTGGATAGCTTGTGTCCGAGATCCAACTCATATGACACAGATTGATAGCTTGACCCGTCAATTGGACCAGGCACACATATTTATCCGGCCTTTGGGCAGAGATCCGATAGAGGCGGCTTCATTTGATCCTTCCAGCTCAGGCGCTGGCCCCTGAGATGACCCATTCGGTTTTTCTGGTGCAGATCCTCCTTTATATAGGCCTGACATCTCTGTTGATAGAGATCCAGTGACTCAGGAGGAGTTACATCAGGTGGACAGGATTGATGATGTGGACATCGACACCTTGACCTTCTTCTGATGTGTATTCTCATTATATCTTTTGATAGGCCTCTGTTAGATATTGGGTGGTTGTTCCCCATTCTCGCTATATCTTTTGATAGGCCTCTGTTAGTAGTAGGGCATATATGCCCCATTTCCCTGTATTTGTAGCTGTACAGAGATGATGTATTAGACGATGATATACTTAGGAATGTATGCACAATTTTTCCATTCCCTATATCATATTGCCATCTATTATCTGCTATGCATGTATCATGTTATGCATATATATGTATGTCTAGAGATATTCGGCATTGACCCCTGGATGATCTTATGACACGGCCCGCACAGATATCTTCTTCGATAGTTAGCCATATAGATCGTACCCCCCCATCATTAGTGGCATTGGGTATGCGATCTTGGTATGATAAAGATGTCACCGCTTGATGGGGTGACTATAGATCGATTCTTCGCAAAGATACCATGACCTTATTGACCTTTCAGGTTCCCACAGGGTTTGTGGACGGGATGCTAGAGCATTGGCTACCGGATAGGCAGGTCTTCTGATTCGGTACCCATGAGTTGACTCCTACTCTGGAGGAGTATGCATGATTAACGATGTTGCCTTTAGACAGACCTTGCGTGTACATGGCTTTGGGAGACATGATTAGACGTTTCATGACTCTCACTGGATTGTGGCGCAGAGTAGTGCAAGATGAGCTGACGTCTGGCCACGTGATATCCCAACATTTTCTGCATGACAGATTTGGCTCGGAGGATAGCTATTCACGACATTCTGGGGATTTTACCGCACCGAAGGATCACTGGCCTTTGGCCAGGGTTGATGTACTGCTTTTATGCGTACTGTCGTACGTCTATATGCCACGGTACATGGATGAGATAGACATAGGTGTCATCATGGCCATGAGAGCTCTTAGGGAGGGTCATACCATTGTACCTATGATTGTAGCGAGACCTCACACAAGATCATACTTCATTGCATTTATCTCGACATGAGTGTTCACAGGTAGTTCGGTCATGCTGTATGTGTGGTTTATGTCATACTTGAGACCGATTGGTACCTTTGGGTCGTGTGGATATTCTCCTACAGGAGACCACAGCTTCACCTCCATCTTCTGAGAGGGACGCCATGTTGGGCTTGTTAGATCGCATATACCCTGACTTGTAGATGAGCTTATTTTTCCTGCACAGACTAGCTTACCCATTTTGTCATGTACAGTTTACATTGTATATATCAAACAACATTATATATATGACAAGGAAATATATTTTTGGATCACTTCCCTTTTAGATATGCTTTGTTACTTGCTTGATATTTTGCCTGCTGCGTCAGGCCTTGTGATCTTGATGTATTATGAATTCCTCCTGGGTGGATGGACATTGAGTTGTCTCTGGATAGTTCAGAATGGATCATCGATCTGTATGGATCCCTACCATCTTTGGTGTCTTGGGACTGGTTTCTGTATAGAAATGTGGAGAGGAGTGTGGCTTTCCTCTTTGAGATTGACCGCACCACAGATGGTCATCAGTACTTCTATTTAGGAGAAGCCTAGTTAATTCCATCTCTTATGGATTGGTGTTGCTCTTCAAGGTATGACCGCAGCTTAGATGGTCATCGAATCTCCTATTTGGGAGGAGTTCAGGTAATTCCATCCCTTTGGTCTGAAACCAAATGAAATGTAGTGGTTTGAAGGATGATCCCAGTACCAGTTGATAAGGGTTTGTGTTTTGGTAGGGGGTGAGACCGAACCATGAATGGCTGCCTACGTACTCCTATTGAAGAGGAGATCAGGTCTACGTAGTTCAAACCTGGTGTAAGAGGTTCAACGCTGTATGTGGCAGAAATGGTGTAGGAATATTTTTGTGAAGAGAAAAGGGTAGAAATGTGATAAGTAGGTTTTATACCTACTTATTCGGTATCTGTTACTTGAATTATTTGTTTAATCTCATGTTTCTTAGTTACTTTTCATGCATTTTGTGTTCATTTTGTAGGTTATACGTTTGGAAGCGGTGTGTCGACTATTGGTAAGGAAAAGTAAGAAAAATGCAAAGAAAAGCAATCCGGACATCATTTGGGCTTTCATATTCATTTCATGTTCTTGGCTTGGAACTTGGACTGAATTGTAGAGCTTCTTCTTAGCTTTCCGGAACATCTTGAATCATTCCAATTGGAGTTCGAATGCAAGAGTTATGATATTTGTACCAACGGACATCGAACGTCACTGTTTTGGATAGCCATTTACACAGCAGTCACTTCCAGCCCAATTTTGACCTTCATCCGTTAATTATTTCTGAAATCTTAAAGAATGAAAGTTATAGATCTCGTCAATATCTTCGATTTGAAATGTGGCAGGCCTCGTAACGTTTCCCAGATCAAAAGTTATGGCCGTTTTCCCAAGGGACATCAGAGCAGAAAGTTTTTCATTACAAAACCGCCGCCAGGGTGGGCGTTACCAGCCACAAGTCAGAACCCTAGCCCACCAGGGCGGGGGTATACCCAGAAAATGCGCGAAAATGCAAATTTTGGTCCAATTTGAGTCCGGAAAGGATTGTTTCCATCCGATTGACACAAGGACTTCCAAGAGAACTTCCAAGAGGACTTAAAGACATATGAAAAGACTTATAAAAGGAGGAGAATCACAAGGATTAGGGGAGATGAGAGACTAGAGAAAGGATTCAATTAGATTAGATTAGAGTAAATTAGATCAAAACACTAGTTCTAATTAGATTTGGAGATTGAAGAAACTTGAAGACCATTGAAGATCAAGAGCAGGAGCTTGATGAAGATGGAGATTGTTGACAACAGATTTATTCTTTACTCTACTCTTTATCTTTATCTTTTAATGATTATTCAATTGTGGATTCTTAGTTTTAATTCAATGAACTAATTCTTTGTTTGAGATTACAATGCATCTTATTGTGTAGTTTATTTTAATATGCTTCGTTATCCATTATTATGTTCTATTGTGAGGATTGTCTATTGTGATTTGAACTTAATTGTTTAATTGATTGGCCATCAATTACCATGATAATCTATATGAACTCGAGAGATGAAGTATTGATTTAGATCTTATCATGCTAGCATGTGTCATGAATTTTGTCAATAGCAGATTTTTGATTATTGTTAAGGTAGAGATACGCTTGACATAGCATGTAATCGGATAGAGAACTTATTCTTCAACCTTCTTCAATTGTAATTCACATAGAGATATAGTGGGTTAGTTGATTAAGGTGTTTAACGGATTTCTATCTTAATTGTGGATTGACGTTAATATGGGTATTATGCATCGAGTGGTGGTTTTATCTGCTTTAGTGTTCTTGATTAATAATTCAGGATAGAAAATAATTGATGATAAGTGTGTTAACTTAAATGAAGCAATAAGTGAAGTTGTGATCTTAAATCTCTGTTATCTTAATTTAACTAGTAGTAATTAGAATTAGTTTACTTATAAATTGAAATTCATTCGTTTAAATAAGATTGAGTTGGTTACGGGTTAGTACTTGGTGATTTTTATTAAACAATTCCTCGTGGGAACGATACTCTACTTTCACTTTATTACTTGTTGACCACGTATACTTGCGTGTTGTGCGTAATTAGATTTTACCCAACAAGTTTTTGGCACCGGTGCCGGGGAATTAGTTTAATATATTTTTGCCAATATTAGCTTCAATCAAATTAGTCTTAATTTAAACATTTTTTTTTATTTAATTCTCTTCCTATTTTTCTTTCTTTTCATGTACCATGGATGACTTTGCGTATCAATGGCCATACACGAACATGACTCAACCAAGGGAAACATGGATTGTTGGACTTAATACATCTTCTATAGAGCCAATACAAATTGAGGCAACTTTAAAGACGTTGGAGGTTATCATAGCCCAACCAGAGAGGCGAAGGATGACGATTATGTGTGACTATTGTCTCGGCAACCATCAAAGTCATCAATGCAACCGCCGGTTTTGACCCAGATAATATATAGTGGTGACTACTTCAATAACTATGTTGATCCTAACTATCACCAAGATTGGGGGTATCACCCGAATTTTTCATGGAGCTACAATTATGATGACCAACATTACGCTCTAAATCCATCATACACACCATAATTTTTATGTCCACCTCCAGTGTCACAAGAGACAGATAATTCAAGTTTGGAGGAAGTGTTTTCCAAGTTCGTAGCAGCAAATGAGGAGAAGATGAGTAATCAAGCGAGGTCAATTCAAAATCTTCAAAATAAGATAGATCAATTGACCAAAGCCGTAAGCAACCTTCCTCGAAACAATTGGTGTTATGATGAGAATTCCAAGATTGATGAAGTGCCTGAGACAAATCTACAACTGGATGAGCCACAAGATATCGAAAGTGTGGAGACAATTGGGGATAATGAAATAGAGGTCGACGAAGATCTAAATGGGTCTCCACCAACGATCAAAGATGCAGTCAGATTTGCAAAATCATGCCCACTTGGTAGTCATGTCGTCGGCGAAGCTCTTGATGACATAAGAGCGAGTACAATTTTGAATCCATGGTGGGACGAGAAAGAGAAGATAGACGAAGAGCCCATTGTGTGTGATAAGCTTTCATACCCCAAAGTGATCACATACATAATGGAGAAAACACCTAGCTGTGGGACATTCTTGATTGAGATCATACCAAATCAGAGCATGCTAGGTGACTTAGAAGCGATAGCTATCACAAATGGGAACCTACCAAAAGCTACATTATTTTCGATGGATGGAGGGTTCCTCAATTACGGAAGAGGAATTGGATAGCGTTGACCAGACAAAGTCAGGCTGAAAGACTATAAATCAAGCGCTGATTGGGAGGCAACCCAGAAATTTTTATTATTTATTTATATGCTTTCCTAGTTTATTTAGTAGATAGGAATCCAAGTGTTATTCTAATCCATGTTGTCTCTCTTCATTGCAGGTATTGGAGGTTCAATGGAAAGGAAAATGATCATCGCCGCCAGTGCCACCATCACCACAAGCTTAAATGATTACAGGGAAGTCCTCGTCCATTTCATGCTTTATTTTACAATGAGGACATTCTAATTGTTAAGTTTGGGGGAGTTAAATAATTTAGGTTTATTTATGTTTGCATTCATGTAGTGTAATTGCATAATAGTTTGCATAGTAGAGTAGTTGCATAATAGTTTTTATTTATAACTAAAAAAATGAAAAAATAAAATCAAAAATAATAGTTAGTTACTATGTTCATCTTGCATGATTCCAGCTGTTAGATAGTTACAGTTTATTTTGGCCAATGATGAGATTGGAATTGGGTAGACAAGTATAGTACTGACTATTAGAGTTTTGATGTGATTTCTTGTTAGGAATTGAGTCTTTTTATGTTTGAAACTGGTATAATAAGGATATCACAGTAAAAATAACTTGTTGATTAATTGAGTTTAAATTGATACATAATGGGATTCTAAAGGATAGTGCTAGTTTAAATAAGAGAATGACAAAGATAGGCAGTGAAGGCGAAGAATTAGGCAAGAACCTAAGTTTGGGGGAAAAACTGGGGTATATAAGCTTCAAAAAAAAAAATAGAAAAAGAAAAGAAAAAGAAAAAGAAAAAAAGATATTGAGTTGAATAAATTGTGTCCTGTGGTGGGTCGAGAAGAAGCGTGAAATGCACTCCCCATAAACACAGGCGTGAGATGGAGCGTAAACCGCACTCACTATCAATCATTTGAAAGAAAAAAAATGAAATAAAACGGGAAATAAGAGCAAAAAGCCCCCGTAGATGAAAAATGAAGCATAAGTATCCCATGTTGACCCTCGATATTGGTAATTGTTTTGTTTTAGTTGGATCTAGCTTGTTTTTGGATTTCTTGAGTTTACACTGTATGAAGCCTTCGAAGAGACTTATTATGTGTTGAATTTTATTTTATATCAGTTAACATTGTTGTGGAGCACACACGCACTATATTAGTGATAACAGTATAAGATTTGATGATTGATTGAGAAATTACTAATGAGTTTTAATATGATGTATTATCGTGTTTACTTGATTTTTCTAAGGCCAGTTGAATAGAATTGTTTCTGTCATTACTGCTGGATTCGTAGGCATGTAGATTAGTTGCATTGCATTACATTATTGTTTTGTGTTTTTGCTTGAGGACAAGCAAAGGTTTAAGTTTGGGGGTATTTGATAAATAGGTTTTATACCTACTTATCCGGTATCTATTACTTGAATTATTTGCTTAATCTCATGTTTCTTAGTTACTTTTCATGCATTTTGTGTTCATTTTGTAGGTTATACGTTTGGAAGCGGTGTGAGCGACTATTGGTAAGGAAAAGCAAGGAAAATGCAAAGAAAAGCAATCCGGACATCATTTGGGCTTTCATATTCATTTCATGTTCTTAGCTTGGAACTTGGACTAAATTGTAGAGCTTCTTATTAGCTTTCTAGAACATCTTGAATCATTCCAATCGGAGTTTGGATGCAAGAGTTATGACATTTGTACCAACGGACATCGAACGTCACTGTTTTGGATGGCCATTTGCACAACGCAGTCACTTCCAGCCCAATTTCGACCTTCATCCATTCATTATTTCTGAAATCTTAAAGAATGAAAGTTGTAGACCTCGTAGATATCTTCGATTTGATAGGTGGCAGGCCTCGTAACTCTTCCCAGATCAAACGTTATGGCCGTTTTCCCAAGGGACGTCAGAGCAAAAAAATTTCCGTCACAAAACCGCCGCCGGGGTGGGCGTACCAGCCACAAGTAAAAACCCTAGCCCGTTGGGGTGGGTCCAAAGCAAACATAAACCCCCGCCGGGGAGGGGGTATGCCCAGAAAATGCGCGAAAATGCGAATTTTGGTCCAATTTGAGTGCGAAAAGGATTGTTTCCATCCGATTGACACAAGGACTTCCAAGAGAACTTCCAAGAGGACTTAAAGACATATGAAGAGACTTATAAAAGGAGGAGAATCACAAGGATTAGGGGAGATGAGAGATTAGAGAAAGGATTCAATTAGATTAGATTAGAGTAAATTAGATCAAAATACTAGTTCTAATTAGATTTGGAGATTGAAGCAACTTGAAGACCATTGAAGATCAAGAGCAGGAGCTTGATGAAGATGGAGATTTGCTGACAACAGATTTATTCTTTACTCTACTCTTATCTTTATCTTTTAATGATTATTCAATTATGGATTCTTAGTTTTAATTCAATGAACTAATTCTTTGTTTGAGATTACAATGCATCTTATTGTGTAGTTTATTTTAATATGTTTCGTTATCAATTATTATGTTCTATTGTGAGGATTGTCTATTGTGATTTGGACTTAATTGTTTAATTGATTGGCCATCAATTACCGTGATAATCTATATGAACTCGAGAGATGAAGTATTAATTTAGATCTTATCATGCTAGCATGTGTCATGAATTTTGTCAATAGCAGATTTTTGATTATCGTTAAGGTAGAAATACGCTTGACATCACATGTAATCGGATAGAGAACTTATTCTTCAACCTTCTTCAATTGTAATTCACATACAGATATAGTGGGTTGGTTGATTAAGGTGTTTAACGGATTTCCATCTTAATTGTGGATTGACGTTAATATGGGTATTATGCATCGAGAGGTGGTTTTATCTGCTTTAGTGTTCTTGATTAACCATTCAGGATAGAAAATAATTGATGATAAGTGTGTTAACTTAAATGAAGCAATAAGTGAAGTTGTGATCATAAATCTCCGTTATCTTAATTTAACTAGTGTTAATTAGAATTAGTTTACTTATAAATTGAAATTCATTCATTTAAATAAGATTGAGTTGGTTAAGGGTTAGTACTTGGTGATTTTTATTAAAAAATTCCTCATGGGAACGATACTCTACTTTCACTTTATTACTTGTTGACCACGTATACTTGCGTGTTGTGCGTAATTAGATTTTACCCAACAAGTTTTTGGCGCCGTTGCCGGGGAATTAGTTTAATATATTTTTGCCAATATTAGCTTCAATCAAATTAGTCTTAATTTAAACATTTTTTTTATTTAATTCTCTTCCTATTTTTCTTTCTTTTCATGTACCATGGATGACTTTGCGTATCAATGGCCATACACGAACATGATTCAACCAAGGGAAACAGGGATTGTTGGACTTAATACATCTTCTATAGAGCCAATACAAATTGAGGCAACTTTGAAGACGTTGGAGGTTATCGTAGCCCAACGGAGGCGAAGGATGACAGTTATGTGTGACTATTGTGCCGGCAACCATCAAAGTCATCAATGCACCGTCAGTTTTGAACCCAAGACAATATAGTGGTGACTACTTCAATAACTATGTTGATCCTAACTATCACCAAGATTGGGGGTATCACCCGAATTTTTCATGGAGCTACAATTATGATGACCAACATTACTTTCTAAATCCATCATACACACCAGAATTTTTATGTCCACCTCCAGTGTCACAAGAGACAGATAATTCAAGGTTGGAGGAAGTGTTTTCCAAGTTCGTAGCAGCAAATGAGGAGAAGATGAGTAATCAAGCGAGGTCAATTCAAAATCTTCAAAATAAGATAGATCAATTGACCAAAGCCGTAAGCAACCTTCCTCGAAACAATTGGTGTTATGATGAGAATTCCAAGATTGATGAAGTGCCTGAGACAAATCTACAACTGGATGAGCCACAAGATATCGAAAGTGTGGAGACAATTGGGGATAATGAAATAGAGGTCGATTTAAGATCTAAATGGGTCTCCACCAACGATCAAAGATGCAGTCAAATTTACAAAATCATGCCCACTTGGTAGTCATGTCGTCGGCGAAGCTCTTGATAACATAAGAGCGAGTACAATTTTGAATCCATGGTGGGACGAGAAAGAGAAGATAGACGAAGAGCCCATTGTGTGTGATAAGCTTTCATGCCCCAAAGTGATCACATAAATAATGGAGAAAACACCTAGCTGTGGGACGTTTTTGATTGAGATCATACCAAATCAGAGCATGCTAGGTGACTTAGAAGCGATGGCTATCACAAATGGGAACCTACCAAAAGCTACATTATTTCCGATGGATGGAGGGTTCCTCAATTACGGAAGAGGAATTGGATAGCGTTGACCAGACAAAGTTAGGCTGAAAGACTATAAATCAAGCGCTGATTGGGAGGCAACCCAGGAATTTTTATTATTTATTTATATGCTTTCCTAGTTTATTTAGTAGATAGGAATCCAAGTGTTATTCTAATCCATGTTGTCTCTCTTCATTGCAGGTATTGGAGGTTCAATGGAAAGGAATATGATCATCGCCGCCAGTGCCACCATCACCACAAGCTTAAATGATTACAGGGAAGTCCTCGTCCATTTCATGCTTTATTTTACAATGAGGACATTGTAATTGTTAAGTTTGGGGGAGTTAAATAATTTAGGTTTATTTATGTTTGCATTCATGTAGTGTAATTGCATAATAGTTTGCATAGTAGAGTAGTTGCATAATAGTTTTTATTTATAACTAAAAAAATGAAAAAATAAAATCAAAAATAATAGTTAGTTACTATGTTCATCTTGCATGATTCCAGCTGTTAGATAGTTACAGTTTATTTTGGCCAATGATGAGATTGGAATTGGGTAGACAAGTATAGTACTGACTATTAGAGTTTTGATGTGATTTCTTGTTAGGAATTGAGTCTTTTTATGTTTGAAACTGGTATAATAAGGATATCACAGTAAAAATAACTTGTTGATTAATTGAGTTTAAATTGATACATAATGGGATTCTAAAGGATAAAGCTAGTTTAAATAAGATTGATAAGTAGGTTTTATACCTACTTATCCTAGATATCTATTACTTGAATTATTTGCTTAATCTCATGTTTCTTAGTTACTTTTCATGTATTTTGTGTTCATTTTGTAGAGTATATGCTTGGGAGTTGAAATGGCGACTATTGGTAAGGAAAAGCAAGGAAAATGCAAAGAAAAGCAATCCGGACATCGTTTGGGCTTTCATATTCATTTCATGTTCTTAGCTTGGAACTTGGACTAAATTGTAGAGCTTCTTATTAGCTTTCTAGAACATCTTGAATCATTCCAATCGGAGTTTGGATGCAAGAGTTATGACATTTGTACCAACGAACATCGAACGTCACTGTTTTGGATGGCCATTTGCACAACAGTCACTTCCAGCCCAATTTCGACCTTCATCCATTCATTATTTCTGAAATCTTAAAGAATGAAAGTTGTAGACCTCGTAGATATCTTCGATTTGATAGGTGGCAGGCCTCGTAACTCTTCCCGGATCAAACGTTATGGCCATTTTCCCAAGGACGTCGAAGCAGAAAAAATTTCCATCACAAAACCGCCACCGGGTGGGCGGGCACCCAGCCACAAGTCAAAAAACCCTAGCCCGTTGGGGTGGGTCCAAATCAAACATAAACCCCCACGGGGGGGGGTATGCCTAAAAATGCGCAAAAAATGCGAATTTTGGTCCAATTTGAGTCCGGAAAAGGATTGTTTCGATCCGATTGACACAAGGACTTCCAAGAGAACTTCAAGAGGACTTAAAGACATATGAAGAGACTTATAAAAGGAGGAGAATCACAAGGATTAGGGAGATTTTTAGAGACTAGAGAAAGGATTCAATTAGATTAGATTAGAGTAAATTAGATCAAAATACTAGTTCTAATTAGATTTGGAGATTGAAGCAACTTGAAGACCATTGAAGATCAAGAGCAGGAGCTTGAGGAAGATGGAGATTTCTTGACAATGATTTATTCTTTACTCTACTCTTATTTTATCTTTTAATGTTATTTCAATTGTGGATTCTTAGTTTTAATTCAATGAACTAATTCTTTGTTTGAGATTACAATGGATCTTATTGTGTAGTTTATTTTAATATGCTTCGCTATCAATTATTATGTTCTATTGTGAGGATTGTCTATTATGATTTGGACTTAATTGTTTAATTGATTGGCCATCAATTACCGTGATAATCTATATGAACTCGAGAGATGAAGTATTGATTTAGATCTTATTATGATAGCATGTGTCATGAATTTTGTCAATAGCAGATTTTTGATTATTGTTAAGGTAGAGATATGCTTAACATCACATGTAATCTGATAGAGAATTTATTCTTAAACCTTCTTCAATTGTAATTCACACAGAGATATAGTGGGTTAGTTAATTAAGGTGTTTAACGGATTTCTATCTTAATTGTGGATTGACGTTAATATGTGTATTATGCATCGAGAGGTGGTTTTATCTGCTTTAGTGTTCTTGATTAACAATTCGTGATAGAAAATAATTGATGAGAAGTGTGTTAACTTAAATGAAGCAATAAGTGAAGTTGTGATCTTAAATCTCCGTTATCTTAATTTAACTAGTGGAATTAATTAATTAGAATTAGTTTACTTTATATAATTTGAAATTCATTCGTTTAAATAAGATTGAGTTGGTTACGGGTTAGTACTTGGTGATTTTCTATTAAACAATTCCTCGTGGGAACGATACTCTACTTTCACTTTATTACTTGTTGACCATGTATACTTGTGTGTTGGGCGTAACTACATTTTACCCAACAAGTTTTTGGCGCTGTTGCTGGGGAATTAGTTTAATATCTCTTTGCCAATATTAATTTCAATCAAATTAGTCTTAATTTAAACATTTTTTTTTTATTTTAATTCTCTTCCTATTTTTCTCTTTTTTCATGTACCATGGATGACTTTGCGTATCAATGGCCATACACGAACATGACTCAACCAAGGGAAACAGGGATTGATGGACTTAATACATCTTCTATAGAGCCAATACAAATTGAGGCAACTTCGAAGACGTTGGAGGTTATCGAGCCAACGAGAGTCGGCAAGAATGACTCGACCAAGGGGAGCGAGATTATGACTGTGACTATTGTCGTCTGATTGAAGAACTTTCAGGAAGTCATTTTGCAACAATGGAGTCGAAGGATTGCGATTATTTGTGACTATTGTCTTTGGCAATCACCCGTGGTCAATGCACCATCAATCTTGGGCCAACAAGTATGTTGGTAATCCTCAAACTATCACCATGATAATTATGATCAAGTATGGGGTATCACCCGGATTCTTCATGGAGCTACAACTATGAAGACCAACATTACTTTCTAAATCCATCATACACACACGCCAATTTTCTCATGTCCACCTCCAATTCAAAGAGATAAAATTCAAGGTTGGAGGAATTGTTTTCCAAGTTCAGTAGCATCAAATGAGGAGAGATGAGTAATCAAGAGAGGTCAATTCAAAATCTTCAAAATAAGATAGATCAATTGACCAAAGCCAATGCTCAGCAACCTTCCTCAAAACAATTGGTGTTATGATGAGAATTCCAAGATTGATGAAGTGCTCGAGCCAAATCTACAACCGGATGAGCCACAAGATATCGAAAAAGTGGAGACAATTGGGGATAATGAAATAGAGGTCGAAGAAGATCTAAATGGGTCTCCACCAACGATCAAAGATGAATCAATTTTACAAAATCATGCCCACTTGGTAGTCATGTCGTCGTGAAGCTCTTTTGATGACATAAGAGCTAGTACAATTTTGAATCCATGGTGGGACGAGAAAAGAGAAGATGACGAAGAGCCCATTGTGTGTGATAAGCTTCCATGCCCCAAAGTGATCACATACAATAATGGAGAAAACACCTAGTCATGGACGCCGTTTTGATTGAGAGATTATACCAAATCGAGCATGCTAGGTGACTTTGATGCTATGGCTATCACAAATGGGAACCTACCAAAAGCTACATTATTTCCGATGGATGGAGGGTTCCTCAACTACTCAAGAGGAATTGGATAGCGTTGACCGACACAAAGTCAAATTTGAAAGACTATAATTCAAGCGCTAACTGGGAGGCAACCCAGAATTTTTTTTATTTTTATTTATATGCTTTCCTAGTTTATTTAGTAGATAGGAATCCAAGTGTTATTCTAATCCATGTTGTCTCTCTTCATTGCGGTATTGGAGGTTCAATGGATAGGAAAATGATCATCATGCCACATACCATCACCACAAGCTTAAATGATTACAGGAAGTCCTCGTCCACTTCATGCTTTATTTTACAATGAGGACATTGTAATTGTTAAGTTTGGGGGAGTTAAATAATTTAGGTTTATTTATGTTTGCATTCATGTAGTGTAATTGCATAATAGTTTTGCATAGTAGAGTAGTTGCATAATAGTTTTATTTATAACTAAAAAAATGAAAAAATAAAATCAAAAAAATAATAGTTAGTTAGTTATATGTTCATTTGCATGATTCCAAATTGTTAGATAGTTTACAGATTTATTTTGGCCAATGATGAGATTGGAATTGGGTAGACAAGTATAATCTTGACTATTAGAGCTTTGATGTGATTTCTTGTTATGAATTGAGTCTTTTTACATTTGAAACTGGTATAATAAGGATATCACAAAGAAAAAACAACTTGTTGATTGATTGAGTTTAAATTGATACATAATGGGATTCTAAAGGATAATGCTAGTTTGAATGAAAGAATGACAAGAATAAATAGTGATGGCTAAAGTTAGACAAGAACCTAAGTTTGGGGGAATATTTGGGGTATATAAGCTAAAAAAAAAAAAAAGAAAAAAAAAGAAAAATATCGAGTTTAATAAATTGAGTCTGTGGTGGGTGGGTCGAGAAGAAGCGTGAAATGCACTCCCCATAAACACAAAGTGAGATGGAGCGTGGCGCACTCACTATCCATCATTTGAAAAAAAAAAAAAAAAATAAATAAAAAACGAGAAATAAGAGCAAAAAGCCCCGTAGAGATGAAAAAATAAAGCATAAGTATCCCATGTTGACCCTCGATATTGGTAATTGTTTGATTTTAGTTGGATCTAGCTTGTTTTTGGATTTCTTGAGTTTACAATGTATATGATGCCTTCAAGAGACTTATTATGTGTTAAATTTGATTTTATATCGTAACATTGTTGTGGAGCACACACGCACTATATTAGTGATAACATGATCTAAGATTTGATGATTGATTGAGAAGTTACTGATGAGTTCTGATATGATGTATTATCGTGTTTACTTGATTTTTCTAAGGCCGGTTGAATAGACTTGTTTCTATCATTACTGATGGATTCGTAGGCATGTAGATTAGTTGCATTGCATTACATTATTATTTTGTGTTTTTGCTTGAGGACAAACAAAGGTTTAAGTTTGGGGGTATTTGATAAGTAGGTTTTATACCTACTTATCCGGTATCTGTTACTTGAATTATTTGCTTAATCTCATGTTTCTTAGTTACTTTTCATGCATTTTGTGTTCGTTTTGTAGATTATATGCTTGGGAGTTGAAATCGCAAAGAATTGGTATGAAAACGCAAAGAAAGGCAATCCGGACATCGTTTGGGCTTTCATGTTCATTTCATGTTCTTGGCTTGGAACTTGGATTACATTGTAGAGCTTCTTCTTAGCTTTCCGTAACATCTTGAATCATTCCAATCGGAGTTCGGATGCGAGAGTTATGACATTTATACCAATGGACGTCGAACGTCACTGTTTTGGATGGCCATTTACACAGCAGTCACTTCCAGCCCAATTTCGACCTTCATCCGTTCATTATTTCTCAATTCTCAAAGAATGAAAGTTGTAGATCTCGTCGATATCTTCGATTTGATAGGTGTCAGGCCTCGTAACTCTTCCCGGATCAAAAGTTATGGCCGCTTTTCCAAGGGACGTCGAGCAGCGAAAAAATTTTCCTTCACAAAACCGCCACCGGGGTGGGCATACAAGTCACAAGTCAAAACCCTAGCCCACGGGGCAGGGCCCAAAAAAGCATAAACCCCTCACGGGGGGGGGGTAGCCCAGAAAATGCTTGAAAAATGCGAATTTTGGTCCAATTTGAGTCCGAAAGGATTGTTTCGATTCGATTTACACAAGGACTTCCAAGAGAACTTCCAAGACAACTTAAAGACATATGAAGAGACTTATAAAAGGAGGAGAATCACAAGGATTAGGAGAGATTAGAGACTAGATAGAGGATTCAATTAGATTAGATTAGAGTAAATTAGATCAAAACACTAGTTCTAATTAGATTCGGAGATTGAAGCAACTTGAAGACCATTGAAGATCAAGAGCAGGAGCTTGAGGAAGATGGAGATTTCCTGACAACAGATTTATTCTTTACTCTACTCTTATTTTTATCTTTTAATGTTATTTCAAGTGTGGATTCTTAGTTTTAATTCAATGAACTAATTCTTTGTTTGAGATTACAATGGATCTTATTGTGTAGTTTATTTTAATATGCTTCGCTATCAATTATTATGTTCTATTGTGAGGATTGTCTATTGTGATTTGGACTTAATTGTTTAATTGATTGGCCATCAATTACCGTGATAATCTATATGAACTCGAGAGATGAAGTATTGATTTAGATCTTATCATGATAGCATGTGTCATGAATTTTGTCAATAGCAGATTTTTGATTATTGTTAAGGTAGAGATATACTTAACATCGCATGTAATCTGATAGAGAACTTATTCTTCAACCTTCTTCAATTGTAATTCACATAGAGATATAGTGGGTTAGTTGATTAAGGTGTTTAACAGATTTCTATCTTAATTGTGGATTGACGTTAATATGGGTATTATGCATCGAGAGGTGGTTTTATCTGCTTTAGTGTTCTTGATTAACAATTCAGGATAGAGAATAATTGATGAGAAGTGTGTTAACTTAAATGAAGCAATAAGTGAAGTTGTGATCTTAAATCTCCGTTATCTTAATTTAACTAGTGGAATTTAATAATAGTTTAATTTATATAATTTGAAATTCATTCGTTTAAATAAGATTGAGTTGGTTACGGGTTAGTACTTGGTGATTTTTATTAAATAATTCTCGTGGGAACGATACTCTACTTTCACTTTATTACTTGTTGACCACGTATACTACTTGCATGTTGTGCGTAATTAGATTTTACCCAACAAGTTTTTTGGCGCCATTTGGGGGAATTAGTTTAATATCTTTTTGCCAATATTAATTTCAATCAAATTAGTCTTAATTTAAACATTTTTTTTTTTTTTATTTTAATTCTTCCTATTTTTCTTTCTTTTCATGTACCATGGATGACTTTGCGTGTATCAATGGCCATACACGAACATGACTCAACCAAGGGAAATAGGATTGATGGACTTAATACATCTTCTATAGAGCCAATACAAATTGAGGCAACTTTCAAGACGTTGGAGGTTTCAAGCCCAACGAGTTCAAATGAAAATGACTCGACGGAAGGATGATTAGATTGATGATGACACTGACTATTGTCAAGAAGATTGAAGAACTTTCAAAGTCATCAATGCAATGAGTCCGTTATTTGAACTATTGTGCTTGGATCACCCGAGTAATCAATGCACCATCAATGGTGACTACTTGGTGGTATAACTATCGTTGATCCTAACTATCATCAAGATTGGGGTATCACCCGATTTTTCATGGAGCTATAATTATGATGACCAACATTACGCTCTAAATCCATCATACACACACGCCAATTTTTTATGTCCACCTCCAAAGGTCACAAGAGAAGATAATTCAAGGTTGGAGGAATTGTTTTCCAAGTTCGTAGCAGCAAATGAGGAGAAGATGAGTAATCAAGCGAGGTCAATTCAAAATCTTCAAAATAAGATAGATCAATTGACCAAAACCGTAAGCAACCTTCCTCAAAACAATTGGTGTTATGATGAGAATTCCAAGATTGATGAAGTGCCCGAGCCAAATCTACAACCTGGATGAGCCACAAGATATCGAAAAAGTGTGGAGACAATTGGGGATAATGAAATAGAGGTCAATGAAGATCTAAATGGGTCTCCACCAACGATCAAAGAGGCAGAATCCGATTTATTTGCAAAATCATGCCCACTTGGTAGTCATGTCGCCGTGAAAGCTCTTGATGACATAAGAGCTAGTACAATTTTGAATCCATGGTGGGACGAGAAAGAGAAGATAGATGCGAAGAGCCCATTGTGTGTGATAAGCTTCCATGCCCCAAAGTGATCACATAACACAATGGAGAAAACACCTAGTCGTGGGGCGTTCTTGATTGAGATCATACCAAATCGAGCATGCTAGGTGACTTTGATGCGATGGCTATCACAAATGGGAACCTACCAAAAGCTACATTATTTCCGATGGATGATGGAGGGTTCCTCAATATCAAAAGAGGAATTGGATAGCGTTGACCGCATAAAAGTCAGTCAATTTGAAAGACTATAATTCAAGCGCTTAATTGGGAGGCAACCCAGAATTTTTTTTTATTATTTATATGCTTTCCTAGTTTATTTAGTAGATAGGAATCCAAGTGTTATTCTAATCCATGTTGTCTCTCTTCATTGCGCGGTATTGGAGGTTCAATGGATAGGAAAATGATCATCATGCCAAATACCCACCATCACCACAAGCTTAAATGATTACAGGAAGTCCTCGTCCACTTCATGCTTTATTTTACAATGAGGACATTGTAATTGTTAAGTTTGGGGAGTTAAATAATTTAGGTTTATTTATGTTTGCATTCATGTAGTGTAATTGCATAATAGTTTGCATAGTAGAGTAGTTGCATAATAGTTTTTATTTATAACTAAAAAAAACAAAAAAAAAAAATAAAAAAAAAATAATAGTTAGTTACTATGTTCATCTTGCATGATTCCAGCTTGTTAGATAGTTTACAGTTTGTTTTGGCCAATGATGAGATTGGAATTGGGTAGACAAGTATAGTACTGACTATTAGAGCTTTGATGTGATTTCTTGTTATGAATTGAGTCTTTTTCTGTTTGAAACTGGTATAATAAGGATAACACAATAAAAACAACTTGTTGATTGATTGAGTTTAAATTGATACATAATGGGATTCTAAAGGATAATGCTAGTTTGAATGAAAGAATGACAAGAATAAATAGTGATGGCTAAAGTTAGACAAGAACCTAAGTTTGGGGGAATATTTGGGGTATATAAGCTAAAAAAAAAAAAAAAAAAAAAAAAAAAAAAAGAAAAAGATATTGAGTTGAATAAATTGAGTCCTGTGGTGGGTCGAGAAGAAGCGTGAAATGCACTCCTATAAACACAAAGTGAGATGGAGCGTAAAAAACTCATCATATCAAAAAAGAAAAAAAAAAAAAAAAAATAAAAAAAAAAAAAAAATAAAGCGGAAATAAATAAGAGCAAAAAGCCCGTAGAGATGAAAAATAAAGCATAAGTATCCCATGTTGACCCTCGATATTGGTAATTGTTTGATTTTAGTTGGATCTAGCTTGTTTTTGGATTTCTTGAGTTTACACCGTATGATGCCTTCGAAGAGACTTATTATGTGTTAAATTTGATTTTATATCAGTTAACATTGTTGTGGAGCAGACACACACTATATTAGTGATAACAGTCTAAGATTTGATGATTGATTGAGAAATTACTAATGAGTTTTGATATGATGTATTATCGTGTTTACTTGATTTTTCTAAGGCCGGTTGAATAGACTTGTTTCTGTCATTACTGCTGGATTCGTAGGCATGTAGATTAGTTGCATTGCATTATTTATTGTTTTGTGTTTTTACTTGAGGACAAGCAAAGGTTTAAGTTTGGGGGTATTTGATAAGTAGGTTTTATACCTACTTATCCGGTATCTGTTACTTGAATTATTTGCTTAATCTCATGTTTCTTAGTTACTTTTCATGCATTTTGTGTTCGTTTTGTAGATTATATGCTTGGGAGTTGAAATCGCAAAGAATTGGTATGAAAATCGCAAAGAAAAGCAATCCGGACATCGTTTGGGCTTTCATGTTCATTTCATGTTCTTGGCTTGGAACTTGGATTACATTGTAGAGCTTCTTCTTAGCTTTCCGAACATCTTGAATCATTCCAATCGAGTTCGGATGCAAGAGTTATGACATTTGTACCAACGGACGTCGAACGTCACTATTTTGGATGGCCATTTGCATAATGATCACTTCCAGCCCAATTTCGACCTTCATCCGTTCATTATTTCTAAAATCTCAAAGAATGAAAGTTGTAGATCTCGTCGATATCTTCGATTTGATAGGTGGCAGGCCTCGTAACTCTTCCCGGATCAAACGTTATGGCCGTTTTTCCCAAAGGACGTCAGAGCAAAAAAATTTCCTTCACAAAACCGCCGCCGGGGTGGGCGTACATGCAGTCACAAGTCAAAACCCCTAGCCCCCGGGGGGGGCCCAAAAACAAGCATAAACCCCGTCACGGGGGGGGGTAGCCTGTAAAATGCGCTAAAAATGCGAATTTTGGTCCAATTTGAGTCCGGAAAGGATTGTTTCGATCCGATTTGACACAAGGACTTCCAAGAGAACTTCCAAGAGGACTTAAAGACATATGAAGAGACTTATAAAAGGAGGAGAATCACAAGGATTAGGGGAGATTAGAGACTAGATAGAGGATTCAATTAGATTAGATTAGAGTAAATTAGATCAAAACACTAGTTCTAATTAGATTTGGAGATTGAAGCAACTTGAAGACCATTGAAGATCAAGAGCAGGAGCTTGAGGAAGATGGAGATTTGCTGACAACAGATTTATTCTTTACTCTACTCTTATTTTTATCTTTTAATGTTATTTCAATTGTGGATTCTTAGTTTTAATTCAATGAACTAATTCTTTGTTTGAGATTACAATGGATCTTATTGTGTAGTTTATTTTAATATGCTTCGCTATCAATTATTATGTTCTATTGTGAGGATTGTCTATTGTGATTTGGACTTAATTGTTTAATTGATTGGCCATCAATTACTGTGATAATCTATATGAACTCGAGAGATGAAGTATTGATTTAGATCTTATCATGATAGCATGTGTCATGAATTTTGTCAATAGCAGATTTTTGATTATTGTTAAGGTAGAGATATGCTTAACATCGCATGTAATCGGATAGAGAACTTATTCTTCAACCTTCTTCAATTGTAATTCACATAGAGATATAGTGGGTTAGTTGATTAAGGTGTTTAACAGATTTCTATCTTAATTGTGGATTGACGTTAATATGGGTATTATGCATCGAGAGGTGGTTTTATCTCGCTTTTAGTGTTCTTGATTAACAATTCGGGATAGAAAATAATTGATGAGAAGTGTGTTAACTTAAATGAAGCAATAAGTGAAGTTGTGATCTTAAATCTCGTTATCTTAATTTAACTAGTGGAATTTAATATTAGTTTAATTTATATAATTTGAAATTCATTCGTTTAAATAAGATTGAGTTGGTTACGGGTTAGTACTTGGTGATTTTTATTAAATAATTCCTCGTGGGAACGATACTCTACTTTCACTTTATTACTTGTTGACCACGTATACTTACTTGCGTGTTGTGCGTAATTAGATTTTACCCAACAAGTTTTTGGCGCGCGTTCTTGGGAATTAGTTTAATATATTTTTGCCAATATTAATTTCAATCAAATTAGTCTTAATTTAAACATTTTTTTTTTATTTTTAATTCTCTTCCTATTTTTCTTTCTTTTCATGTACCATGGATGCGTATCAATGGCCATACACGAACATGACTCAACCAAGGGAAAGGGATTGATGGACTTAATACATCTTCTATAGAGCCAATACAAATTGAGGAACCTTTGAAGATGTTGGAGGTTATCGAGAAGACCCGTCAATGAATCGAAGGATGACGATTATGTGTGATTATTGTGTCGGCAAATCCATCAAAGTCATCAATGCAAGTTCGGAGCTTTGATTCTTCAGACAATATAGTGGTGACTACTTCAATAACTATGTTGATCCTAACTATCACCAAGATTGGGGGTCAATCCTGAATTTTTCATGGAGCTATCAAATTATGATGACCAACATTACGCTCTAAATCCATCATACACACCGAAATTTTTATGTCCACCTCCAACATATGTCATTTCTCAAGAGAGAGATAATTCAAGTTTGGAGGAATTGTTTTCCAAGTTCAGTAGCAAAAAATGAGGAGAAGATGAGTAATCAAGCGAGGTCAATTCAAAATCTTCAAAATAAGATATATCAATTGACCAAAGCCGTAAGCAACCTTCCTCAAAACAATTGGTGTTATGATGAGAATTCCAAGATTGATGAAGTGCCCGAGACAAATCTACAATCGATGAGCCACAAGATATCGAAAAGTGTGGAGACAATTGGGAAGATAATGAAATAGAGGTCGATGAAGATCTAAATGGGTCTCCACCAAAGATCAAAGATGCGGTCGATTTACAAAATCATGCCCACTTGGTAGTCATGTCATATCAATGAAAGCTCTTTATGACATAAGAGCGAGTACAATTTTGAATCCATGGTGGGATGAGAAAGAGAAGATAGACGAAGAGCCCATTGTGTGTGACAAGCTTTCATGCCCCAAAGTGATCACATAAACACAATGGAGAAAACACCTAGTCATGGGACGTTTTTGATTGAGATCATACCAAATCGAGCATGCTAGGTGACTTTGATGCGATGGCTATCACAAATGGGAACCTACCAAAAGCTACATTATTTCCGATGGATGGAGGGTTCCTCAATTATCAAGAGGAATTGGATAGCGTTGACCGCATAAAAAGTCAAATTTGAAAGACTATAATTCAAGCGTTAACTGGGAGGCAACCCAGAATTTTTTTTTTTATTTATTTATTTATATGCTTTCCTAGTTTATTTAGTAGATAGGAATCCAAGTGTTATTCTAATCCATGTTGTCTCTCTTCATTGCAGGTATTGGAGGTTCAATGGATAGGAAAATGATCGTCATACACCAAACCACCACCATCACCACAAGCTTAAATGATTACAAGGAAGTCCTCGTCCACTTCATGCTTTATTTTACAATGAGGACATTGTAATTGTTAAGTTTGGGGGAGTTAAATAATTTAGACTTATTTATGTTTGCATTCATGTAGTGTAATTGCATAATAGTTTGCATAGTAGAGTAGTTGCATAATAGTTTTTATTTATAACTAAAAAAAAAAAAAAAAAAATAATAGTTAGTTACTATGTTCATCTTGCATGATTCCAAATTTGTTAGATAGTTTCTGAGTTTATTTTGGCCAATGATGAGATTGGAATTGGGTAGAAGTATATAATCTTGACTATTAGAGCTTTGATGTGATTTCTTGTTATGAATTGAGTCTTTTTCTGCTTTGAAACTGGTATAATAAGGATAACACAAAGAAAAACAACTTGTTGATTGATTGAGTTTAAATTGATACATAATGGGATTCTAAAGGATAATGCTAGTTTAAATAAGAGAATGACAAAGATAAATAGTGATGGCAAAAGAATTAGGCAAGAACCTAAGTTTGGGGGAAAATTGGGGTATATAAGCTTCAAAAAAAAAAAAAAAAAAAAGTTGAATAAATTGAAAGAAAAATGGTGATATTGAAGAAGCGTGAAATGCACTCTTGTGGTAAACACAAGTCTTTAGCGTGAGATGCACTCTCCATAAAACGCACTCACTGGAGCGAAAAAAAAAGAATTTGAAAGAAAAAAAAAAAAAAAATAAATAAAAAATGGGAAATAAGAGCAAAAAGCCCGTAGATGAAAAATAAAGCATAAGTATCCCATGTTGACCCGGATATTGGTAATTATTTGATTTTAGTTGGATCTAGCTTATTTTGGATTTCTTGAGTTTACACTGTTATGATGCCTTCAAGAGACTTATTATGTGTTAAATTTAATTTTATATCAGTTAACATTGTTGTGGAGCACACACGCACTATATTAGTGATAACAGTCTAAGATTTGATGATTGATTGAGAAATTACTAATGAGTTTTGATATGATGTATTATCGTGTTTACTTGATTTTTCTAAGGCCGGTTGAATAGACTTGTTTCTGTCATTACTGCTGGATTCGTAGGCATGTAGATTAGTTGCATTGCATTACATTATTGTTTTGTGTTTTTGCTTGAGGACAAACAAAGGTTTAAGTTTCGGGGTATTTGATAAGTAGGTTTTATACCTACTTATCCGGTATCTATTACTTGAATTATTTGCTTAATCTCATGTTTCTTAGTTACTTTTCATGCATTTTGTGTTCATTTTGTAGGTTATACGTTTGGAAGCGGTGTGAGCGACTATTGGTAAGGAAAAGCAAAGAAAATGCAAAGAAAAGCAATCCGGACATCATTTGGGCTTTCATGTTCATTTCATGTTCTTGGCTTGGAACTTGGATTACATTGTAGAGCTTCTTCTTAGCTTTCCAGAACATCTTGAATCATTCCAATCGGAGTTCGGATGCAAGAGTTATGACATTTGTACCAACGGACGTCGAACGTCACTGCTTTTGGATGGCCTTTTGCACAAAGCAGATCACTTCCAGCCCAATTTCGACCTTCATCCGTTCATTATTTCTCAATTCTCAAAGAATGAAAGTTGTAGATCTCGTCGATATCTTCTTCGATTTGATAGGTGGCGTGCCCTCGTAACTCTTCCCGGATCAAATGTTATGGCCATTTTCCCAAGAGACGTCAGAGCGAAAAAAATTTCCTTCACAAAACCTTGCGCACGGGGTGGGCATATACATGACCACAAGTCAAAACCCTAGCCCATTGGGGGGGGTCCAAATCAAACATAAACCCACGGGAGGGGGTATGCCTGAAAAATCTTGCGCCGCAAATGCGAATTTTGGTCCAATTTGAGTCCGCAAAGGATTGTTTCGATCCGATTGACACAAGGACTTCCAAGAGAACTTCCATGAGGACTTAAATACATATGAAGAGACTTATAAAAGGAGGAGAATCACAAGAATTAGGGGAGATGAGAGACTAGAGAAAGGATTCAATTAGATTAGATTAGAGTAAATTAGATCAAAACACTAGTTCTAATTAGATTTGGAGATTGAAGCAACTTGAAGACCATTGAAGATCAAGAGCGGGAGCTTGAGGAAGATGGAGATTTCTTGACAATGATTTATTCTTTACTCTACTCTTATTTTTATCTTTTAATGTTATTTCAAGTGTGGATTCTTAGTTTTAATTCAATGAACTAATTCTTTGTTTGAGATTACAATGGATCTTATTGTGTAGTTTATTTTAATATGCTTCGCTATTAATTATTATGTTCTATCGTGAGGATTGTCTATTTTGATTTGGACTTAATTGTTTAATTGATTGGCCATCAATTACCGTGATAATCTATATGAACTCGAGAGATGAAGTATTGATTTAGATCTTATTATGATAGCATGTGTCATGAATTTTGTCAATAGCAGATTTTTGATTATTGTTAAGGTAGAGATACGCTTGACATCGCATGTAATCGGATAGAGAACTTATTCTTCAACCTTCTTCAATTGTAATTCACATAGAGATATAGTGGGTTAGTTGATTAAGGTGTTTAATGATTTCTATCTTAATTGTGGATTGACGTTAATATGGGTATTATGCATCGAGAGGTGGTTTTATCTTCTTTAGTGTTCTTGATTAACAATTCGAGGATAGAAATAATTGATGAGAAGTGTGTTAACTTAAATGAAGCAATAAGTGAAGTTGTGATCTTAAATCTCTGTTATCTTAATTTAACTAGTGGTAATTAGAATTAGTTTACTTATAAATTTGAAATTCATTCGTTTAAATAAGATTGAGTTGGTTACGGGTTAGTACTTGGTGATTTTTGTTAAATAATTCTCTCGTGGGAATGATACTCTACTTTCACTTTATTACTTGTTCACCACGTATACTTGCGTGTTATGTGCGTAATTAGATTTTACCCAACATGTTTCCTCGGGGGAAAAGTGTGGAAGAGTTGTATGTTGTAAAGGGTTAAAAAACTGGAATAACTGGTGATCTGATGGTCCAACACCCGGATGTTTACTTGATGGCAACTTCAGACATAGTACCGTTTCACGGTGTCCGAGTTGGTGAGTTGTGGAAGTTCATCGCCGTCCATTTCTTGCAATCTGAGAGCGCCTCCTGTTAATACTTCCTTGACAATAAATGGGCCTTCCCAGTTAGGAGCGAATTTTCCCTTAGACCGATCTTAGTTGTCAACGATCTTCTTAAAAACCAAGTCATGTTGTCTTAGCATTGTCTGACACAATCACCTCTGGTTGTCCATATCGACAAACGACATTGTTTCTGATGAAAGCAATGATGACTTCTTTGGTAACCCGGTGGAAGGAGGTTGCTTCTACCCACTTGGTGAAGTAGTCGATCATGGTGAAGATAAATCGATGACCATTACTGGTTTTAGGCTCAATGGGCCCAATAATGTCCATTCCACACATTGAGAAGGGCCAAGGTGAACTCATATTGTGGAGTTCCCATGGAGGGGCGTGTATAGCATTCCCATGAATCTGGCACTGATAGCATCTCTTGACGTGGTCATGGTAATCCGCTTTGAGAGATAGCCAATAATGTCCCGTTCGGAGGACTTTCTTAACAAGGAGGGGGCCACTCCTGTGGGGGCCACAGACTCCGCCATGGATTTCATCCATAAGCCTTTGGGCTTGATCTTTGTCTAAACATCTGAGGAGACCTAGTCCCGCATCTATTTTGTAGAGAGCATCTCCACTCAGATAGAATTTCATAGCGAGTCGATGGATCCTCCTTTTCTCAGTCGGGCTCGCCTCCGCGGGTGTAGATCCATCTCGTAGATATTCCTTGATATGCTGATACCCAGGATATTGGATGGGAGGTAGCTCATCCGATACTTCTCCAACGTAATTCCCATAGGCTGGGGCCTTGTGCAGGGAAATTATGACGCTTGGCAAGTGTTCCTTATATGATATGCGAATCAAGGAGGCCAAAGTTGCTAACACGTCCGCTTAGTCATTCATTTTACGAGGAACGTGTAAAAAGGAGATTTCTTCGAACTCCAAAGCCATCTTCAAAACCTGCCGATGGTAAGACAGCAAATGTAGTTCCTTAGTTTGATAGATTCCAGTGGATTGTCTGATTACCAACTCACGAATCTCAAGGACGATTAAATGCACGATGCCCATTGAGCGGGCAAGTTTTAGCCCCATGAGGCGACCCTCATACTCACCGTGTTCTTGGTGCCGACAAAGCGCAATTTGATTGGCGACGGATATCGCTTCCCCCTACCGAGATACTAGAAGCTGCTCCGGCTCGAAACCTTCCGGATTAACGGCTCCATCAAAATACATCTTCCATGATTGGCATGTATCGTACTGATGGTGTTGCTGAACTGTCATTACTCCTTCATCAGGGAAGTATGTTTCCAAGGGTTTGAAATCCCCTGAAGGTGCGGTGGCCAATTGATCCGCAATTCCTTGACCTATGATGGACTTTTGAGTTATATATACGATGTCAAATTGTTGTAGGAACAACTGCCATCTGGACAGTTGGCAATTTAACATGGGTTTATTGAACACGTATTTGAGAGAATCCACACGGGATATGAGATGGGTTGTGAGACCATGAAGATAATGTTGTAACCTCATGGAAGCCCTTGCTAAAGCACAACACGACTTTTCGATCAGAGTGTACTTGTGTTCACTACTACTGAATCTTTTGCTGAGGTAATAGATAGCTCGTTCTTGGCCTCTATCATCTTTCTATCCCAGCATGCAGCCCATGGCATTGTCACTTATGGACAGGTACATGAACAAGGGAACATCATCCCTGGGTGGTACCAATACGGGAGCTTTGACTAGCTATTTGTTGATTGTGAGGAAGGCATTTTGATACTAATCATTCCATTTCATGGAGGAGTTCTTCCTTAATAGCTTGAAGATTGGCTCACAGGTTGCTGTGAGTTGAGAGATAAACTTGCTAATGAAGTTGATTCTTCCCAAAAATCCCCTGATTTCCTTTTCTGTATGAGGAATAGGCATTTCTGTGATGGCTTGGATTTTGGCAGGATCCAACTCAATCCCTTTGTGGCTGACTAGAAATCCTAGCAATTTTCTTGATTTAACGCCAAAGGCGCATTTGGCTGGATTTAACTTCAAGTTGTACTTACGCAACCTGTTGAATAACTTTGTGAGATGGTCTATATGGTCATCCTCCTTTCGGGACTTGATAATGATTTCATCCACGTAGATCTCGATTTCTTTGTGCATTAAGTCGTGGAAAAGAGCCATCATAGCTCGTTGATAGGTGGCTCTGGCATTGATGAGGCCGAATGACAACCGTTTATAGTAAAAGGTTCCCCAAGGCGTGATGAAAGCAGTTTTCTCATGATCTTCCTCAGCAACCATGATCTTATGATACCTCGCGAAGCAATCAGCAAAGCAGTACATATCGTATTGCGCAGTATTGTCAATGAGAATGTGTAAGAATGGCACGAGAAAGCTATCTTTTAAGCAAGCTTTGTTCAAGTCTTGGTAATCCACGCAAACTCGCACCTTCCCTCTGGGTTTAGGCACGAGCACAATGTTGGATATCCACTCAGGATATGTAGACACCATGATGATGCCAGCTTGAAATTGTTTCACAATTTCTTCTTTTACCTTTAAACTCCACCTAGGTTTCAATCACATGAGCTTCTACTTGAGTGGCTTAAATCACTCTTTAATGGGAAGGCGATGAAGGACAATGTCAGTGGACAAACCCACCATGTCTTCATGAGACCATGCAAACACATCCTGGAATTGGGTTAATAGCGTAACCATATAATTCTATTGGTTTGGGGTAAGGTCTGAACCAATCTGGATTAACTTAGGGTTTTCTAAGGTTCCGAGATTGAAAGAAGTGGTTTGATCAAGGTTGGGTTTAGGTTTGTCTCTGACCCATTCTTGAATTTCTGGAGGCACCTCAATGTCATCCTGTATATCCATCAAGGCTGAATTCATCTCTATATCAAAGGTAGAATCCTTGTGTAGAAGAGGCACCATATCAGCAAGTATAGGCACATCTAAATTCAGAGTCCTGAAACAAAATATGTTTTCACTTAGTATATATGAAACGTGTTTGATCATACACAGTGTTAGCATATACTGGCAAAATAAACTGCTAATACTGTACATAAAAGTAAGCAGTTATTATATCTACAGGGAAGATAGAGTTTCTGCCCGCTTTACCCTTGACGACCAATGCAAGGAGTGATGTTCCAATTGGCAAGGGCAAAGTCCGGGTGGACCGTAGTGATGGAGGGATTGTCATCATCCTCCTTGTCCCGAATGATTGCCATTATGTCTGGGAAATCATCGTCTGGGGTGTATCTGTTGGTATGTTCATCATGGACGATGATGCGTATGCCTGCCATCATTCGTATGACGTCTTGCTTTATTCTTCATTCTTCCTCTTCCACTGCGGGATTTGGAACAAAGACTTCTTTCTCCTTTACCGGTACCGGCTTGGAAAATAACATAGCCGTTACATTGGCTGGCACTTTTATAGGAGGTTGTGCGAACTCAGAGCTTGAAGGCGAAGATAAATGCCACATGGTTAAAGCTGAAGGAATTTGCTGATGCTTATGAGGATTCCTGTGACTAGAACTGGCAGAATAGCCTAGTCCAGTTGTTCCAGTTTGCTTGGTTAATCGAATGGGGTACTTGATACCCTGACAATCTTTACCCAACCCTTGTCCCAATTTATGACCCAATGACATCATTTCTTGAGTAGCCGACATTTCCTCGGCAGAAATCTTGGGTTCGGGTAATGGCATTCCAATAGCATGGTATTGGGTATTGCTTACTTCCAAGGCATGAAAGCTGACCGGCTCAACATCCGCATTGGCATTGATGAACGGCATGTCCCCGTGTTGAGGACACTCTGGTTCAGCGCTGACCGTGACCAGGCTATTGTTGATAATGTATTTCAATTATTCGTGAAGAGTGGAGGGGACTGCCCCTGCCATGTGAATCCATGGTCGTCCCAAGAGCAGGTTGTATCCCGAATCTATCTTGAGCACATGGAAAGATACGAAGAATGTGTGAGGACCAATTTTGATTGGCAGCTCAATTACTCCAACCGAGTTTCGGCGGGCTCCATCAAAAGCTTTGATGATAGTATGGCTACTCCGAATTCGGTTAAGATTGATATTCATCTTCACCAAGGTAGCGTATGGACAAATATTTAGAGACGAACCTCCATCTATCAAGACTTCAGCTAGCATGTATCCGGAGGACAAAACCGCATTGTGTAACGGCTTGCAATGACCGTTCCCCTCGGGAGGTATATCATCATCAGTGAAGGATATCACATTGTTGTGGAAAATGTGATCACCAGATGTTGAAAGTTTTTCGTATCAACTGATGTTGGTAGATAGGCTTCTTCTAAAACCTTCAACAAGACCTTCCGGTGATTTTCGGAGGTTAGCACCAAGTCCAAAATTGATATTTGTTGTGGAGCTTCTTTTAAGCTTAAAACCACCGTGGCTTCGTTATGACCCATAGTGCGGAGGAATCTTTTAATTTTCTCCATGGGTATTTTCCCCTTTGATTTGATGGTAGACTTCATCACCCGTTGGGGAAGATACAGTTGATTTTCCTTCGACACTGTAGCAGTTGTATGTGAGGTGGATCCTTCACCTTCTCCATAATTCCACAGAACTTTGCACATGCTAATAATAGGATATTGTGCTATGCACGGCAAGTTGATAGACTTGGGAGCGGCCACTTTCAAAGGATTGTTGCTTCCCTTGAGTTGAATTGTTGGTATTGTGAGTGATTTGTTAACCCCATCAGTTTCAGCGGATATGACTGCTACCACACTCTTCCACTTAGTAGGGCCTGAATCTTTACTTGAACGTAACACAATATCGTTGTCTGCCAGGCACAGTACACCGCTGTCAATTATATTTTGGATAAGGTAGCGGAGTGCCCAGCATTCTTCTGTGCTGTGACCACGAGACTGGGAGTGAGATTGACATACTCCATCAGAGTTGTACTGTCCCGAACGGGGGTTGATTGGAGATAGAAGGGAACTGATCCTTCCTTCATTAATTAACATATGGAGGATTTCCTCCATAGGTTGGCCCAAATAGGTGAATTACCTTTTATTGGAAAAATCCCACCAGGCCTCATTTGCTCTCTTTGTCACTTTATATTCCAGCATTTCATTTTCTGAAAGTGATGAAGGAATATTTATGACAAGAGGTAGGAGACTGGCATGCTCATGGCTGATTAATTGACGTGTCACTTGATGCTGATAAGTCACCAGTTCCGCCAATTGTTAATTTGCTTGCATAGAGCTTTCATCTTTCATTCCATTGTGAATTAGAACTTGGCATAATCCCATTTGTCATCACCGTCTTTGGGGGTTTGGGAAGATTCACAGCTGAAATTGGAACTCTGTCCGTTGCTCCAATTGATCATGTTGACCTCTTCTTCTTTGTGTTGAGGAAGAGGGTTATCTTGAATGTGAGGATGATCTGGTTTGGTGACCACGATCTCCCCATTGTCTATCAGGTCCTGGATCTTGTGTTTCAAGGCCCAACAATCCTGAGTATCATGTCCAGGTGCCCTGGCATGATAAGCACATTTTCGAGCAGCATTAAAACCCCGTCCATTAGGGCTAGCTGGTGGAAGAAGATCGAGGATGTAAACACTCGAGGATCTCCCCATTAGGGCTAGCTGTGTTGTCAGAAGATCGAGGATGTTCTCGAGGGTGTCCCCTAAGGGTGTAAACACTTGAGGGCATTTGACTTCTCCACCTTTTGGTATTGGAGGGTTCGCAGACTGTGCTTGAAAGGGAGTGTAGTTTCTTCTTTGAACATGCATGTTCTGATTGCCTTTTTGACCCTGTAGTATCAGGGAAACATCTTCCTCTTTCTTTTTATGGACCCTCCGGGGGTTGTTTCCATAATTTCTGGATTGGATGTTATCAGCAACAGCTTTGAGTCCAGCTAGGTCTTGAATTTTTCCGGACTTCAATCCCATCTCAGCCATCTCCCCATGTTTGATCATTTCAGAAAATGGTTTGCCGATGCCAGCTAAAACTCTTTCATAGAAAGTCGCTTCTTGTATGTCTATGAAAATCATGACCATCTCTGATTCTGTCATGGAAGGACTAACTTGGGCAGCCAGGCGTCTCCACCTTTGAGCATACTCTCTGAAAGACTCATTAGATTATTTCTTGATCTTGTTAATTTGATACCGATCAGGAGCCATTTGAGACTGAAAGCTTTATTGAGTGAGGAAAGCATGGGCTAGCTCTTCCCAGCTATGGATCTTGGAGTTGTCTAATCTTGTGTACCACGAACGGGCTTCTCCAGTTAGACTCTTTTGGAATAATTGCATTCTGAGTTTTTCGTCCTCTGCATAAGATCCAAGTTCTCCAATAAACACCTTTAAATGTGTGTAAGGATCTCCTAACCCATTATATTTTTCAAAGTCAGGAGTTTAAAATTTTTTTGGATAATGAACACTAGGGAAAATGCAAAGATCAGCATATGAAACACTCTCGTGTGTTCCAATTCCTTTGATAGCACGAAGGGTCTCTTCCATTTGGAGGACTTTCTTTTTGATGTCACCAGTGTCTGGATCTCTAGTGGGATGGGCAGCATCATGAGTTTTGTTGGTCGTATCCAACTGTAGTTCAGGTATTCTAATGACCTGGGTTCCCCCTTATGTGGTGGATTTAACATGTACTGGTATTTTTGGACCCTGACTGGACTGGTGTAGTTCTTTTAGTAGAACAGCCAAATCTGTAATTTGTTTGCTTAATCCGTCAAATTCTTTGCGAGAAACTAGATTAAGTTCAGTCTGGTCGGATGACGACATGATTGACTATAGGCCTGTTGCCTTCTTGGACTTTGATCGGGTAGTAGGTCCGATTGGTTCCCTGCGAAAGACTTGCATAGTTTAGTCTTTAGGGAAAGTGTGTAAATAACATGCTATGTGATGTGTCTATTTTAGGAATTTTATCCTGCAAAACGGATGTCAGCTGTTGGTAGCATGTTTAATTAAAATATGTATGTGTACACATTTCTTCATATTTCTCATTACATGGAGATAGATATTGAATGAAATTACAAGTAATTGTCTTTACAAGTAATTGAAATGAGAGAGCATGAAGAGACTTTCCTCCGTTTTGGGTTTATCAGAGGCTGACCTATCTTAGGTTACTCTCGCAACTTTTTGGCATGAAGGTTCCCAAATCATCGCAATCTACTTGACGGGAAGTTTATCCGGTCTTTCAACCGGAGCGAATTTGGGTGGTGCCTTTCCTGAGCCTCGGAGAATTAGTCTTCTCACGAGTCCAATAATCAAACACCGATGGGATAGCCTCCTGGTGGAGGGACCACACAACATACATTCACATACATCGCGTCTCACCGTATGAAAATGATGACATGTGCGAAACACTACTATCACAAGCAGATATGGTGCGAAGCACTAATATCACAAGCAGTTATGGTGCGAATCACTAAGTGCAATAAGGAAATGCATTTGTACACATTCATCAAATGTAAATGCAACATCCACACACAAGTAGATAACAGTTTTGAAAAGAGAGTAATAACGGCTTAAGTCCTTTTACTGGAGTCCCCAGCAGAGTCGCCACCTATCGAGGTCGGGATTTTTGGATGTCCCTTTCCGATACTTGTTCTTTGGTGTTCTCATTTTAGGTGAGATTTGTTTGAAAAAACAAGTGAAAAAGGTCCGACATGTATAATGTCGATGGATGGACCGCTAAGAGTCGCCATTGGTTTTTAAATGGTTGTACCAACACAACCGAGAAAAGGTTTGCACATTGACCCGATGATGTGACATGACTTGCTAAACGGGTCGGTGAAAGCGAGATTCGTTAGGGTCCGGGGACTTGGTTATCTTGGAGGAAGGTGTTAGGCACCCCCTACATCGAGTGTTACCACAGTGACCGCCTCTTTTCAAGAAACTGTTAGCTGAATGTGTGTGTGTTGGGGTCAATGTGCTATTATTTGGAAGTCGTACGAGACCTCGTTCAGCACCTATATACAAATTTATGTAAAAATTCAATTTTAAGCAAGATATGGCAAAGATGTTTTATAAAAGAGGTTTTTCAAACCACGATGCTCAATAGTAATTGAGACCTTTTACACTCCCATTTTATTAAGTGTTAGATTGATTGATTTTATTTGATGATCTGAGGCATCCGTATTTAAAAATAATGTACAAAATAATACCGACTTCCTCATGGGTATGGAAACCATCCGAGGAAATTCGAATAACGCAGAATAATTTACAAAACGCTTACAAATTGAAAATGTCCATCACGGAACCGAATCTAGATCCAATGGGATGAATCAGCATCACATGATTCCTAGGCGCATAGAATCTTCGCAATTTGTATGAAAGCGATGGCGGTATATATATATATAATTGTAAATATATATATACAAACATGATCACCAACCACGAAGTACCTCCATGGGGGATCAGAAATGTAAATAATGCTGTAAAAGTTATCAACCGCCACAGAGGAAACTCGGTAGGACGAAAAACATAAATAAAGTCAGAATATCGGTCAACCGCCACGAAGGAGACTCGAGGCGGAAAAAATGTAAATAAAGTCAGAAGCAATCAAGCGCCACAAAGTAAACTCTAGGCGAGACAAAACGTAAAGAAAAGTCATAAGCGATCAACCACCACGCGAAGTAAACTCCGAATTGGACGAAATATATATATATATATATATATATATATATATATATATATAAGCAATAAACGCACGGATGTAAAATTAGGGCTCATCGAATGAGTTCACCACGATTCATATATATAAGTATATATATATAAAAGCGAATAAACGCATTGGATATAAAATCCGGGCTCATCGAATGAGTCAGAGCACACAATTAATATATATAAATGTTTATATATATATATATATATATATATATATATATATATATATATATATATATATATATATATATATATTTAAGCAAGAAACGCACTGCATCAAGTCTAGGCTCATCGAACAAATTTTGACACAAAGTTAATATATATAAATGTGTATATATATATATATATATATATATATATATATATATATATATATATATATATATTAAAGCAAATAAATGCTCCAGACCGAAGTCTAGGCTCATCGAACAAAGTTCGACACACAGTTAATATATATAAATGTATATATATATATATATATATATATATATATATATATATATATATATATAAGCAAATAAACGCTCGGGGCATCAAAGTTCAGGCTCAATCGAGGCATAACTCGATAATGTTAGTCAATATATATATATATATATATATAAAAAAATATATATATAATATATGTATATATATAGACTGAAATGAAACCACGGACCGAAGTTCGGGCAAAAGCAAGCAACACGACTCTCAACGTGTAGAAGGGTGTGTGCGGAGATGAAGAGAAAGACTCTAAAGTGTGTGAGAAGGCTTACAGCTGACTGCCAAAGAAGACTTTTATATCTTTAGAATGGGTAAACACCGGCTTTTGAAGGTACAAAAGAGGCTATATATGAGCTCACAGGTGTTTAAAAGGAGAAAGTACACTGCATGGGGTAAGTGCAGAGCAAATTGGGCAGGGCTTCCTCGCCGTTTTATCTTGCAAAATGGGCAGCCCAAGCCCTCTATTTATATACGAAGTAGCCGTAGGTGTACCTGCAGCTGAGCCGCAGGTGTACCAGAGGCAACCCGGGTGGGCCCGAGTTTTTTAGGTCGGGTTGTCTCGAAGTATGTGCACTCGGGCACTGTAATGTCCACTCGGACTTTCAGAAGTGCAATCCGGGCATCCGTTTGGGGTATACAGAACCTATTTCGGACCGCCGTTGTCAAGAGTTGTACGATGGCATGGGATTAGAGTTTGTACGAAGTCATTGAAGATGGGACGGTGCCATTCGGTCTTCAAGCTTCAACTTCCATCAATTACCCCGCACAATAGTCACTCGGGATTGGTTAGTTTTGTGGGACATCGTTGTGTTGAGATGACGTGGTGTGGCATTGCGTTAGCTAGATGACGATTTTGCCCCTCACCGGTGTTATCGCCGGATTGGGCTGATAAAGCAGACGTTGCTCAGGCTTCGCTGAGATTGGACTGCTGCAAATATTGAAGGTCCTCATTGTCATCTTTGAGGTGTGTCTGTCCCCGGTGGTATATCGCAGTTAGTCTGAGTATCTCGTTGTGAGTCTTAGAGATTGAAGGCGGTCGCATTTGAAACAAGCATTTACGGGTTATCGCCAAATCGCATTCCTTGGGGTTATCACCAAGGTTGATGTTTATTCCCATGGTTGGGGCTGAGACAGGATATCTCGGGGTTATCTCCGAGATTAATCGGTCTTCTCCGGTGTGTGTTCCGGTATTGGATCTGCAAGCCTCGGGGTTATCTCCGAGATTAGAATTGTTACTCCCATATTGCGATCCGGGGTTGATGTTGAACTTCCGGTAGTATCCGGAATGGATATGGATTGTCTTTTAGGGTTCCCTCTTAAAAGCTTAATCATCCTCTTGCAATGTTAGTAGCGATGAGTACGTAAAATTTCGAGTGTCTACAATTGGGCTTCCCCTTTATCATATAGGTCATAAAAGAAGTCTTTTATGCGCCTCCACGTTGTAATAACAAACGCCTTCTCTATTTCATTGACCCATGTCTGGGCCTCCATTGGGTCTGTTGTTCTCTTAAATTCGGGTGGACCTACACTTTTAAATTCTTTAAAAGTAGTCGTTCGGGCTACTCTAGGTCCTGCAGGTGCTCTACCCCCAGCTTGGTTAAATGCATCCGTTAATAAATTAACGAACACTTGCAATGGGTTATTAGGACCCCCCTCGTTCTCATTATGCGATTCTGCCTCTTGGTTACGTTGCCTTCTTCTTGGCGGCATTTCTGATTAAATAAATAAATTTCCGTTATTACTTATTTACTTACTTCTTTATTAGTCGTCAAACAACTGAACAATAACTCATGCACAACAAAGCAATTTAAATAAAAACTTCTTTATATTAAAATGCTTCTTTATAGTTCAAAACTATTTACAATTTTCTTTCCATAGTCCAAAAGCTATTACATATACATCCTGCGATTGACTTTTACAAAAATTGGGACTTACCAAAAAGACTACCCTTTAATAATACAAAAGAGGGTTTTACGTCACTACACAAAAGTATTTACCATACTACTACTAATACTGCCTAACAGCATTTTCATGCTTCTAGTTTGCTAGAACCGACACAATATCTCGACTTATAGTATGTCGAGTCTGTCCCGACTCAATAGAATAACAAATTATCTTAAGCTTGAAATCCTCGTATGCGCCTTTGTCATTTATATATGACATTAAATGCTATCTTACAGTCTTTTTCAACCAGTTTCTTACGAAGTTCTATGACCTCGATTTTATAGTCCTGGGCCTTGTCAGTCATGAGCACTTTCTCATCATGCTCTATCTCATAGTCTGACTCTACAGACTCTTTCACCCCATAGAGATCTGTGATCTCTTCCTTCTGGTGCTGCACCATATTGTGCAGTTGCACATTACGGTCAAGCACTGAGAGGTATATTGCCCTCATAGTCTTTGTAGGTGTTGACTCTAGGGTAGGCATCACCGTATTAATCGATGTCACCTCCATGTCATCCTCCACATCAATCATCATATTCAAATATGATGTTATTCCCATGGTCTCCTCAGAATAGTCCTCCTCCGAGTAATATTCCTCGGGCTCTGACTCCTCTAGATTCACTACAGGTATGTCTGCTATAGGCACATGTACTGTCTCAACTAGGTTCACGGACTCCTCGCTGATCACATATATATCCCTATACATCAAGTTATCAACCGACATCTACAATAACACATAACAAATTGATTAGTACATAATACACAATAATATAAGCACAAATCCCATTTAATCCATTTAGGGTTAATTTTCATCTTTTAAATCTTTTGGTACTGAGTTTACTCAATACCTTATTAACTCATTTGACTCGAGTTAACTTTCTTCGGACTCTTCCTTTCCTACGAGGTTATTAGCCTAAGGTTCTTCCCCCCTTAAGTTTTATAACCTAATGCGTTGATACCAACTTTGTGTAGCCCACAAATCCGGGTATTTTCCAACCCGGCAGATGGTGCTCCACGATACTACAATCCATACAATCATTCCATTGAGATAACAACAAAATGAGTGTAATTACTATCTTTGTTTTACATTTGTAATAAATCCTTTCCCAGGTTCATAACCGAATACATTCATTGTTCTTCATAAGTATATTACATACAAATATACTAGTCTATTACAGGACGATTAATTGTCCATCGTAGCCTTGCCTTTATCTCTCTTAGAACTCTTAGTTCGTTCGTCTTTAGCTGCAAACATATGGTTCGAGCAAGAATGAGCATAACTAGCTCAGCAAGTCTTAACAAATAATCATATGAATATCACTCTAACAATTGCATGCTTTAATTCCATATCTGAACAATTATCTATGAAGCACTGCGAAACATTTGACTAGTACTTCTCATAACAACAATTCCAAAAGTATATATAATAGCTTAGGAATGATGACCCGGTCAATAGACCATGAACATACTATTTTCGTTTTCATACTTGAAAAGGATATACGGCACTAAGGCCATCCACCCATCTTTACTTACGAGCACTTCTAGGTGATCAGCATATTGTACTCTATGTTGATCAACACTCTTACATTAAACGTATTTATGTTCAACATTTGGCAACCTCGCGTGCCCATCGAATAATCGATGAAAAATACTTTTGTTTGTACATAGACAAACTTACCTTTACATCCGTACCAAATACTTGGCATATGATAGCGTTAACAGTTCTATATCGAAAGACTTGTAAACAAATCAATCAACTCTTCAGTACTTGTCTATCCAGGATAAAACAGGCATTGACTATTTCCTTAATACTACTCATGCATTGTACAACATGCATTACATACAAAACTTGGCTAACACAAAGGTTAGACAGTCATTAAGAAAGACATGCCTTCAAGAGTCTTCGAATTTATAATTCAACTATTCTCAGTCTTTACAGGATCTACATGATACATTCACATAGCACACTATAATTAGTTATCAAAAAAACTAACTTTGTGGTTATAACCAACTTCTTTCTCTTCTACGTTTTATTTGAATTAACTTCGTTAATAAAGTCGATTCAACTTTCTATACTTCGTTACATTTCATTAATGTTCTTACGTCATTATTAAACCGACATTCGATTATTATTGGTGAACTAACACGTTGAATGTCATTCACGGTTCACTTATTACGTCTTTATGATCTTCGTTTAATTTCCATTAAACCTTACTAGATCTTCTTCCATTAACACCTTATAAGTGATTTAAGGTAAGTCTCATAATGTACAGTAAATACGTTCGTTGTCTTACATTAAGTCAACATTCAAAATGGAATGAAAACCAAGTTGGTCAACACTTTTCTATTGTCGGCGCTGCGACGCGACATCCTATACATTCTAGTGGCGCTACGGCGCCACTCTCCATAGGTTTTTCCCGGATTCAGCGTTGCGACGCGAGTCCATATACAAACTCTCATGCTGCTGATGCAAGAGTCTCCGACCTTTTATTTTCTCCTGTACCATAACTAGCGCCACTGCGGCAAAAAAAACTCTTTGTTTTGGCGATGCGGCCTTAGAACACATGCACTAGTTGCCCAAAACAGTTTGGTTCCTTAACGAAACTCCCGGTTTCCTAGTTTGTTCGTTTTACATCCGAATTTACCCATTCGAATAACTACAAGTCACAAATTACATCCTTTACGTGTTCGTATAAGAATTCACATTTTCGAATCTGTTAACTCGGAATTCACCTTTAAGTTCATTTTTAAGCGTCTGTTTAACGTTTTCGTCGGTTCAATACTGATTTTCTTCGTTATAAGTTGGAATGCGACGATTCTTTCGCCAACGACTCTTAATTACCTTATCTCACGTGTTGACATTGGAAACCAACGTTTTCAAGTCACACGAAAACTTTTGACCTTTAATTCGGACTTTATACGTTTTCGACGTTTAATGTCTATTTCCGTAAAATCTCCCATAACTTCGTTACTAATGTTCTCTAATCCAAATCACATGGAATACTCCATGGACTTCATATCTACATGCTAACCAAGAAATAGGCACATTCCTTAGCTATAACAATTCTTAAATGTTCATTCAAAACTAAGTGCACGTTAAAAACTTTTATGGTTTTAACTCACGTAACCACTTACGATCTCTATTTGGTCATGACCTATCAATGATTTGGTCATTACTAGGCATCCTTATCTCAACTCAATAAACATGCTCCACCCATCTACGATTCTTCTATGAGAAAGAAATAAAAAAAGATGAAGATTACGGTTTATGAGAATTTACCTTTGAAGCAGTTAACGTTCTTGATAAACGTTTAATGGTTATCTTGGAAGTAGAAGGATTATAAGTTTCTAGCTCTTTTCTCTCTCTCAAATATGTTGGACAAGCTTTGTAAAATCCTCAAATGACCAACCTAGCTTTGTATATATAGAAAACCAAATGAGGGCCAATATTGTCCAATTCTCCACCTCCTTACTTATTTACCACTTTGTCACCAAGTAAAATACTTGGTGACCAAGTGATGTGCTTGCCTTTCACACCAAGTGCCCGGCCCACCATGCCCATGGGTCATCCCCATAATCTTTCTCTTTCTCATAGAAGATTGGTGGACCATGTTTATTGAGGAGGTATAAGGATGTCTATTAATGATCAAATCATTGATAGGTCATGACCAAATAGAAATCGTAAGTGTTTACGTGAGTTAAAACCGTAGAAAGTCTTGAACGTTAACTTATTTATGAATGAACGATTTGAAAACCGTTATAGCTAAGGAATGTGCATATTGTTTGGTTAGGATATAGATGGTGAATCAATGGAGTGTTCTATTTGATTTGGCTTATAGAACAATAGTAACGAAGTTATGGCGAATTTTGCGAAAAATAGACGTTAAACGTCGAAAATGTAAAAGTCTCGGATTAGGGGTCAAAAGTTGTCGTGTGACTTGAAAACGTTGGTTTCCAATGTCAACACGTGAGATAAGGTATTTAAGAGTCCTGGATGCAAGAATCGTCAAATTCCGACTTATAACGAAGAAAATGAGTATTGAACGGTCGAAAACGTTAAACGAACGCTCAAAAATGAACTCAAAGGTGAATTCCAAGTTAACAGATTCGAAATTGTAAAATTCTTATATGAACACTTAGAGGATGTAATTTGTGAGTTGTAGGCTTCCGAATGGGTCAATTCGGATGTAAAATGAGCAAATTATGAAGCCAAGAATTTTGTTAGAAAACCAAACTATTTTGGCCAACTGGTGCATGTAGAGGTGAAATACATGACCAAAACCAAGACAAAATAATCGCGCCAAAGCAGCTGCGAGATCTTGTCGAGTCCCACGTTAATCTGCGCCAGTAGCTGAAGTTAGTATTAGGGGATGTCAAATAAATACCGATGCGGTAAATATATTTGACCAAGTTAGGTTTTTGTTTCATTTGAATGTAGACCTAAAGTAAGACATTGAAGGTACTTAATGTACATAATCAAGCTGACCTTAAATCACTTATAAGGTGATAATGTTAGAAGATTTAGTAAGGTTTAATAGAAATTAAACAAAGAACGCGAGAACGTAATAAGTAAACTGTAAATGACGTTCAACGTTAGTACTTCACCAATAATGATCGAATGTCGGTTAATAACGTAAGAACGTTAACGAACCGTAACAAAGTATATTAAATCGAATCGACTTTAATAACGAAGTTAATTCAAGTAAGACATAGAAGAGAAAGAAGTTGGTTAGGGAGAATAAAGTTAGTTGTTTGATACTAATTACAGTGTGTTATGTGAATATATCATGTAGATCCTGTAAAGACTGAGAATTGTTGAATTGTATATTCGAAGACGCTTGAAGGCAAGTCTTTCTTAACTCTTGCCTAACCTTCGTGTTAGTCAAGTTTTTTGTGATTCATGTTATAAGATGCGTGAATGGTTTTAAAGAAAGAGTCGATGCCTGTTTTTACCTCGGCTAGACAAGTATTGAAGAATGGATTGATTTGTTTACAAGTTTTACGATATAGAACTATTAACGCTATCCTATGCCAAGTATTTGGTACGGATGAGATGGTAAGTTTGTTTATGTACAAACAAAAGTATTTTTTATCGATTATTCGATGGGCACACGAGGTTGCCAAATGTTAAACGTAAATACGTTTAACAAAAGAGTGTTGATCAACATAGAGTACAATTGGCTGATCACCTAGAAGTGCTCGTAAATAAAGACGGATGGATGGCCTTAGTACGGGATGTCCTTTTCAAGTATGAAAACGAAAAGGGTATGTTCATGGTCTATTGACCAGTTCAGAATTTCGAAGTTATTATATGTACTTTGGAATTATTGTTATGACATGAGAAGTACTAGTCAAATGTTTTATAGTGCTTCGTAGTTAATTGTTCAATTATAGAAGTAAAGCATGTAATTGTTAATGTGATATTAATATGATTCTTTGTTAAGACTTGTTGAGCTAGTTATGCTCATTCTTGCTTGAACCATATGTTTCATAGCTTAAAGTCAACTAACTAAGAGTTCTAAGAGAGATAAAGGCAAGGCTAAGATGGACAATTAATCGTCCTGTAATAGATTAGTGTATTTGTATGTAATATACTTATGAAGAACAAAGAATGTATTCGATTTATGAACTTGGGAAATGATTTATTACTAATGTAATACAAAGATAGTAATTACACTCATTTTGTTGTTATCTCAATGGAATGATTATATGGATTGTTGTATCGTGGAGCACCATATGTCGGGTTGGAAGATACCCAGATTTGGGGGCGTCACCGAAATCCTTATCGGAAAGCCCCCTCTTTCCTAGGAATGATCTGGTTGTTAAATATTGTGAGTTATAATATTAATGATGAATAAGTTTGTGTTGATTAAAGATGAACTTAATATTTCCATTGTGTTGGGATTATTACTGTCAGTGGAAATCGATATCTATTCCGATAATAATTGATGTCTGGAGGTTATATTGACCAATCGGGTAATTAATCGGATAAATGAGGAATTAATTACTACTAATTCACATGATTATAACTATTTATTCACATGTGTGTACTATTGAGTCACATGAATGTACTATTAGGGGAGGTGGTTCAAGATTGATAATACTTGCATGACTAAATAAAAAATGGAGGTATAGATGAAGGTACTATACTGTAATTATTTTTTTCACATGATTGTAATATTGAGTCACATGATTGTACTATTGATTCACATGATATACTATTAGGGGAGGTGGTGCAAGTTTGATAATACTTGCAGGACTAAATTAAAAATGAAGGAAAAGATGAAGGTATTATACTATAATATTTAGAGCTCCAAAACGTGCAATTATCAAAACTATATTTTCCTATAAATAGAAGCTCATTCTTCCTTCATTCTCACCAATTCACTAAGACTCACAAGAGCAATTATAGAAAGAGAAGCTATAAAGAGATAAGCTTTAGAGAGAAATTAGAAGAGAAGTCTGCTACCTCACTATTCCAGTATCAAGTCTTCTTCTGAGGTAAGGGATATTATTTTGTTCAGTATTCATAGGAATAAAATTTTCTTCCATACTCTGTAGTATGTGAGTAATATTATTTTGTCTCGTATTCTTGATTATACCCTCATTTTGTTAAAGTATTGCTTCTATACTCCGTGAAATTAGTAGAATATCCTTGAAATTTGCGCTTCACTAGTATCGTTTCACAAGGATATTTTTTGCACATTCTTGTTAAATTTTAAGCTTTTCATGCCGGAGTACTGTCCATGAGTAGTATTCATTTTTACGGTACTATTCACGGGATACTATTCACAAAGTACTATTCACGAGTACTATTCACAAAGTACTATTCTCGAAGTACTATTCATGGGATACTATTCACTCAGGTACTATTCACCCGGGGAATTATTCATGACAAAAATTGATTTCTTTGTTGTCCAAATCATTTTTGATACAATATTATTCTTGAATTTTACTCCACAAAGCAGTATCATGTTGACAATTTTGACATTATTAAATTTTGGATAAATTAAGTTATAATCTTTAAAAATTTATCCTTTTCTTTCTTTTAATTGAATTCTTATATCATTGTCATCATCCTGATGCTTATATTGTGATAAAAGTCATATGTGGCTTACGTGCATAGATGTACTATTGATTGGTATGATTATGACTAGGGATTATTCGGTATAATCATGATCGTAATGTTATAAATGATGTTGTAAAAATCCTCATTGGCCTGTTGTGCATTGATAGACAGTTGTTGGTATGATTATGACCAGGGATTATTCGGTATAATCATGACCATAGATGATTACATGAATATCCTTGGCCCGTAGTGCAGGGATGATTCGATGATGTGGTTTATTTATTAAGCTGAGTCTCAACGACACAATTTATGATAAACTTTTTAAATCATAGAAGATAGTAGATATCATGCTCTACTTGACTCTTCTAATGGATTGCTTATTCCGCTACAGTTAAACTTGATGTTTATTATATTTTATCAGTTTAACGCTGTTAAAGGCTAATGATAATTTATTCTGCATTATCTTAGTCATAATATTTCTTACTAGGCTAGTTGACCTCACCCTTTGATTTCATTGTTCTCTTCAGGAAATAAGAATATAGGTGGGACTAGTCGGGGAATTGAGTGACAGTCCAGATGGTTAATAAATTTAATGAGAACTTATTTTGAGTTTGAATACTGTCTATGAGACAATATTCGTGTAAAAACTCTAAGCTACACTTTTGTCGTATTGTATAAAAGAAGTTTGTATTTAATTTATGTACCATATATTTGGCGACCCAAGATGGGTGATGTATACCTATTTTGGGGGCGTCACAGTTGGTATCAAAGCTTAGGGATATGATCCCTGGCTGTGTGTGTGACACCCCCAAATCCGGGTATCTTCTAATCCGACAGATGGTGCTACACGGTGCTACAGTTAACACAATCATTCAATTGAAATGCCTCAAAAGAACGAATGTCTTCTATATATTCAAAATAATATTAACATTTCCCAGGTTCTGTTTAACTGTTACATTTGTCCCTGTCATAATATTAAATATTATCATTACAAAACCTATACTATTACATAGGTAATCTATGGGTTCGCCTTAGCCTTCCCTTTATCCTTACCGGATCCGTCGGTCCGTTCGGTCTTAGCTGCATTCATATGGTTCAAACAAGAGTGAGCCTAACTAGCTCAGCAAGTATAACAATTCTAGTAAAATAGCATGCTTGAGTCATAGGAATCATATATCTTCAATAATTGAACAATACTTACGAAGTGTTCAGCATGATTGAGACCTTTTACACTCCCATTTTATTAAGTGTTCGACTTGATTGATTTTATTTGACTGATGCGAGGCATCCGTACGAAAATAATATACAAAATAATATCGACTTCCTCGTGGGTATGGAAACCATCTGAGGAAATTCAGACAACGCAAAATAATTTATAAGCTACTTACAGCTAAAAATGTCAATCACGGGAACCGAATCTAGATCCAATGGGATGAATCTGTGATCACATGATTCCTAGGCCCACAAAATACTGCAATTTGTATGAAAGCAGTAAGCAGGTATATATATATAAAAGTTGTAGATATATATATATATATATATATATATATATATACAAACATGATCACCAACCACGAAACACCTCAATAGGGGATCAAAAATGTAAATAAAGCTGTAAATATGGTCAACCGCCACGAAGGAGACTCCAGGTGGGACAAAATGTAAATAAAGCTGTAAAAGCGATCAACTGCCACGAAGTAAACTCTAGGCAGGACAAAACGTAAAGAAAGTCAGAAGCGATCAACCACCACGAAGTAAATTCGTGGGGAATGAAATATATATATATATATATATATAAGCGAATAAACGATCGGATATAAAATCCGAGCTCATCGAGCATGTAGTCCCAGCACACGCTTAATATATATAAATGTATATATATATATATATATATATATATATATTAAAAAGCGAAACGCACGCAATCAAATTCAGGCTCATCGAACAAAGTTCACACACGATTAATATATATGAATGTGTGTATATATATATATATATATATATATATATATATATATATATATATATATATATATATATATATAAAGTAAATAAACGCTCTAGACCAAAGTCTAAGCTCATCGAACAAAGTTCGACACACAGTTAATATATATAAATGTATATATATAGGGATTCCATCCATGGCAACCGGTTGCCATGGACACTGTTCTAACAACATCTTTTCGGACCGTTGATTAACTTATTGGAAGGCTAAGATTGAAACATAAATAACTCCCGACCACTACAAGCTCTTCAGGCTGTTAATAAAAAAAAAAAAAAACCCGGTAATTCTGATAAGCTCTCACTGACAAGAGACTCACCCATGTAAAACTCTCACGCCTTTTTGTATTACATAGTTTTACATTAATTTTCACTTTTTAATATTATATTAAATACTAATATTACAAAATATTGTATTAATATTAATATTATAAAATATTATATTAATAATATTACAAAATATTATTATTAATATTTTATAATATTATTATTATTATTAATATTAATAATAGTGTATTAATATTAATATTATTAAAATTTTATAATACTAATATTATTAATATAAATAATATTAATGATTTTGTAATAATATTTAGTTAATGATTTTGTAATAATATTTATTTTAAGATAATATTATTACAAAATTATTAACATAAACTTTTAAATTAAATATTAAAAAAAAAGCTGAATGTGAATGAAAACCAAAATGACATAGAAAAAAAAAAAAAACTTCAGCAGTGAGAGCAGCATGCGGTTGAGTTTAGTAAATAATTTTGTAATAATATTATCTTTAATTTAAAAGTTTAAGTTAATAATTTTGTAATAATATTATCTTAAAATAAATATTATTACAAAATCATTAACTAAATATTATTACAAAATCATTAATATTATTTATATTAATAATATTAGTATTATAAAATATTAATAATAATATTTTGTAATATTATTAATATAATATTTTATAATATTAATATTAATACAATATTTTGTAATATTAGTATTTAATATAATATTAAGAAGTAAAAATTAGTGTAAAACTATATAATACAAAAAAGGCATGAGAGTTTTACATGGGTGAGTCTCACTGTCCGTGAGAGCTTGTTATTACCGGTGTGTTTTTTTTTTTTTATTAATTGATAGGAAGAGCTTGTAGCGGTCGGGGAGTTATTTATGTTTCAATCTTAGCCTTTCAATAAGTTAATCAACTATCCAAAAGAGGTTGTTAGAATAAAGGTCCATGACAACCGGTTGCCATGGATGGAATCCCATATATATATATATATATATATATATATATATATATATATATATATATATAAAGCAAATAAACGCTCCAAACCGAAGTCTAGGCTCAATCGAGGCATAACTTGATAATGTTAGTCAATATATATATATATAAAAATATATATATAATATATGTATATATACAGACTGAAATGAAACCACGGACCAAAGTCCGGGCTAAAGCAAGCAACACGACTCTCAACGTGTAGAAGGGTGTGTGAAGAGATGAAGAGAAAGACTCTAAAGTGTGTGAGAAGACTTATAACTGACTGCCAAAGAAGACTTCTATATCTTTAGAATGGGTAAACAGTGGCTTTTGAAGGTATAAAAGAGGCTATATATGAGCTCACATGTGTTTAAAATGAGAAAGTACACTGCATGGGGTGAGTGTAGAGCAAATTAGGCCGGGCTTCCTCGCCGTTTTCTCTTGCAAAATGGGCAGCCCAAGCCCTCTATTTATAGGCAAAGTAAGCAGCAGTGTATTAGAGGCAACCGGGTGGGCAGGTTTTTCGTCAGTCGTCTCGAGCACGTGCACTCAGGCACTTTAATGTCCACTCAGACTTCAGAAGTGCAATCCGGGCATCCGTTTGAGGTATACATGACTTATTTCGGACCGCCGTTGTTGAGAGTTGTACGATGACATGGGATTAGAGTTTGTACGAAGTCATTGAAGATGGGACGGTGCCCTCCGATCTTCAAGCTTTAACTTCCATCCGTTACCCCGCACAATAGTCACTCGGGATTGGTTAGTCTTGTGGGACATCGTTGTGTTGAGACGACATGGCATGGCATTGCGTTGGCTAGATGACGATGTTGCCCCTCACTGGTGTTATCGCCGGATTGGGCTGATAAAGCAGACGTTGCTCAGGCTTCACTGAGATTGGACTGTTGAAATTGTTGAAGGTCCTCATTGTCATCTTTGAGGTGTGTCTGTCCCCCCGATGTTATCGCCGTGTTGGTACAAAGTATCTCGTTGTGAGTGCCGAGATTGAAGATGGTTGCATTTGAAACAAGCATTTCCGGGGTTATCGCCGAAAATGCATTCCTTGGGGTTATCACCAAGGTTGATGGCTATTCCCATGGTTGGGGCTGAGACAGGATATCTCGGGGTTATCTCTGAGATTAATCGGTCTTTTTTGGTGTGTTCCGGTATTAGATCTGCACGCCTCGGGGTTATCTCCGAGATTGGAATTGTTACTCCCAGATTGCGATCTGGGGTTGATGCTGAACTTCTGGTAGTATCCTGAATGGATATGGATTGTCTTTTAGGGTTCCCTCTTAAAAGATGAATCTGTCCTCCTGCAATGTTAGTGACAGTAGTACAAAAAATTTCGAGTGTCTACATATGCCCCTCTTTATCATATTCATGCATGGCGATGCATGGGTAGGATAAAGAATCCTAAACACTTGGAACGCAACAAGACAAATATGGAACTATATATAGCAACATGATGCAAATGTATGATACATATGTACGGGGTTGTAGCCCAACATGCTGGGATGATTGATGGCTCCCTGTTGCTTCAACTGGGGATTGACAATGATGACCAGATTAATGTAATAATCAATCATTAGGATGTTGATCTTTGGAGTTATCACCAAATTCCTATGTCTTTGATAATGACTTGATCCTGAAGATGTACCTCTTATGTGTAAGAGATTTGTGGGGATAAAGCTTGATCTGTTTGAGGATGTGTATAACATATTCCATCATCTATCCTCTTTGGATAACGTTGACCTTTCTTGGTTAGTATCGCCAGAATATGTCACAATTCTGTTGGATTTATTGCCAACAGTAAATGCTGTCAGGGATGTCTGACCTTCGTTGACGTGTACTTCACCGACATTTGAATCAACGGCTAAAAAACCCTGTGGGATATACTGTCAAGGTTTCTTGACCTTCGTTGACGTGTGATTCAACTGAGCATTGCGTTATGACCCCCACCGGGGATCCGCTGGGAAATATGAGTAATCGAGTATGAAATCCTCAAATAGCTCTAGAGCTCTGATAGGTATAATCGATATGGCTAAAATAACGTCAATGCTGCTTGACCTTTGTCAATATATGTGTCAACGGCTTGAATTCGCGTTTTAACCCCCGCCGGGGCTTCACGTTGTAACCATTATTGACGTGTGTAGCAGTGACTGGTTATCGGATGGGTTCTGAGGCTCTATTGGGTTTGCTTCCAACGGTTATCATGATGTCAAGGCTGCTTGACCTTCGTTGATTTGTGTGTCAATGAATGAACATGCGTTGTAACCCCCATCGGGGCAATACGTTGTAACCCCCGTTGGGGATCTACGTTGTAACCCCCGTCAGGGATCTACGTTGTAACCCCCGTCGGGGATGTATGTTGTAACCCCCGTCGGGGATCTACATTGTAACCCCCGTCGGGGATCTACGTTGTAACCCCTATCGGGGATCTACGTTGTAACCCCCGTCGGGGATCTATGTTGATCTTTTAGAGTAATGACCCGGAGTTGGCGGCATCGAACCTGTACGAGGTATTGCCGGATGTGATTCGTAGCAAATGATACCATTAGCAGGGTATACCTCATGTTCGGGTGACTACCAATGAATGATGTACAGACTCAAAGTTTCATCTGAGAAGACCAGGATTATATGATGTTTTGCTTAATCGCGTGGCATTTTTATTCTCGATTTGACCTTTTTAGTCCGCAAGAACTCCTTTACAACTCGAACTGGATCGAGCCGGAGGGCTGGGGCCCATATAGGTTTGCCGCAGGTGCACCTGCTTCAGCTGCAGATGTGCCTGCGGCCAATCGTGGATGATAAATTCCAGCAGGTTGGCAACACAAGTCATTTTCAACTTGTCGCGCTAAGAGAAATCCGTGAGCCTCCTTAAGATCTGCTGAGTTCGGGCTATTTTCTGCAAATTCTGTCACCGTACAAGTGTTTTACACTATCCTAGTAACGTATGCATGTATTTTTTCCAGTTTTTATCCGTTGGATTGTGAGTTATCACATAAAATGAATCTAAACACATAGTAGTGATTATGTATACACAAATGACTTGATAAAAAATATTCAACATAGTAAATGTTAGTATTAAACCATGCTGAACATAATGATGTGAACAAATTTGACTTTTGAGACAGTCAAATTGGCACCCTTTTCTGCTATTTTTTGTCCTATTTGAGGTCCAATGAGCAAAAGGTAGAAAGTCAAAGGACTCCTAGTATTGAGGTTGACCTTGTGCATGATGATTTTGATTTTTAATGCATATATTATGTATATGACTTTAGGGCAGGTGTGCTACTGAATGGCCACCTAGACATGCCTATATGCATGTGGATAGTCCTATTTTCAAAGGGGACTATGGCAAAAATTTTCCAAATGTAGGCATTGGGTAGTCATGTATTTTAACTCTATTGTATGTTAAAGTAAATGCATACATACATATAGTCATAAAATGTATTAGAAAGCTCCAGGTAAGGAAATACCACACCCTTTCTGAGGTGATTTGGAGACTTGTTGTCCAGATATTATGGATCTGGATCAACCGAACAGTTCCCGCAGGACCACTTCTGGTATACGTAGGAGGGCTTCTGAAGTACCTCGTCCTCGCTTTGTGAGACAGCCTCATAGATTGGTGGAGGCTGTGATTTGTCCAGTCCGGGCAGATGTGCCAGACGTTGAGGACGTGGAGGAGGATATTCCTATTGAGGATCCCGCTCCTGCTGCACCTGTTCCTCGCAGGGAGCTACCTTGTATTCAGGTGGCAAACCCAGAGCTGCTGGGTGATTTGAGTAGACATCCATCGATGTATTTGCATGCTAACGAGGTATGATGTTAGACTTTGATCTTCCTTCATTCCTATTGATGAGGAGTAAAGGGTTTTTGATGTTGATCTGCATTTCATGCAGTTCCTAGTTTTACACAGCCTCGAGGGAACTGGTTCAGCATACACTCCATGTATCAGGCTCTTCATCCTGATTACTGAGCTATAGTGCATGATTGGGTATTTGGAGCATTCTTCTCCATCCTTCCCCGTCGTTGTCCTTGGGGTTATCTCAGGGCTTTGTCTGAGCGATGGTTTCATCAGACTCAGTCACTCCATCAGCTGGATTGTGAGGTGATGATGACGCCGATGGATTGGCAATTTATCACAGGTATGGAGTTTGGAGGGGAACCAGTGCCTTGCATGGCGAATATTACCCCTACTGCCGTCAGATCCTTGTTAGGAGTTCCGGCGGAGGCGCTCAAAAGCAGGACTGTCCGTTTAGGTCCTTTGAGCGTAGATGCTATGAGCGGGATATTGAGTGAGCCCATGCCCGATGATGTCAGAATCAGGGATCGCATTCTACGGCGATTGTTCCTGATGATCATTAGAGGCTGCTTCATAGCAGATAACTCTTTCACGGTGTCTTTCGCTTTGGTCAGCGCCACGCGTGATGTGGATTATATTGGAGAGTATGATTGGGGCTCCTACACCTTTGCCTATTTCCTACGGGGCATGCTCATGCGCTCACTAGGATTTTACCCATTTCTGCTGGTGAATATTTCTCTTGTCTTTTCCCATTTATAGATTAAGAGTGTTACTGATAGCAGATATTTTGCCATTGTGTTGGCAGTTTTGGGCCTTTGAGAGGCTCTCATGCTTGCATCCTGTGAGTGTGTTAGTTTTGGATACCTATCCACGAGGACGACGATGGCATCATTCCATTTTGCCGGAGGTCCCTGTAGCTGAGGGATCCACTCATTGCTGTATGCAGCTGGAGTTGCTGATAGCTGATACCATCACATGGATTCCCTATTTAGGGGAATACTTGACCATCGACTTTGAGGATGGATACCCGACTGGAGTCGAGTACGTGATTTCCACCAGGAGAGTTCCTCTCTTCACAGATGGAGGCTGGGAGCTCTATTTAGGAGAGAGTGATATTAGGAGCACCACAAGGGAGATTCGTATGCCGATCTTGCCTCCTATCAAGCGTCATTGGCCTGTATCACACTCACCTGTCACTGACATCCCCTTTTTGGTGGTTGACAATTTTGCATTATCAGAGGGTCCTTGCACTCAGGAGACGTTCCAGCGTTTGTGGTTCCTTCGCACTATCGGAGCCCAGTCCCGCGCCACACAGTTTATGGGGGATATGGTTCCAGGATCCGTGATGATGACGGATTGAATAGCTTGTGTCCAAGATCCGACTCATATGACACAGATTGATAGCTTGACCCGTCAGTTGGACCAGGCACACATATTTATCCGGCATTTGGGCAGAGAATCCGGCAGAGGAGGCTTCATTTGATCCTTCCAGCTCAGGTGCTGGCCCCTCAGATGACCCATTCAGTTTTGCCAGCGCAGATCCTCCTTTATATAGGCATGACATCTCTGTTGATAGAGATCCAGTGACTCAGGAGGAGTTAAATCAGGTGGACAGAATTGATGATGTGGACATCGACACCTTGACCTTCTTCTGATGTGTATTCTCGTTATATCTTTTGATTGGCCTCTGTTAGATATTGGGTGGTTGTTCCACATTCTCGCTATATCTTTTGATAGGCCTCTGTTAGTAATAGTATGCGTGTGCCCCATTTCCTCGTATTTGTAGTCAGTCTGAGATGATGTATTAGATGATGATATACTTAGGAATGTATGCACAATTTTTCCATTCCCTATATCATATTTCCATCTATTATCTGCTATGCATGTATCAGGTTATGCATATATATGTATGTCTAGAGATATTCGGCATTGACCCTAGATAGTCTTATGATGACGACCCATGCATTGTCTGTCTTCTTCGAGTTAAGTCAGTATAGATCATACCCCACCCCCCATCATTAGTGGCATTGGGTATGCGATCTTGGTATGATACCATGTCATCGCCAGACAAGGTGACTGTAGATCAGTTGCTGCAGTATACCATGACCTTATTGACCTTTTAGGTTCCCGTAGGTTTTGTGGATGGGATGCTAGAGCATTGGTTACCGGATAGGCAGGTCTTCCGATTCGGTACCCATGAGTTGACTCCTACTCTGGAGGAGTATACACGATTGACGATGCTGCCTTTAGACAGACCTTGTGTGTACATGGCTTTGGGAGACATGAGTAGACGTTTCATGACTCTCACTGGATTGCGGTGCAGAGTAGTGGAAGATGAGCTGACGTCTTGCCATGTGATATCCTAGCATTTTTTGTATGACAGATTTGGCTCGGAGGATAGCTATTCACGACATTCCGGGGATTTTACCGCACTGGGTTGATGTACTGCTTTTATGCTTACTGTCGTACGTCTATATCCCACGGTACATGGATGAGATAGACATAGGCGTCATCATGGCCGTGAGAGCTCTCAGGGAGGGTTGTACCATTCTACCTATGATTGTAGCAGAGACCCTGCGGTCAGCATCATACTGTTGTACTTATCCGACATGAGTGTTCACAGGTAGTTTGGTCATGTTGTATTTGTGGTTTATGTCACACTTAAGACCGATTGGTACCTTTAGACGACATGGATATTGTTTCACCCATGATATAGTAATGGCATATTCTTTTCAGCCATCAGAGTGTATAGATGCTCTGTCTTGGTCCACATTTTTGACAGATATCAGAGATCCATTCAGCATATTACCGTGTTCGGGGCTTAGATCACCATACAGCTTCATTACTCATGCTCCGGGCATGGACTACCTCCCTCTGGCTGGTTTGAGGGATATGACTACTTATCACCCACTGGCCATGATGTCACAGTTTGACCAGTTCCAGGACTTTCATCCTTTCGAGGGGGCGATAGGTCAGCGTTCAGCTTCTCGATATCTATCTGCGGAGGACTGATCCCGTGTGTACGCTTGTTGGGATCAGCGTGAGATAGCTGCTTCTTCTGTGAGCCATCCGTGTTATTCTGCAGAGTATTCCGCATGGATGGAGACAAAGATTTTATCGGCTGTAGCAGTATCTACAGTACCGGTTAGCGATTCAGATGATGTAGAGCCCATGGAGGACATCGATTCCTACATCGAGGAGGAGCCCGCTGCTGGGTTGCCAGCATTTCTTCCAGATTCTCCTAGTACCAAGATCTTGTTGTGATTCAAAGACTCAAAGACAATACTTTGAGCAGAGTCTTCATCTGATGACCTTTGAGAGAGATCAGGCTTGATCTATGATGTTGATTGCCCTTGATGGGAGAGACGCATCTCTATTAGAGAGAGACGAGGCATTACCTCGCAGAGATGCCGCTATTGTTGAGCGGGACAAGGCTAGATCAGCCAGAGATGCAGTGATAGTTAAGCGGGATAGTGTTATATATGCCCGGGATGTAGCCGTCACAGATAGTACTGCCGTGAGGTCGCTTACTGTGAGACCCCAAATTTTATGAATAAAGATTTAAATTTCTTAAAATATTTTTTAAATATTATGGTGTGGATTTGATATAATGTTATAGTTGTGGGTAATATTTATAAATTTTGCAAAGTATGCTAGTTGTTATAAAATATTCGATTGTTCGAGGAATATTCTTTTTGTCGGGGAATATCCGTAGGACGGTACAATCATTGGTGGACCCTGCAACGGAATTATTGTCGAATTGAGAAAACGACAAAAATACTTTATGAAAATAACGGCAGAAGTTTTACAGTTAACTGTTGAAACACCCAAAGTTAAAAAATACGATGTCTGGCGCTGGTTGCATAGTAGCACACGGTATTGATTATTGATAATTACGTGAGAAATCACTCAATTATACTCAATTATTGCTACAGTAATTGCTGCATCATATCTTTCATATTATTGATTCAATTATTGTTACAGTATCATCTGCATAATATGATATATTATTAAATCAATGATTGAGATGGCAAAGTTATTCATATTATTATTTGCCATATTGACAATGTCTAGAAGTTCTGTCAAGGAGAGGTTTGGTCACCTAATTGCGCCAATAAGGAGAAATCCTTATCTGAAAGCCCCTCTTTCCGGAACGACATGGTTGTTAAATATTGTGAGTTATAATATTAATGATGAATAAGTTGTGTTGATTAAAAATGAAATTGATTGTTCAATTGTGTTGGGATTATTAGTGTTAGTGGAAATTGACATTTTCGATGATAATTGATCTCTGGAGCTTATATTGTTCACTCGGGTATTCGGAGTACTTTTCGTGTTGGAGTACTATTCATAAGTTACTATTCACGAATTATTATTCACGAGTTACTATTCATGAGTTACTATTCACGGGGTACTATTGATTCACATTCTTATACTATTAGGGGTGGTGGTGCAAGATTGATAATACTTGCATGACTAAGTTAAAAATGGAGGTATAGATGGAGGTACTATGCTGTAATTGTTTTTATCACATGATTAGAACTATTGAGTCACATGATTTACTATTGATTCACATTATTTACTATTAGGGGAGGTGGTGCATGTTTGATAATACTTGCAGGACTAAATTAAAAATGAAGAAAAAGAGGAAGGTATTATACTGTAATATTTTGAGGCCCAAAACGTGCAATTATCAAAACTATATTTTCCTATAAATAAAAGCTCATTCTTCCTTCATTTCTCACCAATTCACAAAAGCTTTAGAGCAATTATTATAGAGAGAAATTATAGAGAGAAAGAAGAAGAGAAGTCCGCTACCTCACTATTCCAGTATCCAGTTTTTTCTAAGGTAGGGAATATTATTTGTTGTACTCGTAAGGGATATTATTTGTTTTACTCGTAAGGGGTATTATTTCTTTTGTATTCATGAAAAGAGCTTTTGTTATTCCATTCTTCATTATTATGTTGGAATAACCTGTTTTGCGAAGTACCGCATACATGGTGAAATTCTTCTGATATTCCATTCTTTATTATTCTGTTGGAATATCATGTTTGTTCGTTTTACGCCGGACCTAGTTCCGTCTTTATTATTCTATTGGAATATCCGATTCATATGCGTTTCTGGCGGGACCGGTTCCGTCTTTATCATTCTGTTGGAACATCCTGTTTGTGCGTTCTACGTCGGACCTAGTTCCGTCTTTATTATTCTGTTGGAATATCTTTGTTCATGCATTTTACTGGACCGGTTCCGCCTTTTATTATATCTCGTTGGAATATCTTGTCTTTACGTTTTACGCCGCACTGATTCCGCCTTTATTATTCTCGTTAGAATAACCTATCTGTGCGGTCTATCGCATGCCTGGTGATTTCTTTTGTTATTTCATTCTTTATTATACTCAGTTGGTTAAAGTTTTAACTTCTATACTCCATGAAATTAGTGGAATATCCTTGATATTTGTGCTTCATCCAGAATACAAACCCAAAACTACAATTAAATTACTACTACACGAAATTAATCATACCCACATGTTATAATTCATATATAATCAATACCTAACACTTATAGAGTGATTTTAACCCATTAAAACACATAATCACGGAGTTAAAACCTATAATTTCACTTACTTTGATGTTCTTGAAGGTTTTGAAAATAAAACATGAAAATTGACACTACGGATTTGTTATAACACCGAATCCGTTCGTTTAAAGTTTGGTCTCTTCGTATCAACATGTATAATAATACACGAGTGTAAAATTTATGGAAACATTTATGTTTGACATACTAAAATTACGTATAAGGGCCATAAGGCCAAAACCCAAACTCTGTAAATTTTGAAATAACAAGTCATCATATTATGAAACTTATGATATGGAATCATGCAATATATATATATATATAAAACATGTTATACTACTCGTTTTATTACATATATACATATAATAACACAATTTTTCAATTACAGAGACATAACAGAGGTTTTTGAAAACCATTTTCAACGAAAACTAATTGACGTGAAATATAAATTGGATTGAAGAGAAATACCCAGCGTAGATGAACAAGGATAACAATTCTCTCTATTTCAAATACAATTTCCCAAACTTTCTCAATAAAATTCTCAAACTCTCTCTCTCTCTTTTCCCTCTATGTTTTATGCCAGACTTAGCCAAATAATGGAAATGAAGAAAGGAGAATACATATATTAATCAAGCAACTGACGCGCATGATGGAGGTCAGTTACCTAACATGGGTAACTTCTCCCAACCTCCCTTAGTGCCATGTTTGTCTAGCTAGAATATATTTCAAAAACCATTTAATCTAATAAAGCTTTATCATATAGTTTAATTAATGTCACACTCCTTCATAAAATAAATCAATATCTTATTTAAAATTAAATATAATAATTTCTCATAAATTCACATAGTCATATATTTAATTTTTCTCATTAATTAATAATGTCAAATTATTAACTCTCTAATTAATAACTAAATAAATTAAAATAACATCATGCTTAATTAAATATTTCATTTAATTCAATAAGCTCACATAAATACATATTTGAATAATAATTATTCTCTACATTAATTTAATAAATGTAACACATATAATTAAATTAATTTACCACAATTGCATCAATTAATTATTTAATTCACTAATTAAATCATCGAAAAATATTTATTTCATTCACTAAATATTAAAATTAATTTACAAAATCTCGCTTCGTCACATCTTTCCCCCTTAAAGGATTCTCGTCCCCGTAATCACGCTCAATAAATTCACCCATTACATTCTCCCCCTTACAAAGATTCTCATCCCCGAATCGCTACATAATTAAGTAAATAAATGAGGGTAATTCATCATCATATTCTCTTCGAGTTCCGACGTAGCTTCTTCAGCATTGTGGTTCCTCCAAATTACCTTAACAGAAGGTATAACTTTATTTCTGAGAACTTGTTCTTTTCGGTCGACAATTTTGACAGGAATTTCTTCATAAGATAAGTCTTTCTCAAAATGCAGGGGTTCGTATTCAATTACATGCTTGTAATCGGCTTTGTAAGGTTGTAACACAGAAACATGGAAGACTTTGTGGACATTCTCGAGTGCTGGAGGTAAGGCTACCTCGTACGCAACTTCTCCGATTCTTCTCAGTACTTCAAATGGTCCAATGAATCTTGGGCTCAATTTCCCTTTCTTTCCGAACCTGATCTTTCCATTCCAAAGAGAGACCTTCAAGAAAACATAACTAACTGATTCAAATTCGATATTTTTAGGATGTGGATCAGCGTATTTCTTCTGCCTATCTTGAGCTGCTACCAATCGTGCGCGGATAACTTTGACTATTTCTGCTGTCTGTTGTACTAATTCTGGCCCTAGCAATTGTCTTTCACCAACTTCATCCCAATAAAGTTGAGTTCTGCACTTTCTGCTGTATAACGCTTCGTAAGGCGGCATGCCTATACTAGCGTGGTAACTGTTGTTGTAGTCGAACTCTACTAAAGGTAGGTGATCATCCCAATTTCCTTTAAAATCCATCACACGGGCTCTTAGCATATCTTCTAATGTTTGAATCGTTCTCTCACTCTGCCCGTCTGTTTGAGGGTGGTAAGCTGTACTCATTCGCAATTGTGTACCCATGCATTCCTATAGACATTTCTAGAAGTTCGATGTAAAACGCGGATCTCTATCAGAAACAATTGACACCGGTACTCCGTGTCTCGAAACGATTTCTTTTACGTATAACCTCGCCAACTGATCTAAGTTGAATCTGATTTTGATCGGAAGGAAGTGTGCGGATTTCATCAGTCGGTCAACGATAACCCATACTGCGTCGTTGCCTTTCTGAGTCATCGGAAGGCCAACCACAAAATCCATTGTAATATGTTCCCATTTCCATTCTGGGATCTCTAACGATTGTAGCAATCCACTTGGTCTCTGATGTTCTGCTTTTACTTTCTAACAGGTCAGACACTTGGCAACACATTCTGCAACATCACGTTTCAAATTCGGCCACCAGAAATGTTGTCGAAGATCTTGGTACATTTTGGTACTACCAGGGTGAATCGAATATCGCGAACTATGAGCCTCGCTCAAAATATCTTCCTTAATCTCTTGTACTTGCTTTTAAATCTCAGTATTCCTTCCTTATCCATCTTAAATCTCGGTTCAGTTCCTTCAGATATCTTCTTTATCACCTTTTTACATTCTTCGTCCTGAAGCTGAGCCTCCTTTACTTTATCTAGTAGAGTTGTACCAGATTGCATCTGAAATAGCTTCTCATCAATCTCCATAGGATACTTCACTTCTAATTCTAGTTTCTCCATTTCTGCAATTAGCTCCTCCTGAGCAGTCAACATCATCAATTTCTCACGACCCTTTCTACTTAAGGCGTCGGCAACCACATTCGCCTTACTCGGATGGTATAAAATTTCACAGTCGTAATCCTTAATTAATTCTAACCATCTTCTTTGACGCATATTTAAGTCATTCTGTGTAAAAATATATTTCAGACTCTTGTGGTCCGTATATATTTCACACTTCTCCCCCTAAAGATAGTGCCTCCAAATTTCCAAAGCAAAAACAACTGCAGATAACTCTAAGTCATGGGTCGGTTATCCCTTCTCGTAATCCTTCAACTGTTGTGATGCATACGCAATAACTTTACAATTTTTCATCAGCACACAGCCAAGTCCTTTATGCGACGCATCACTATAAACAACAAAATTTCATGTATCATCCGGAAGAGATAACACAGGGGCCGTACTCAACCTCTTCTTTAGTTCTTGAAAACTTTCCTCACACTTCTTCGTCTACACAAATTTCACAGCTTTTCGAGTTAAATTCGTTAACGGAGTTGCGATCTTGGAAAAGTCTTGAATGAATCTTCTATAATATCCTGCCAATCCAAGAAAACTTCTTACTTCCGACGGCGTCCTCAACTGATCCCAGTTAATCACAGCTTCAACTTTGGATGGATCTACCAAAATTCTATTTTTATCGATCACGTGCCCAAGAAATTGTACTCGTTTAATCCAAAATTCGCATTTCGAAAACTTGGCATACAACTTTTCCCTTCTCAATACTTCTAATGTTAACTTCAAATATTCTTCGTGTTCTTCTTTGGTTTTGGAATATACCAAAATGTCTTCTATAAATACCACCACGAATTTGTCCAAAAACGGCTTGAACATACCATTCATTAGTCCCATAAATGCTGCAGGAGCATTCGTAAGACCAAACGACATTACTAAAAATTCGTAGTGACCATAACGCGTTCTGAACACTGTCTTCGGTACATCCTCTGGCCTCACCTTCAGTTGATGATAACCTCTTCTCAAGTCTATCTTGGAAAAGTATCTTGCTCCTTTCAATTGATCAAACAAGTCGTCGATCCTCCGTAATGGATATCTGTTCTTAATCATGACCATATTCAGTTCTCTGTAGTCAATGCAGAGCCGCATCGATCATCCTTCTTTTTCACAAATAACACCGGCGCTCCCCACGGCGATACACTTGGTTGAATGTACTTCTTGTCCAACAATTCTTGTAATTGTACCATTAGTTCTTTCATCTCTACTGGCGCCATTCGGTATGGTGCCTTCGATATTGGAGTAGTTTCGGGCGCCAAATCGATCACGAAATCTACCTCTCTATCTGAAGGAAGTCCTGGTAAATCGTCTGGAAATACGTCGGCGAAGTCCCTCACAATCGGTATTTCTTCTACCTTCAATTCTCTTTTCGATTTGTCGACTATGTAAGTTAAGTATCCTACTACACCCAGATTAATAACATCCCGGCTCAGATCATCGCCAGCAACTCGCTTGTCTAGGCAACTTGCTACCATAAAATACAACCTTTGGCGGAGTCATAAGGTTAATACGCTTCTTTGGCAATTAATTACATTCAGTAATTGAATAACCACTCCATTCCCAAAATAACATCAAATTCCCCAAGTCGAATAGGGATAAGATCTACGTTCATGATATTACCCTTAATATACACTCTACAGTTCTTATGTACGTACTTAACATGGATTATTTCTCTATTCGCAATTTCTATGTTCATGGGGTAATCCAATTCATCCTTAGGCAAATCTAAATTTTTGGCAAAGTCATCGGATATAAAGGAACAAGTAGCACCCGAATCAAATAAAACATAAGCATTAATTTTATTAATCGGAATGATACCTGACACCACATCACGGGATTGAACTGCATCTTGCACCGTCATGTTGAAAGTCCAGGTGGTCGGTCCGTTTGTTGTGGTTGGTCCTGTGATGGTTAAGGCATTTCCACTGTTGTTTCCTTGGTTTCCTCCTAATCCATACCCTCCCGATCCCTTCTTGGGATAGTCTCTTGCCAGATGGTCCTTTGAACCACAAGTGAAACAAGCACCCTTCTTTGGGTTTGGACAGTTTGGTGCTATGTGGCCTTCCTGACCACAATTGTAGCACACTCTTGTTCCTTTCATACAAACTCCCGGATGGGCTTTCCCGCAAGTCGGGCATACTTCGATTCTTTTCTTCTGACTACCTTGCTAATTCCCCGATGATGAGTTGTCGTTCCATCTTTTCTTCTGATTAAAATTTCCACCTCCTATGCCACTTCCACTAGCTTTATTATTTACTTCACCTTCACTCTTCTTCTTCTTCTGATCTTGATTGTACTTGGTCACTGCATCGCTCCCACCTTCAGCGAGGATGGCCTTTTCTTGTACTCCAGTAAACGTGTTTAGCTGAAACATTGATACCTTGTTGTACACCCAAGGCATTAGTCCTTGTTCGAATCTTCTAGCTTTTCTTTCGTCCGTGTGTACTTGATACGGGGCAAACCTTGCCAACTCGTTGAATTTAGCCGCATAGTCAGGTACGCTCATATTTCCCTACTTCAACTCTAGAAATTGAACCTCCATCTGGTTCTGTGATCTAGTTGGGAAGTATATCTCGAAAAATATTTCTTTAAATCTCTCCCAAGTAATTACACCTTCACCTCCTCGCACTTTGTTTGCTTGCCACCAATAGCTAGCCTCAGACTTCAGTATAAACGTTGCAAAAGTGGTCTTCTGGTCTTCTCTAACCCTAGCAACGTCGAAAGCCTTCTCCATTTCCATAACCCACATTTGAGCCTCGATCAGGTTCATGGAACCTTTAAATTGGGGCGGTCCCACCGCCTTGAAATCTTTAAACATAGTATTTGGTGGAGCTTGAGGTTGATTATTCATTGCTCTAGTCAGTAAGTTAACCAACTACTGCACGGGATTAGCATTGGCATTATTGTTATTTGTTGACTCTTCCTGAGTCGATTGACATTGTTGTCTTCTCCTTGGTGGCATTTTTCTATTAAATAAACGCTTATTAGAACTTTATTTATTTCTCTAAATAGTTAAGGCATTACTTAACAATTTAACATAATCATTTAACACATCATCTCAAACAACTTGATATATTTTCATTCAAATCAAAAGTTTTAACATTAAACTATAGCATCACTACTATTTACATCATCTATCCTGGAATAAAGAATCCACAGGATTTAAAACATTGAAAATATTCCTTTGTTCATAACATATCGGAATTTACATATAAAATTAACTAAGTCTTTCACATAATTAAGCAAATCATATCACTGCAGGTTAAGGTGCTGAATAGCCTTGCTACGCTCCTCTTCAAAGATGCGATACATCGTCCTGCGATCCATCATGTACAATGGTAGTCCTTCAAACTGGATTGGGTACTTCAAAACTCGATCTTGGGTCTCATTCATTGCATTGTTAAGTGTATAATATGTCTCCCCAATCTTCGCCTTCTTTGCACGACCATCATCTTCTGTATGATCAGCTCGACGTGATTCTCTTACACATCCCTCCTCTGCTATGTTCAGCCTTTTGAAGGTTTCCTTCAGTTCCTTCTTCATCTTCTCTATCTCCTCGGTCTTATCTTCGGTTTGACCCTTCTCATGGTCCAAATCCCATTCTATATTTCCCAATCGTGAGTGAAGAGTCGAAATCTCCCTCTCCTTCTGCTCTAGAGTAGTCCACTGAACAGTCGTTCACTCAGTCAAATCCCGGACAGTGTCACGTAACTCTACATTACGATCATATAATGTGACATACAACTTAGCATCAACGGTGTACCGTGGTAACTCCTCTTCTTCCTCTTCCTCATCAAATTCCTCCTCAGGATCCTCCTCAGGATCAGTCTCAGTTTATGCTCCTGACCAACAACGGTGATCAATGGACATAACTCCCTCTGTACCAGCTATTCCCTAACGACATCAATGTCTCGGGGTTCTTCCTCTGTAGGTACTATAGGTACTCGGGATTCCTCCTCCCTTGCTCGACTAGTCCCTCCAACATCCGACATCCTGACAACAAAGTTTTAAGTTTTAGTTACTAAGTCGTACCATCTAGCGCATACATTAACACATACACACATAATGTCTTTTATTATCTTAAATGAATTAAAGAAATTCATTTCTTAGAACTCGATAAGAGTTTTCCATTACTATCTTCTTCTATAAGGCTACTACCTAAGGTTGTTCCCCACCTAAGGTTCATAACCTCACAGCTTTGATACCAACTTGTGACACCCCCAAATCCGGGTACTTCAATTCCACAGGATTTGGTGTTCATCAGATAAATATCATCTATCTATCTACCCATAATAAATGCAAACCATTCAATAGATAGAATAAAATCTTCCCCTTAAGGGTTACAACATCCAAATAATAATAAAATCCCAGGTTAAACAAACCTTAAACATCTGTGCGGAATCATAAACAAAATAAGTCTTAATAACATCGTTAACTCAAGTCTTAAACATAAATACATCATCTATTAAAAATATCAAGTCTTCATCACTTGTTAACCTTTCCCTTGCCTTTACTAGTGGAAGGTTCGTCGGTTCTTTCGTTCTTAACTGCAATGTTATTATTAAGCAAGAGTGAGCACAATTTCCCACAAGTATAACAATGAAATAACAGTATAATAACATGCGAGTGAATCAAGGACTTCTGAAATAAAGCTCAACTTTTGAATCAAGAATAAATAACAAGAATCAAAAGATTTCTGAGGGTCATAAGACCTTGAACTATTTCCTAGATGATCAAGGGTTATACTTGAAACCTTTAACAGTTATAAGACTATGGACCTTTCTACTCGTACTTAGAGGGATCAGCCCTTAGTACCATATTGTGCACAATATCTTAACGCTAACGCATAAGTAAATCCCTTTGCAGGGTTGTTCATCTCAGTTTGACATTCGAGTCTGCACCAAAGGATGTTTGGTTTGGATAATTCAATAAGGGTTCTAAAATTTAGAACGTTCATCAACTAAGGACTAGTTGAATTCATAAAGTTCACTAGTCTAATAAGGTTCAACAATAATGGTATTCGATTTGAATAATAATCTCAAGAAGTATACAATAGGACAATTATTGTATAACTGAATCATGCTTTGAAAAGATAATCAATCTTTAATATAACATTTGAACTTGAATAATAGTAATGATAATTTACTCGAGGTAACTAATAACTTGAACAATAATGACAAGTAGGGTTAAGAAACTTGCCTCATGCGTAGATTACACTTTAACTAGGCACGTTCTTTGAATTTAATCCTACATACCATTCACATTCACAATACCAGTTAATTATAACTTAACTAATCATCAATGATCATTCTTTTGTCTAAACTTTGGTTATGACTATACTTAGTCAAATTATCACATTTACTGTCACATAAAATCACTTCATGAATAATAATTTAATTATGTATTCCATAACTCAATCTACATGTAATTATGTTATTTACATGTTCAACATCTATTTTATCATCACATTATACTTCTAACATGTTTACATATTCATTACATTAAGTTACTAACACATTGCTAGACTTAATAGTTTTTTAAAAATTCCATTTCTGAACTTTCTAGAGAGAGGTATTTGCTTGCCATCGTCATACTTGGTCTTCACAATGACCCAACGACATCGAGATCGATCTCGTGTTCATGCTCCTGACCAACAACGGTGATCAATGGAGATGACTCCCTCTATACCAGCTGTTCCCTAACGACATCAATGTCTCGGGGTTCTTCCTCTGTAGGTACTATAGGTACTCGGGATTCCTCCTCCCCTGCTCGACTAGTCCCTCCAACATCCGACATCCTGACAACAAAGTTTTAAGTTTTAGTTACTAAGTCGTACCATCTAACGCATACATTAACACATACACACATAATGTCTTTTATTATCTTAAATGAATTAAAGAAATTCATTTCTTAGAACTCGATAAGAGTTTTCCATTACTATCTTCTTCTATAAGGCTACTACCTAAGGTTGTTCCCCCACCTAAGGTTCATAACCTACAGCTTTAATACCAACTTGTGACACCCCCAAATCCGGGTACTTCAATTCCACAGGATTTGGTGTTCACTGTACAAATATCATCTATCTATCTACCCATAATAAATGCAAACCATTCAATAGATAGAATAAAATCTTCCCCTTAAGGGTTACAACATCCAAATAATAATAAAATCCCAGGTTAAACAAACCTTAAACATCCATAAGGAATCATAAACAAAATAAGTCTTAATAACATCGTTAACTCAAGTCTTAAACATAAATACATCATCTATTAAAATATCAAGTCTTCATCACTTGTTAACCTTTCCTTGCCTTTACTTAGTGGAAGATTCGCTTGGTTCTTTTCGTTTTAATCGCAATGTTATTATTAAGCAAGAGTGAGCACAATTTCCCACAAGTATAACAATGAAATAACAGTATAATAACATGCGAGTGAATCAAGGACTTCTGAAATAAAGCTCAACTTTTGAATCAAGAATGAATAACAAGAATCAAAAGATTTCTGAGGGTCATAAGACCTTGAACTATTTCCTAGATGATCAAGGGTTATACTTGAAACCTTTAACAGTTATAAGACTATGGACCTTTCTACTCGTACTTAGAGGGATCAGCCCTTAGTACCATATTGTGCACAATATCTTAACGCTAACGCATAAGTAAATCCTTTGCGTGGTTGTTCATCTCAGTTTGACATTCGAGTCCGCACCAAAGGATGTTTGGTTTGGATAATTCAATAAGGGTTCTAAAATTTAGAACGTTCATCAACTAAGGACTAGTTGAATTAATAAAGTTCACTAGTCTAATAAGGTTCAACAATAATGGTATTCGATTTGAATAATAATCTCAAGAAGTATACAATAGGACAATTATTGTATAACTGAATCATGCTTTGAAAAGATAATCAATCTTTAATATAACATTTGAACTTGAATAATAGTAATGATAATTTACTCGAGGTAACTAATAACTTGAACAATAATGACAAGTAGGGTTAAGAAACTTGCCTCGTGCGTAGATTACACTTTAACTAGGCACGTTCTTTGAATTTAATCCTACATACCATTCACATTCACAATACCAGTTAATTATAACTTAACTAATCATCAATGATCATTCTTTTGTCTAAACTTTGGTTATGACTATACTTAGTCAAATTATCACATTTACTATCACATAAAATCACTTCATGAATAATAATTTAATTATGTATTCCATAACTCAATCTACATGTAATTATGTTATTTACATGTTCAACATCTATTTTATCATCACATTATACTTCTAACATGTTTACATATTCATTACATTAAGTTACTAACACATTGCTAGACTTAATAGTTTTTTAAAAATTCTATTTCTGAACTTTCTAGAGAGTGGTATACTGGCGCCATCATTATATTTCTGGTCTTCACAACATGGCGGACTCTTAGGCGCTTCTTAGCCAGGCATATTCTTGACTCGAGACTTAAGCGTTATGGCCTTGATGGTATTAAGCAAGTCTGAAATAAGAAATAAGTCTAGTCTAAGCAAATGATGTAATCGAACAAAGCTGCTTACGCAATTTTCGTAAATTGCAGAATATAGCCCAAAACTCCAATTAAATTACTACTACACGAAATTAATCATACCCACATGTTATAATTCATATATAATCAATACCCAACACTTATAGAGTGATTTTAACCCATTAAAACACATACTCACAGAGTTAAAATCTACAATTTCACTGACTTTGATGTTCTTGAAGGTTTTGAAAATAGAACATGAAAATTGACACTAGGGATTCGTTATAACACCGAATCCATTCGTTTAAAGTTTGGTCTCTTCGTATCAACATGTATAATAATATATGAGTGTAAAATTTAGGGAAACATTTATGTTTGACATACTAAAAATATGTATAAGGGCCATAAGGGCAAAAACCCAAACTCTGTAAATTTTGAAATAACAAGTCATCGTATTATGAAACTTATGATATGGAATCATGCAATAAATATATATATAAAACATGTTATACTATTCGTATTATTACATATATCCATATAATAACACAATTTCTCAATTATAGAGACATAACAGAGGTTTTTGAAAGCCATTTTCCATGAAAACTAATTGACGTGAAATATAAATGGGATTGAAGAGAATTACCCAGCGTAGATGAACAATGATAACAATTCTCTCTATTTCAAATACAATTTGCCAAACTTTCTCAATAAAATTCTCAAACTCTCTTTCTCTTTTCCCTCTCTGTTTTATTCCAGACTTAGCCAAATAATGGAAAGGAAGAAAGGAGAATACGTATATTAATCAAGCAACTGACGCGCATGATGGAGGTCAGTACCTAACATGGATAACTGCTCCCAACCTCCCTTAGTGCCATGTTTGTCTAGCTAGAATAGGTTTCAAAAACCATTTAATCTAATAAAGCTTTATCATATAGTTTAATTAATGTCACACTCCTTCATAAAATAAATCAATATCTTATTTAAAAGTAAATATAATAATTTCTCATAAATTCACATAGTCATATATTTAATTTTTCTCATTAATTAATAATGTCAAATTATTAACTCTCTAATTAATAATTAAATTAATTAAACTCACATCATGCTTAATTAAATATTTCATTTAATTCAATAAGCTCATGTAAATACATATTTTAATAGTAATTATTCTCTACATTAATTTAATAAATGTAACACATATAATTAAATTAATCTACCACAATTGCATCAATTAATTATTTAATTCAATAATTAAATCATTAAAAAATATTTATTTAATTCAATAAATATTAAAATTAATTTACAAAATCTCGTTCGTCACATTATTAGTGTTAGTGGAAATTGACATTTATTTCGATGATAATTGATGTCTGGAGCTTATATTGTTCACTCGGGTATTCGGAGAACTTTTCATGTCGGAGTACTATTCATGAGTTACTATTCACGGGGTACTATTGATTCACATTCTTATACTATTAGGGGTGGTGGTGCAAGATTGATAATACTTGTATGACTAAGTTAAAAATGGAGGTATAGATGAAGGTATTATACTGTAATTATTTTTATCACATAATTAGAACTATTGAGTCACGTGATTTACTATTGATTCACATTATTTACTATTAGGGGAGGTGGTGCAAGTTTGATAATACTTGCAGGACTAAATTAAAAATGAAGAAAAAGAGGAAGGTATTATACTGTAATATTTCGAGGCCCAAAACGTGCAATTATCGAAACTATATTTTCCTATAAATAAAAGCTCATTCTTCCTTCATTTCTCACCAATTCACAAAAGCTTTAGAGCAATTATTATAGAGAGAAATCATAGAGAGAAAGAAGAAGAGAAGTCTGCTACCTCACTATTCCAATATCCAGTTTTTTCTAAGGTAGGGAATATTATTTGTTGTACTCGTAAGGGATATTATTTGTTGTACTCATAAGGGGTATTATTTCTTTTGTATTCATGAAGAGAGCTTTTGTTCTTCCATTCTTCATTATTATGTTGGAATAACCTGTTTTGCGAAGTACCGCATACATGGTGAAATTCTTCTGATATTCCATTCTTTATTATTCTGTTGGAATATCATGTATGCATGCATTTTGTAGGACCTAGTTCCGCCTTTTATTATTACTGTTAGAATATCCTATTCCATGCATTTTACTGTTTGGACACGGTTACTTTTATCATTCTGCTGGAACATCATGTATACATGCGTTCTACGCGGGACTGGGTTCCGCTTTTTATTATTCTGTTGGAATATCTTGTTCATGCATTTTACGCCGGGACTTCGGTTCCGCTCTTTATTATTCTCATTGGAATATCTTGTTTTTGCATTTCTACGCCGGACTGATTCCGTCTTTTTATTATTCTGTTGGAATAACTCGTTCTGCATGCGATTCTATCGCATGCCCGGTGATTTCTTTTGTTATTTCATTCTTTATTATACTCAGTTGGTTAAAGTTTTAACTTCTATACTCCATGAAATTAGTGGAATATCCTTGATATTTGCGCTTCATCCAGTATCTTTTCATTGAAATATTTTTCTGAGCATTCTTGAATTTTACTCTATAAAGAAGTATCATGTTGACAATGTGGACGTTATTAGTTCCTGGATAAATTAATTCTTGAACTTGTTTTATTGAATTCTTATATCATTATCATCATCCTCATGCTTATATTATGTTGAATGTCATATGTGGCATGTAGTGCATAGATGGACTTGGTATGATTATGACCAGGGATTATTCGGTATAATCATAACCGTAATGTTACAAATGATGTGTAAAAAGTCCTCATTGGCCCGTAGTGCATTGATGGACAGTTTTTGGTATTATTATGGCTATGGATTCTCTTTGGTAGTAGTCTGAAAAGATGAATTGTTTTATGGCATGATCAGGACCGTTGATGAAAACATGATTATCTTTGGCCCGTAGTGCATGGATAATTCGTGGTCGTGATACTAAAGAATATCCTTGGCTGTAGTACAGGGATGATTTGATGATGTGGATTATTTATTAAGCTGAGTCTCAGCGATAAAAGTGATGAAAAAACTTTTAAATTATAGAAGATAGTAGATTTTATTCTCTACTTGACTCTTCTAATGGATTGCTTGTTCCGCTGCAGTTAAACTTGATGTTGGTTATATTGTATCGCTTTAACATCATTGAAAGCTAACGATAATTTATTCGCATTATCTTAGTCATAATATTTCTTACTGGGCTAGTTGAGCTCACTCTTTTGCTTTCATTGTTCTCTTCAGGAAATGAGAACGTAGCTGGGACTAATCGGAGAACAGAGTGATGGTCCTAGATGGTGTATTAGTAGTCCTCACTATTCTGTGAAAAAATGTAATAATAATTGTAATGAGGACTCCTTTTGAGTTTGTATACTCTCTAGTAGATAATATTTGTATTCAAACTCACAGTTTATGTTTTATCGTATTGTACACGATAGTTGTATTATTAAGTTATATTTGAATTCTGTACCATGTAAGTGGCGACCCAAGATGGGTGATGTATACCTAATTTTGGGGGTGTCACACTTACAACTGGCATGATTGCAGAGATAAGCGCATATATTGATGATCATATGGTCACCATGTAGATGGCTGCAGATCTGTTGGGTCGTGTGGATATTCTCGTACAGGAGACCATAGCTTCACCTCCATCTTCTAAGAGGGACGCCATCTTGGGTTTTGTTAGCTCGCATATACCCTGACTTGTAGATGAGCTTGTATTTTCCTGCACAGACTAGCTTAGCCATTTTGTCATGTATAGTTTACATTGTATATATCAAACAACATTATATATATGACAGGGAAATATATTTTTGGATCACTTCCCTTTTAGATATGCTTTGCTACTTGCTTGATATTTTTCCTGCTGCCTCAAGCCTTGTGATCTTGATGTATTCTGAATTCCTCCTGGGTGGATGGACATTGAGTTGTCTCTGGATAGTTCACAATGGATCATCGATCTGTATGGATCCCTACTATCATTAGTGTCTTGGGACTTGTTTCTGTATGGAAATGTGGAGAGGAGTGTGGCTTTCCCTTCTGAGATTGACCGCACCACAGATGGTTGCAAGTACTTCTATTTAGGAGAAGCCTAGTTAATTCCATCTCTTATGGATTGATGTTGCTCTTCAAGGTATGACCGCAGCTTAGATGGTCGTCGAATCTCCTATTTGGGAGGAGTTCAGGTAATTCCATCCCTTTAGTCTGAAGACGAATGAAATGTAGTGGTTTGAAGGATGATCTTAGTACCAGTTGACAAGGGTTTGTGTTTTGGTAGGGGTGAGACAGAACCATGAATGGTCGCCACGTCTCTATTGAAGAGGAGATCAGTCTGCGTGAGTTCGAACACGTGTAAGAGGTTCAACGTCAGATGTAAGCGAAAAATGGTGTAGGAATATTTTTGTTGTTTTTGTGAAGAGAAAAGGGTAAAAATGTTTTTGTTGTTTTTGTTTTATTGCGACCGGGCCATATGAAATGGTTGCCTACGTACTCCTATTGAAAAGGAGATCAAGTCGGCGTAGTTCACCCCTCAGGGCGAGTGGAAAAGCGTAATCCTATGGGCAGGTCAGAGTACAGGGAGGAGAAAGTTTAATCCTAGGTTGAGGATAAACTGTAGCTACAAGAAGTTTGATCCCAGGTATGGGTAGCCAAACTGTAAATGCAAGAGGTTTAATCCGCGGTGGGATGACCTAAGTTATAGGAACGCAAAGGAGAGCCAGGCTGCTGGCTTGAAAAGTATGTTTCCCTGAGGGGCAAAGTGCGGAAAAGTTATATGTTGTAAAGGGTTAAAGAACTGGAATGACTGGTGATCTGATGGTCTAACACTAGGATGTTTGATTGATGGCAACTTCAGACATAGTACCGTTTCATGGTGTCCGAGTTGGTGAGTTGTGGAAATTCATCGCCATCCATTTATTGCAATCTGAGAGCGCCTCCTGTCAATACTTCCTTGACAATAAATGGGCCTTCCCAGTTAGGAGCAAATTTTCCCTTAGACTGATCTTGGTTGTCAAGGATCTTCTTTAAAACAAAGTCATGTTGTCTAAACTGTCATAGCCGGACTTTTTTGTTGTAGGATCTGGCGATCCTTTGTTGATATAACTGACCATGGAAGATAGCCGCGGTTACTTTTCTGCTCATCGTAGACAATTGGTGATACTTGTCTTGTACCCATCGGTCTTCATCCAGCTGAGAGTCTATCAACACTCTCAGGGATTCCATTTCAACTTCTATGGGGAGCACTGCTTCCATCCCATATGTTAATACGTAGGGGGTTGCCCTAGTGGAAGTGCGCATTGAGGTTCTGTAGGCTAACAGAGCAAGATGCAATAGGTCAGGCCAATCTTTGTGGTTGGCGAACATCTTTTGCATAATCTTCTTGATGTTTTTGTTAGCCGCTTCAACAGCACCATTTATCTTCGGACAATAGATGACAGAGTTAAGATGTTTGACGTGGAACTTACTGCATAATTCCTCCATCATTCGGTTGTTGAGGTTCTTAGCATTGTCTGACACAATCACCTCTAGTTGTCCATATCGACAAACGACATTGTTTCTGATGAAAGCAATGATGACTTCTTTGGTAACCCGGGGGAAGGAGGCTGCTTCTACCCACTTGGTGAAGTAGTCGATCATGGTGAGGATAAATCGATGACCATTACTGGCTTTAGGCTCAATGGGCCCGATAACGTCCATTCCCCACATTGAGAAGGGCCAAGGTGAACTCATATTGTGGAGTTCCCATAGAGGGGCATGTATAGCATTCCCAATGAATCTGGCACTGATAGCAACTCTTGACGTGGTCATGGCAATCATCTTTGAGAGATAGCCAATAATGTCCCGTTCGGAGGACTTTCTTAACAAGGAGGGGGCCACTCATGTGGGGGCCACAGACTCCGCCATAGATTTCATCCATAAGCCTTTGGGCTTGATCTTTGTCTAAACATCTGAGGAGACCTAGTCCCGCATCTCTTTTGTAGAGAGCATCTCCACTAAGATAAAATTTCATAGCTAGTCAATGGATCCGCCTTTTCTCAGTCGTGCTCTCCTCCGCGGGTGTAGATCCATCTCGTAGATATTCCTTGATATGCTGATACCAATGATGTTGGATGGGAGGTAGCTCATCCAATACTTCTACAATGTAATTCCCATAGGCTGGGGCCTTTGTGCAGGGAAATTGTGATGCTTGGCAAGTGTTCCTTATCTGATATGCGAATCAAGGAGGCCAAAGTTGGTAACGCGTCCGCAAAGTCATTCCTATTATGAGGAACGCGTAAAAAAGAGATTTCTTCGAACTCCAAAGCCATCTTCAAAACCTGCCGATGGAAAGACAGCAAATGTAGTTCCTTGGTTTGATATATTCCAGTGGATTGTCTTATTACCAACTCTGAATCTCCAAGGACAGTTAAACGCCTGATGCCCATTGAACGAGCAAGTTTTATCCCCACAAGACAACCTTCATACTCAGCTGTATTGTTGGTGCTGACAAACTATAATTTGACGACGATGGGATACTGCTCCCCTGTACCAGATACAAGAACTGCTCCAGCTCTAGAACCTTCCAGATTAACAGCTCCATCAAAATACATCTTCCATGATTGGCGCGTATCGTATTGATGGTGTTGCTGAACTGTCATTACTCCTTCATCAGGTAAGTATGTTTCCAAGGGTTTGAAATCCCCTGAAGGTGTGGCGGCCAGTTGATCCGCAATTCCTTGACCTTTGATGGACTTTTGAGTCACATATACGATGTCAAATTATTGTAGGATCAACTGCCATCTGAACAGTCGGCAATTTAACATGGGTTTGTTGAACACGTATTTGAGAGGATCCACACGGGATATGAGATTGGTTGTGTGACCATGAATATAATGTTGTAACCTCATGAAAGCCCATGCTAAAGCACAACACGTCTTTTTGATCAGAGTGTACTTGTGTTCACTGCTGCTGAATCTTTTGCTGAGGTAATATATAGCTCGTTCTTGGCCTCTATCGTCTTTCTATCCCAGCATGCAGCCCATGGCGTTGTCATTTATGGACAGGTACATGAACAGGGGAACATCATCCTCAGGTGGTACCAATCTCAGGAGCTTTGACTAGTCAAGTTTCTTGATTGTGAGGAAGGCATTTTGACACTCATCATTCCATTTCATGGAGGAGTTCTTCCTTAATAGCTTGAAGATTGGCTCACAGGTTGCTGTGAGTTGAGAGATAAACCTGCTAATGAAGTTGATTCTTCCCAAAAATCCTCGAATTTCCTTTTCTGTATGAGGAATGGACATTTTTGTGATGGCTTGGATTTTGGCAGGATCCAACTCAATCCCTTTGTGGCTGACTAGAAATCCTAGAAACTTTCCTGATTTAACGCCAAAGACGCATTTGGCTGGATTTAACTTCAAGTTATACTTACGCAACCTATTGAATAACTTTCTGAGATGGTCTATATGGTCATCCTCCTTCCGGGACTTGATAATGATGTCATCCACGCAGATCTCAATCTCTTTGTGCATTAAGTCATGGAAAAGAGCCATCATAGCTCGTTGATAGGTGGCTCCAGCATTGATGAGGCCGAATGACAACCGTCTATAGCAAAACATTCCCCAAGGCATGATGAAAGCAATTTTCTCACGATCTTCCTCAGCAATAATGACTTGATGATACCCCGCGAAGCAATCAGCAAAGGAGTACATATCGTATTGCGCAGTATTGTCAATGAGAATGTGGAAGAATGGCACGGGAAAGCTATCTTTTAAGCAAGCTTTGTTCAAGTCCCGGTAATCTACGCAAACTCGCACCTTCCCTCCGGGTTTAGGCATGGGCACAATGTTGGATATCCACTCAGGATATGTAGACACCATGATGATGCCAGCTTGAAATTGTTTCACAATTTCTTCTTTTACCTTTAAACTCCACTCAGGTTTCAATCGCCTGAGCTTCTGCTTGACTGGCTTAAATCCCTCTTTAATGGGAAGGCGATGAAGGACAATGTCAGTGGACAAACCCACCATGTCTCCATGAGACCATTCAAACACATCCTGGAATTGGGTTAATAGCGTAACCATGTAATTCCGTTGGTTTGGGGTAAGGTCTGAACCAATCTGGATTAACTTAGGGTTTTCTAAGGTTCCAAGATTGAAAGAAGTGGGTTGATCAAGGTTGGGTTTAGGTTTGTCTCTGACCCATTATTAAATATATGGAGGCACCTCAATGTCATCATGTATATCCATCAAGGCTGAATTCATCTCTATATCAAAGGTACAATCCTTGTGTAGAATAGGCACCGTATCAGAAAGTATAGGCACATCTAAATTCAGAGTCCTGAAACAAAATATGCTTTCACTTAGTATATATGAAACGTGTTTGATCATACACAGTGTTAGCATATACTGGCAAAATAAACTGCTAATACTGTACAAAAAAGTAAGTAGTTATTATATCTACGGGGCAGAGAGAGTTTCTGCCCGCTTTACCCTTGATGACCAATGCAAGGAGTGTTGTTCCAATTGGCAAGGGCAAAGTTCAGGTGGACCGCAGTGATGGAGGGATTGTCATCATCCTCCCTGTCTCGAATGATGGCCATTATGTTTGGGCAATCATCGTCTAGGGTGTATCTGTTGGTATGTTCATCATGGACGATGATGCGTATGCCTGACATCATTCGGATGATGTCTTGCTTTATTCTTCTTTCTTTCTCTTCCACTGTGGGATTTGGAACAAAGACTTCTTTCTCCTTTACCGGTACCGGCTTGGGAAATAACATAGCCATTACATTGGCTGGCACTTTTATAGGAGGTTGTGCGAAGATAAACGCCACATGGTTGAAGTTGAACTAATCTTCTAATGCTTGTGAGGATTCTTGTGACTAGAACTGCCAGAATAGCCTAGTCCAGCTGTTCTAGTTTTCTTGGTTAATCGAATGGGGTACTTGATACCCTGACAATCTTTACCCAGCCCTTGTCCCAGTTTATGACCCAATGACATCATTTCTTGAGTAGCCGACATTACCTCGGCAGAAATCTTGGGTTCGGGTAATGGCATTCCAATAGCATGGTATTCGGTATTGCTTACTTCCAAGGTATGAAAGCTGACCGGCTTAACATCCGTATTGGCATTGATGAACGACATGTCCCCGTGTTGAGGAAACTCTGGTTCAGCGTTGACCGTGACCAGGCTATTGTTGATAATGTATTTCAATTGTTGGTGAAGAGTGGAGGGGACTGCCCCTGCTATGTGAATCCATGGTCGTCCCAAGAGCAGGTTGTATCACGAATCTATCTTGAGCACATGGAAAGATACGCAGAATGTGTGAGGACCAATTTCGATTGGCAGCTCAATTACTCCAACCGAGTTTCGGCGGGCTCCATCAAAAGCTTAGATGATAGTATGGCTACTCCGAATTCGGTTGAGATTGATATTCATCTTCACCAAGGTAGCGTATGGACAGAAATTTAGAGACGAACCTCCATCTATCAAGACTCCAGCTAGCATGTATCCGGAGGACAAAACTGCAATGTGTAACAGCTTGCAATGACTAGTCCCCTCGGAAGGTATATCATCATCAGTGAAGGATATCACATTTTTGTGGAAAATGTGATCAACCAGATGTTGAACGTTTTCCGTATCAACTGATGTTGGTAGATAGGCTTCTTCTAAAACCTTCAACAAGACCTTTCGGTGATTTTCGGAGGTTAGGACCAAGTCCAAAATTGATATTTATTGTGGAGCTTCTTTTAAGCTTAAAACCACCGTAAGCAAGTATGACCCATAGTGCGGAGGAATCTTTCAATTTTCTCCATTGGTATTTTCCCTTTGATTTGATGGTAGACTTCATCACCGTTGGGAAAGATACGATGGATTTTCCTTCGACAATCGTAGCGGCGATATGTGAGGTGGATCCTTCACCTTCTCCATAATTCCACAGAACTTTGCACAGGCTAATAATAGGATATTGTGCTATGCACGGCTAGTTGATCGGCTCGAGAGCGGCCACTTTCAAAGGATTGTTGCTTCCCTTGAGTTGAATTGTTGGCATTGTGAGTGATTTGTTAACCCCATCAGTTTCAGTGGATATGACTGCTACCACACTCGTCCACTTAGTAGGGCCTGAATCTTCACTTACACGTAACACCGTATTGTTGTCTGCCAGGCGTAGTACACCACTGTTAATTAGATTTTGGATAAGGTGGCGGAGTGCCCAACATTCTTCATCTTTGTGATCGCGAGGATCGGGAGTGATATTGACATGCAAAGATCGAGTTGTACCGTCGAATCTGGGGTTGATTGGAGGTAGAAGGGAACTGATCCTTCCTTAAATAATTAACATATAGAGGATTTCCTCCATAGGTTAGCCCAAATAGGTGAATTCCCTTTTGTAGGCAAAATCCTGTCGGGCCTTGACATTTGCTCTCTTTGTCACTTTATCTTTGTGTTGAGGAAGAGGGTTGTCTTGAACGTGAAGCTGATCTGGTTTGGTGACCACGATCTCCCCGTTGTCTATCAGGTCCTGGATCTTGTGTTTCAAGGTCCAACAATCCTGAGTATCATGTCCAGATGCCCCGGCATGATAAGCACATTTCTGAGCAACATTAAAACCCCGTACATTAGGGCTGGCGGGGGGAAGAAGATGCATAATTTTCTTATGTGTTGTCAGAAGATCGAGGATATTCTCGAGGGTGTCCCCTAAGGTGTAAACACTCGAGGGTGTTTGACTTCTCCACCTTTTGGTATTGGAAGGTTCGCAGACTGTTCTTGAAAGGGAGTGTAGTTTCTTCTTTGAACATGCATGTTTTGATTGCCTTTTTGACCTTGTAGTATCAGGGAAACATCTTCCTCTTTCTTTTTATGAACCCTCCGGGGGTTGTTTCCATAATTTTCGGATTGGATGTGATCAGCAACAGCTTTGAGTGCAGCTAGGTCTTGAATTTTTCCGGACTTCAATCCCACCTCAGTCATCTCCCCATGTTTGACCATTTCAGAAAATGGTTTGCCGATGCCGGCTAAAACTCTTTCATAGAAAGGCGCTTCTTATATGTCTATGAAAGTCATGACCATCTCTGATTCTGTCATGGAAGGACTAACTTGGGCAGCCAGGCGTCACCACCTTTGAGCATACTCTCTGAAAGACTCGTTAGATTGTTTCTTGATCTTGGTAATTTGATACCGATCAGGAGCTATTTGAGACTGAAAGCTGTATTGAGTGAGGAAAGCATGGGCTAGCTCTTCCCAGCTATGGATCTTGGAATTGTCTAATCTTGTGTACCACGAACGGGCTTCTCCACTTAGACTCTTTTGGAATAATTGCATTCTAAGTTTTTCGTCCTCTGCAGAAGATCTAAGTTCTCCAATAAACACCTTTAAATGTGTGTAAGGATCTCCTAACTCATCATATTTTTCAAAGTAAGGAGTTTTAAATTTTTTTGGATAATGAACACCAAGGAAAATACAAAGGTCAGCATATGAAACACTCCCGTGTGTTCCAATTCCTTTGATAGCATGAAGGGTCTCTTCCATTTGGAGGACTTTCTTTTTGATGTCACCAGTGTCTGGATCTCTAGTGGGATGGGCAGCATCATGAGTTTTGTTGGTTGTATCCAACTGCAGTTCAGGTATTGTAATGACCTGGGTTGTGGCGCCCAAAAATAGGTATACATCACCCATTACGAGTTGTCAATACACCTGATGTAAACAACTACAACTTTATTATTACAATAGTAAAACTGTGAGTTTGAATACAAATATTATCTTCTAGACAATATCTATACCCAAATAAATCCTCATCACATTTATTGATACATTATTTTACAAAAATGGTGAGGACTACTAAACAACTCTCTCTATAACCATCATTCCATACCCAGACTACATTTCGCTTACATTCTCGCCTCCCGAGAAGAAAAATGGAACAAAAAGGAAAAGGGTGAGCTCAACTAGCCCAAGAAGAATATTATGACTAAGATAATATACAACAAAATTATCGTTAGTCTTCAACAGGAAAAATCTAATAGAATACAATAGACAACAAGTTTTAAATCAATATTCGCATGAAATAATAATTCATTAGAAGAGTTAAGTAGAGAATGCAAACTACTATCTTCTATGTATGAATTTTAAAGTTAAATCATCTATCTTTTATCCCTCGTAACATCAATCGATATATATCTCAAGAATCAAATATTCATCTTTTACTACTGTGCCAAAGATATTCATCGATTGGTCATGTTCATCTAAACACTTGTTCATCTTTGCACTACGGGCCAAAGATATTCATCAGAAATCATTCATCTTTGCACTACAGGCCAAAGATATTCCATAATATCATCATTTAAGACTAAGGATGATGAAAAATATTTTTAAAAAAACGAATCCGATTGAATCAAAATGACAAGGATTAAGGATTAAGGATTAGTACTTTGTTTTATCCACGTCCAAAAATACCTCAAAAATAATCATAGTGGTGTAAAATTCAAGAATGATCAAAACATGGATACAATCAAAGCTACTATCCGAATAAATATTTTGAGCGAAAAGAAAATTTTTATTTTTCGATGAATAGTCTTGAGTATTAAGTGAATAAGACAGTATACGTGAATAATCTTAGTATACGTGAATAGTAACCCCCAACACTTAAAGTTCCAAATTTGATTAAAAAGTTCAGATCAATACTTGACATAATGATATTAGAATAAATAATATCATTTTAAAAAAATAATATCCCTTACCTCGAAAAGACAAGATTTACGGTTGAAACGTCGGATATTGATTATGACTTGAACTTGCACCGTATAGCAATACTCAAAGTATACTCAAAATACTCACAAGAATACGCTTGATAATATAGAGAGAGAAAACTTCAGTTTCTGGTGTAATTTTAAATTCTAATCTAAGCACCCTATTTATAGGAAAATGCTTAGAACACCAAAGTAGAAAATTTAATTTAATAATATTATTATTATTTCTACAACTTCCTACGCATACCAACTGAATTCAGCCATTAAAACATATGCAAGACCCACACTCAAATCACCAAAAACGTTTTTCATATTAAAAATATTTTAAACTTCCAAAAATCAATTATTTCGGAGCTTCGGAACTTCAATTATTCATAATAAATAGCCCTTTTATTAGAAAATTCGAATCTCGCGTGTTTTTATAGGAAATTCAATTCTCTACAACTTTGCAGAAGAAAAGTTTTCCAAATTCCAAACAAAAATTGACCGAAATCCACAAACGGGCGATTTTACAGGCTATAATCAAATTTCAGTCAAGAAATGGGGTCCACCAACATGTTTAACATGTTTTAAACATTTATTGCAACAAAAATACTCTTTCTCCTCGTATACTCATATATCACACATTCATTGTAAAAATATCACCATTATTATATTATTAAAAATATAATAATATATTTAAATGAATTATTTTATCAGAAAAAGATTAAATTTTAATTTTCAACAATTGTCACATTAAAAATTTTCTCCATCTATATCCACATAAAATCAATATTTTCCTCATCATATAAATCAATAATTAATTATTCATAAATAATATTACGTAATCACAATATTTACAACCGTGCGGTTCCAGGAAAGAGGGCTTTCAATAAGAATTTCTCCTTCTTCTGCGCGCAATTAGGTGACCAAACCTCTCTTAGATCAACTTTCTAGACATTTCCAATAATGTTATCTAATAATATTATTCGATAATATGAATTATTGCTTCGATAATGAAAAATCACGTGTAATGATAATTATTGAAACAACAAAATAATATAAAATATCAACGCAACAATTATTAAATCAATAAAATCTTCGAATAAATAATTACTGTAACCATTATTGAGTAGTGCCTTCTTACATAAGAGTCAATAATTGGTGCAATACCGTGTGCTACTGTGCAACAACGCGTGTTACTGTGTTTTTAACCACGGGTATTCCAACAATGTACACGGTAACAACTACGTCGTTATTTTTAAACAACTTATATTTGTCATTTTCTTCCTCCAATCGCTTTCCGTTATGGGGCCCACACATGGTCAAACCGTCGCATTTAATATTCCCAAACATTTAATATTCCACGATCAAACGAATATTCCCCGACAATAATGAATATTTTATAACCATTTGCTTATTTTGAAATACTTGCGTATTTTACCCATAACTATCCACATTAATCAAATCAACCCTTACTATTTCAAAATAATAATTAGAGGAAATTAAATTTCATTTATTAATTATTTGGGGTCTTACAACCTCCCCTCCTTATGAAATTTCGTCCTCGAAATTGACATACGCACTGTGTTTCAAAAGGTGAGGATACCTCGCTTTCATTTCCGTTTCCAATTCCTGAGTCATTTCCTCTATAGCATGGTTCCTCCACAAAACTTTAACTTGTGGTATGACCTTCGTATGTAGGGACATGCTCCTTCATATCCAAGATCTTAACAGGTACCTCCTCATACGTTAAGTCTTCGGCTATCTCGTCCGGTTTTAACTCAATAATCTGGTTCGGGTCTTTCACATATTTACGAAGTACAGATATGTGAAACACATTATGAACACGAGACATACTTGGAGGTGATGCGAGACTATAGGCTACATTTCCTACTCGGTCAAGAATTTGAAATGGACCAATAAATCGTGGATTGAGCTTTCCTCTCTTCCCAAATCTTGTAACTCCCTTCCATGGAGCAACTCACAACAATACATGATCCCCTATACTAAATTCCACGTCCTTTCGATGAAGATCCGCATAACTCTTTTGTCGATCTTGTGCCGTTTGTATACGTTGTCGAATCATTTGGATCTTTTTGGTAGTCATACGTATTAACTCGGGTCCCAACAATGTTACTTCACCCACCTCATCCCAACATATTGGAGAGCGACACTTTCATCCATATAATGCTTCAAATGGAGCCACACCTATACTTGCCTGATAACTGTTGTTGTAGGAGAATTCCACCAATGGTAAATACTTATCCCAACTGCCCTTGAAGTCTAGGACACAGAGTCTTAATAGATCTTCAAGAGTTTGAATATTCCTCTCTGATTGTCCGTCCGTTTGAGGATGGTATGCTGAATTGAATCATAAATCCGTGCCCATAGCTTTTTGCAAGCTAACCCAAAATCTTGAAGTGAATCTTGGGTCACGATCCGAAACTATGGATACTGGCATGCCATGCAACCTCAAAATCTCATTTACATATATACTAGCAAGACGTTCAAGGAATAAGTCTCCGTGTCGGCAAGAAATGAAATGAGACTTGGTTAATCTATCAACAATAACCCAAATAGCATTGATGCCTTGAGAAACCGTAGGAAGACCCGTAACAAAATTCATGGTAATGTGTTCCCACTCCCATTTCGGAATCTCAAGTGGTTGCAACGGACCCTTAGGTACTAGATGCTCTGCCTTTACACGTTGACAAGTTAAACACATCGAGATAAACTTTGCAATCTCTCTCTTCATATTGTTCCACCAAAATGTATGTCGAAGATAACGATACATTTTCGTACTTCCAGGATGGATTGCAAATGGTGTATTGTGTGCCTCCATCATGATCTTGTACTTCAATTCAGAGTCATTAGGAACACAAAGTCTGGAGTGGACTCGAAGTATTCCTTCATCATCGATTCTCGCTTCCGGAATAGCATCTTCTTGTACTTTCTTATTCATACGCATTAGCTCCGGGTCGGTGGCTTGAGCAACCTTAACTTTTTCTATTAAAGTTGGCTCTATGCGTATACTTGACATCATCGCACTCGTTCCTGCATATGATCTTCTACTCAACGCGTCAGCTACCACGTTCGCTTTTCCAGGATGGTATTGAATAGTGTGGTCGTAATCTTTCAACAACTCAAGCCAACGTCGTTGCCGCATGTTGAGTTCCTTTTGTGTGAAGAAATATTTGAGGCTTTTTATGGTATGAATATATCTCCACTTTCTCCCCATATAGATAATGCCTCCATATCTTTAGCGCGAAAACAACTGCTGCCAACTCTAGATCATGAGTAGGATAATTCCTCTCATATTCTTTAAGTTGTCGCGAGGCATAGGCTATGACTTTCCCACGTTGCATGAGAACACATCCTAACCCTTTACCTGAAGCATCGCTGTAGATAACAAATCCATCCGTACCAGATGGTATTGTTAGAACAGGTGCCGAAATAAGTCTCCTCTTAAGCTCTTGGAAACTCTTCTCGTATTCCTCGCTCCATACGAATTTTATATCTTTCCGAGTCAGCTGAGTTAATGGAGTAGCGATTCGAGAAAATCCTTCCACAAATCTCCGATAATAACCAAATAAGCCCGAAAATGCGTGACTTCTCCGCACCGACTTGGTTGCTCCCAACTTTGTATTGCTTCAATCTTCGTCGGATCAACAGATACTCCATGTTTCGACACCACGTGCCCAAGGAATGCTACTTCCTCAAGCCAGAACTCGCATTTCTTTAACTTGGCATAAAGCTTATTTTCACGAAGCCTTTGGAGTACCAGCTTCAAATGGTGCTCATGATCTTCACGACTTTTGGAATATATGAGGATGTCATCAATAAAGACAACAACGAACTGATCCAAATATTCCTTGAATAGTCGGTTTATCATATCCATGAAAGCCGCAGGAGCATTAGTCAATCCAAAAGACATGACTAGGAATTCATAATGCCCGTACCGAGTTCTAAAGGCAGTCTTTGGAATATCCTCCGTTCTAATCTTCAGTTGATGATATCCAAAATGAAGATCGATTTTTGAAAAGAATTGTGCTCCTTGCAACTGGTCAAACAGGTCATCAATACGAGGTAGAGGATACCTATTCTTGATGGTGACATGGTTCAATTCCCGATAGTTAATACAAAGTCGCATACTCCCATCTTTCTTCTTTACGAATAAAACAGGAGCACCCCAAGGAGATGTACTAGGAGGAATGAAACCGATGTCCAACAACTCCTGTAGTCGGACCTTTAACTCCTGAAGTTCAATAGGAGCCATTCGATATGGGGTTTTAGAAATGGGCTTTGTACCAGGTTCAAGATCAATAAAGAATTCAACTTCACGTTCTGGGGGTAGACCGGGAAGTTCATCAGGAAATACGTCAGGAAAGTCAATAACAACAGGAATATTATTCAAATTTGACGTGTCTTTATTCAAATCCATAACATGGGCTAAGAAAGCTTGACATCCATTTTTTAATAAACGAATAGCTTTATGATTAGATATGACAATGATTGATTTTAATGGTTTAGTTGCTTGAATTAAATACAACAAAGTTGTTTAGGAATATGAAAGCTAACAACCTTACGAAAACAATCAATTTTGGCATGATGAGTAGTTAACCAATCAATCCCTAAAATTACATCAAAAGAAAGTATCTTTAAAGAGATAAGGTCAACAGGTAAGGTGATGGTGCCAACTTGAATCAAGCAAGATTTATAAACAGTGGATGTGATGAAAGTTTCTCCTAACAGAGTTTCCACAGATAAGTCAAAGTCTAATTTTTTCGGAGTCAAATTTAAACGTTGAACACAAGTAGGAGAGATAAATGAATGGGTAGCACCGGTATCTAGTAAAGTATAAACTTCACAAAAATTTATGATTAGCTTACCCGTGATCACCTCGTTTGGGTTCCTCGCATTTTGACCAGTCACAACAAACGCTCTTCCAAGAACCGTTGACTTTGACTTTTCTGGGACAATCTTTTGAGTCACCGTCCCCGCTGAACTAGGTTTTGCTACCGTATAATTCCGAGTGATATGTCCTTCCTTTCCACAATTATAGCATACCTTGAACTGTTGTGGGCAGTTTGGACTGATATGTCCCTCTTTTACTCATTTTTGTAGCATATGATGGGTGGTCGTACTCCTCCTTAGAACCGATTCTTCAGCGCAGACTGCTGTCTTCACATGGTCGTTGTTAAATCTCCTCTTTTAAAATCTCCTCCCGACTCGCTTTCTTCTTTTTCATGGCCATGATTACCACCAGAGTGGTTACCATTTTGTCCGTCTTTTTCTTTCTCCGCTGGTTATCGTAGTTTTATTGACTGCCATCTCCGGTATGATCCTGGTTGTGGTCCCTCAGTTGACCATACTCGTTATCTCGCTCTAATAATTGAGCCCTGTTTACAACATCTGAGTAGAGAGAAAATTTATGAGAAATGAGATACTGACGTATTCCGGGTTTCAAACCTCTAAGAAACATCTGCGTCATACGTTCCTCATTCTCCACAAAATGAGGTGCAAACCTGGATAACTCTGCAAACTTTGCCTCGTACTGAGACACCGTCATGTTATTTTGCTCTAATGTGATGAACTCCACTTCCTTCATATGACAAACACTTTCAGGAAAGTATTTGTCATTAAATAGTTTCAAATGTCTCCCAAGACATGCCGAAAGTCTTTTTGGATGGAGTGCGCTTCACGAGACTCCCTCCATGATACCGCTTCGCCACGGAACATAAAGGTGACGAATGGAACCTTCATTCCTCCGTGCATCCCAAGACATCGAATATCTTGGTAATTTGCTTGACCCATGTTTCCGCCATGATCGGATCTCGGCTTTCCCTTAAATTCGTGGTCCCAACTCTTTGAACTGCTTGGCCGTGACAACCCATGAATTGCTATCATTTCCTCCTCGATTTTGAACACGAGTCTCCCTCATCGATTTTTGCATGAACTGCAAAAAGCTTCTAAACATCCCTCGCTCATCATCCGCTTTCAAAGGGTGTTGTTCACGGGAGGAACATTGCCACCACTGTTACGCTTCTCCTCGTTGGTGAGTACAAGCGTCTCCATGGTCTCATTTCCACTGTTAATATTCTCAGTCGACATTCTCAAACACTGTCATAAAACAAAGGTTAATTAAGCAAATCAATATATCACATAATATTCCTGTATACTAACCAACTAACAAATAAGCTTAGGTAGGACACACTAGCGAAGGATTTACTCGTCTCTCCCCTCCTAGTTCTACTCCCCGATCTCCGCCAGAGATCATATCCCTAAGCTCTTATACCAACTGTGACGCCCCCAAAATAGGTATACATCACCCATTCTGAGTTGTCAATACACGATACAGAAACAACTACAACTTTATTATTACAATAGTAAAACTGTGAGTTTGAATACAAATATTATCTTCTAGACAATATCTATACCCAAATAAATCCTCATCACATTTATTGATACATTATTTTACAAAAATGGTGAGGACTACTAAACAACTCTCTCTATAACCATCATTCCATACCCAGGCTGCGTACTCGCTACATTCTCGCCTCCCCGAGAAGAAAAATGGAACAAAAAGGAAAAGGGTGAGCTCAACTAGCCCAATAAAAGAATATTATGACTAAGATAATATACAACAAAATTATCGTTAGTCTTCAACAGGAAAAATCTAATAGAATACAATAGACAACAAGTTTTAAATCAATATTCGCAATGAAATAATAATTCATTAGAAGAGTTAAGTAGAGAATGCAAACTACTATCTTCTATGTATGAATTTTAAAGTTCGTCGTCTATCTTTTATCCATGTAACATCAATTAATATATATCTGGAATCAAATATTCATCTTTGCACTATAGGCCAAAGATATTTATCATTAATTCATGTTCATCTAAACACTGCTCATCTTTGCACTACGGGCCAAAGATATTCATCAGAAATCATTCATCTTTGCACTACAGGCCAAAGATATTCCATAATATCATCATTTAAGACTGAGGATGATGAAAAATATTTTTAAAAAAACGAATCCAGTGAATCAAAATGACAAGGATTAAGGATTAAGGATTCGTACTTTGTTTTATCCACGTCCAAAAATACCTCAAAAATAATCATAGTGGTGTAAAATTCAAGAATGATCAAAACATGGATACAATCAAAGCTAGTATCCAGAATAAATATTTTGAACGAAAAGAAAATTTTTTATTTTTCGATGAATAGTGCCGTATTCGTGAATAGTACCGTATACGTGAATAGTAACCCCGACACTAAAAGTTCTAAATTTGATTAAAAAGTTCAGATCAATACTTCGGCATAATGATATTAGAATAAATAATATCATTTTAAAAAAAATAATATCCCTTACCTCGAAAGACAGTACTTCTAGTTGAAACGTCGGATATTGACTATGACTTGAACTTGCACCGTATAGCAATACTCAAAGTATACTCAAAATACTCACAAGAATACGCTCGATAATATAGAGAGAAAACTTCAGTTTCTGGTGTAATTTTCAATTCTAACCTAAGCACCCTATTTATAGGAAAATGCTTAGAACACCAAAGTAGAAAATTTAATTTAATAATATTATTATTATTTCTACAACTTCCTACGCATACCAACTGAATTCAGCCATTAAAACACATGCAAGACCCACACTCAAATCACCAAAAACGTTTTTCATATTAAAAATATTTTAAACTTCCAAAATCAATTATTTTGAGCTTGAACTTCAATAATTCATAATAAATAGACCTTTTATCGTAAAATTCAATCTCGCGTGGTTTTATAGGAAATTCAATTCTCTACAACTTTGCAGAAGAAACGGTTTCCAAATTCCAAACAAAAATTGACCGAAATTCACAAACCAAGCGATTTTACAAAGCTATAATCAAATTTCAAATCAAGAAATGGGGTCCACCAACATGTTTAACATGTTTTAAACATTTATTGCAACAAAAATACTCTTTCTCCTCAGATACTCATATATCATCACATTCATTGTAAAATATCACCATTATTATATTATTAAAAATATAATAATATATTTAAATGAATTATTTTATCGAAAAAAGATAAAATTTTAATTTTCAACAATTGTCACATTAAAAATTTTCTCCATCTATATCCACATAAAATCAATATTTTCCTCATCATATAAATCAATAATTAATTATTCATAAATAATATTACAGAATCACAATACCGACAACCAGGCAGTTCCTAGGAAAGAGGGGGCTTTCCAATAAGAATTTCTCCTTACTAGCGCGCAATTAGGTGACCAAACCTCTCCTTAGATAGAACTTTCTAGACATTGCCAATAATGTTATCTAATAATATTATTCAGATAATATGAATTATTGCTTCGATAATGAAAAATATCGTAATGATAATTATTGAAACAACAAAGAATATAAAATATCAACGCAACAATTATTAAATCAATAAAATCTTTGAGCGATGAATTACTGTAACCATTATTGAGTAGTGCCTTCTTACGTAAGAGTCAATAATTGGTGCAATACTGTAAAGCATCTTGTGCAACAACGCCAGACATCGTGTTTTTAATCACGGGTATTCCAACGGTGTACACTTGTGAATAACTACGTCGTTATTTTTAAACAACTTATATTTGTCATTTTCTTCCTCCAATTGCTTTCCGTTATGGGGCCCACACATGGTCGCACTGTCAGTGCATTTAATATTCCCAAGACGATCTTTAATATTCCACGATCAAACGAATATTCCCTGACAATAATGAATATTTTATAACCATTTGCTTATTTTGAAATACTTTCGTATTTTACCCATAACTATCCATATTAATCAAATCAACCCTTACTATTTCAAAATAATAATTAGAGGAAATTAAATTTCATTTATTAATTATTTGGGGTCTTACATGGGTTCCCCCTTGTGTGGAGGATTCAGCATGTACAGGTATTTTTGGACCCTGATTGAACTGGTGTAGTTCTTTGAGTAGAACAACCAAATCTGTAATTTGTTTGCTTAATCCGTCGAATTCTTTGCGAGAAACTAGATTAAGTTCAGTCTGGTCGGATGACAACATGATTGACTGTAGGCCTGTTGCCTTCTTGGACTTTGACCGGGTAGTAGGTCCGATTGGTTCCCTGCGAAAGACTTGCATAGTTTAGTCTTTAGGGAAAGTGTGTAAATAACATTCTATGTGATGTGTCCATTTTAGGAATTTTATCCTGCAAAACGGATGTCAGTTGTTGGTAGCATGTTTAATTAAAATATGTATGTGTACACATTTCTTCATATTTCTCATTACATGGAGATAGATATGGAATGAAATTACAAGTAATTATGTTTACAAGTAATTAAAATGAGAAAGCATTGAAGAGACTTTCCTCCGTTTTGGGTTTATTAGAGGCTTACCTATCTTAGGTTACTCTCAAGGTTTTTTGGCATGAAGGTTCCCAAATCATCGCAATTTACTTGACGGGAAGTTAATCCGGTCTTTCAACTGGAGAGAATTTGGGTGGTGCCTTTCCTGAGCCTCGGAGAATTAGTCTTCTCACGAGTCCAAAGAATCAAACACCGACGGATAGCCTCCCTGGTGGAGGGACCACACAACATACATTCACATACATCGCGTCTCACCGTATGAAAATGATGACATATGCGAAGCACTACTATCACAAGCAGATATGGTGCGAAGCACTAATATCACAAGCAGTTATGGTGCGAAGCACTAAGTGCAATAAGGAAATGCATTTGTACACATTCATCAAATGTAAATGCAACATCCACACACAAACAGATAACAGTTTTGAAAAGATTGTAATAGTGGCTTAAGTCCTCTTACTGGAGTCCGCAGCAGAGTCGCCACCTGTCGACGTCGGGATTTTTGGATGTCCCTTTCCGTTACTTGTTCTTTGGTGTTCTCATTTTAGGTGAGATTTGTTTGGAAAAATAAGTGAAAAAGGTCTAACATGTATAATGTCGATTTATGGACCGTTAAGAGTCGCCATTGGTTTTTTTAAATGGTTGTACCAACACAACCGAGAAAAGGTTTGCACATTGACCCAAAGATGTGACATCGCTAAACCAATTCGATGAAACCGAGATTCGTTAGGGTCCGGGGACTTGGTTATGCGTAGGGAAGGTGTTAGGCACCCACATCCGTGTTACCACTATGTGTGCCTCTTTTCAAGAAACTCATTTGAATGTGTGTGTGTGTGTGTGGGTCAATGTGTTGTTATTGAGAAGTAGTGCGATGCCTCGTTTGCACCTATATACACAGGGTTTGAATTTATGTAAAAATTCAATTTTAAGCAAGATATGGCAGTGATGTTTTATAAAAGAGGTTTTTCAAACCCTGATGCTCAATAGTAATTGAGACCTTTTACACTCCCATTTTATTAAGTGTTCGGCTTGATTGATTTTATTTGATAGATGCGAGGCATCCGTACGAAAATAATGTACAAAATAATGCCGACTTCCTCGTGGGTATGGAAACAATCTGAGGAAATTCTGACAACGCAAAATAATTTACAAACTGCTTATACCTGAAAATGTCCATCACGGGAACCGAATCTAGATCCAATGGGATGAATCTGTGATCACATGATTCCTAGGCGCACAGAATACTGCAATTTGTATGAAAGCAGTAAGCAAGTATATATATAAAAGGCGTAAATATATATATACAAACATGATCACCAACCACGAAGCACCTCCATGGGGGATCAAAAATGTAAATAAAGCTGTAAAAGCTATCAACCGCCACGGAGGAAACTCTAGGCGGGACGAAAACATAAATAAAGCTATAAATACGGTCAACCGCCACGAAGGAGACTCCAGGCGGGACAAAATGTAAATAAAGCTATAAAAGCGATCAACTACCACAACGTAAACTCCATGCAGGACAAAACATAAAAAAGTTGTAAAAGCGATCAACCACCACGAAGTAAACTCCAGGTGGGACGAAATAGATATATATATATATATATATATATAAGCAAATAAACGCACCGGATGTAAAATATTGGCTCATCGAACAGAGTTCGACCATAGTTCATATATATAAGTATATATATATATAAAAAGTGAATAAACGCATGTGATATAAAATCGAGTCTCATCGAATGTAGTCCGACACACAATTAATATATATATATATATATATATATATATATATATATATATTAAAGCAAAGAAATGCACCGTATATAAAATCCAAGTTCATCGAATGTAGTCCGACACACAGCTAATATATATATATATATATATATATATATATATATATATATATATATATATAAAGGAAGGAGAAGAACATGAGCGCATACAAAACACAATTAAATAATTACTAAATAAAAACAATTTTATTGATTATAATACAATCTATTTACAAAATGGATAACTATAATGACTTACAAGATTACCAAATAAGAACATTAGATGAAGGGGGTTAAGTAGGCTAAACAATGATTGAGGCTAAAGATTGATCGAGAAGGATCTCTCGAGTCTTTCTAAGTCTGCTTAAATCAATGAATTCGATTTCCTTTTATAGAACAAGGAAACGAATCATTACACAAATACTATTACAATAATCTGGGTAAAGTAAGAAACATTTTACTAAGGTAAAAGTACAAGTAAAAACATATTACTAAAGTAAAAGAAAAGAATCGCTTTCGGTGGAAAAACAGACGTCTTCTTTTGACTAATGTGGCCGTGGGGCCAGATGCTTGACTGGACGCTGCTTTGGTGAAAAAGTAGAAGATGTCATTGCTACTATCTTTGGGCGGTGATTGAGGTCGACCGAGGCTACCTTGAGCAGGTGGTGGCGAGGTCGCCGGAGCAGGTGTCTTTGGTGATCAAGCGTGGACGATGCCACATCCACACTTTGATTGATTATTACTGGACTCAAGAAAATGGATCTTGAGCATCCTGAAGAGCAATCGTGCCATAGGGGTCACAATCACCTTCGTCTTCAAGGTCTTGACTAGAGTTATCTCCTCTGGACTGAGAAGAAGCTTTGTCTGACTCTTCCCGTAACTGATCAAGTCTTAAATGAATAGCGTCAGCAAGACGCCTTAATTCGTAATTATAGTAGCTAGAAACATCGATGGATCAAGCAGGAAGTAACGATTTTGCAATCGATTTTTCAAAGTTTTAGAGACCGATTCTCGGAAGATGCAACGAAGTAAGTAGTGGATCAGATTGGCGTGCTAATCGGAGGAGATAATAGAGGAGAAGGCGGAAATTCTTTTTGAACTTGGCCAACAATTTATCAACTCTCGAATTTATCCCACCATTTAATTGAAAAACGGCGAGAGACCTGGGAAATAGGATAAAGGAAAGTCTAAGCAAATCCTAATTCCTATGGATGATGGAGGTCGAAAAACGATGACTTCTTGGGTAGTCAGAATTATATCGCGCCATTTCAAAATCCAAGGATTTTGTATTTACTACAAAATATAAGGAAGACTGGAATTTCCTCATATTTAGAATGATAATTACTATGATGACAAAAATGCTCTAATTGAGCAAGGAGAGGTTTGGGGAAAATATCGTGACTCAAACCATACCTTGTCCACCAAAGGATGAACCATTTGGGGAATTGACTTTTGAATTTGAGGTCGAACTGAAAGAACCACGAGTGACTATGATCTTCATTTTGATGAAGCATGATTTTATGCCAAGCCTCAATATAATCATAATAGCAAAAAGAGCTAGTTTGATTAGAAAGAGACCTGAGATCTGATGGATGACTACTCCAATCTGATGAGTTAAGGACTTGTTTAATATATAATGAATGATAAAGAAGTTTTGATTTATCATCATTGGCATAGATAGGTTTAATGAAAACTGACTCTGTTTCAAGAAGGATGTCTCTATAATATACGAGTGACTTGTATGGAGCTAAAGGAGTAAAATGCTATCCCGAAGGAAAATACTGGGCTGCTAATTGAATAAGGTCATTTTTGGGTTTCATATTTAACTCAACATGGAATAAGTGTTGATCATAAATCTGATGATAATCAGACACTGGGTGACTAGGTTTTGATGAAGTGGCTGGGGTTTGACTAGAGAAAATATCAAATGGCTTTGGTTGACTAGCAAGAACAGAGGAGTAGGGCTTGGGGACTGTACCAAGAACCTGGAATTTATTATGTGTTTGGGTAACTGGGTGAGGAACAACAGTTCCTTTTGGTTGATTAACTGGTTGATTAACTGGACCGGCAGAGCGGCCATGACTACGAGAAGATGAACCTCCTCGTACACTCATGTTGCTGTGATTGTACCTGTGTTAATAAATTCACGGTGAGAAAATCTGAACTGAAGTTGTTACTACCTTTAATATATTCAATATCAAAATCAAAAATACTTAAAATTGCTTGCCATCTAGCGAATGAATGCTTAGAGGCGACGTTTTCAACGTCCTTTTCAAGAATAAATTTTGCTGACTTACAATCTATTCTAACTAAGAATTTCTGATTTAATAAATCTCTTTGAAATTTTTTAATACATAAAACTAGAGATAAAATATCCTTTTTAATAGTACTGTATTTTAACGTGTAGGATTCCATGCTTTAGAATGGAAACAAACAACTGCTCATTAGAAGTAGGAGTCAATTTTTGTTTGAGTATGCCACCGAAACCAACGCCGAGGCATCGGCCTTCAACTATTTTGAATGCTGAATCATTAGAGATGCCAAGGCATGGCAAAACCTTAACGTATCTTTTAACTTATTGGACGACAGAAGTATGAATGTCAGTCCAAGGAGGAGGATTACTTTGTAAGCGCTGAAAGAGAGGCCAATATAAGTTACAATTGAGCGAGCCAAGAAAACCTCTCAGAATGATTCTTGTCGATAATCTTATCTCGGGAACCTATTTCGGCGAATTGAATAGCTCACAATTGGTCATGTGAGTCCATGATAGAGGATTAAACCGAGAAATCGACTTTAGTCAAAAAAGAGACTACACTTGGAAGGGAAAGGACAAGACCATTGGTTTTAACTGCTTTGAAGAATGAATTCAAGTGTTTAATATGTTCTTCAATAGTCTTGGAGAATACAAGGATATCATCGATGTATATAATAATAAAATGATCAAGGATTCAAAATATTATTAAGAATATTCTGAAATTCACTGGGTGCATTCTTAAGTCCAATGATCGAACATTCCATTCAGTAGTGTCCAAATGGAGTGGTAAATGCAGTTTTGTATCTATCATCTGGGTGAATGGCAACTTGCCAGAATCCTGACTTGAGGTCAAATTTACTAAAGATTGTGGAGACGCTTAACCTACCAAGGAGATCATCCTTGTTGGGCAAAGGGTACCTAATCCACTCTAAAACTTTGTTTAATGATTTATAATTAATGACTAAGCGAGGGACACCTCGCTCTTTTCTCAAATTCATTATTAACATGAAAATCGGACAAGACCATGGTGACTTACTATGCCTAATTAGCCCTTTACTGAGAAGATCATTGATTTCAATTTTACATAACTCCATTTGTTCATGACTCATTTGAATAGGCCTAGCCTTAGTAGGAATTAAATGCTCTTTAAATTCTTTAGCATAGGGTAATCTAACTGTGCTTCTTCCTATGCCAAAAGCATTGGGAGAATCGTAACATAAGTTATTTATTAAATAATCTTTTAATTCTTTTATTTTTTCTTGAACTCTGTTACTCTTAAGTTGGTCTTCAACTTGTTGATACCTAATTTCTTCTTTAAGAAAACTTAGGTGGGTAACTTTACAATTTAACAGATTTAATGATTTAGAAATTGATTCCTCTTGAATGAATTTTAAATCTCTTTCTTTTGGTTTAATTAAGAATTTAAATATAATTTTCTTTCCTAAATGTTCACAACTTAAACCTTTATTACTAGTGGTAAATGGATAAAGCAAATATATGAATGGTAAACCTAAAATGATTTTGTCAGTAAGATTGCGAACTAAGACGAACGAAGTCTTGAAACACATGTTGTCCTGACAAATATGTACTTTAGGTAATTTGTACTTTATTTCCATTTGACTACCATTAGCTGAATTTAATTTTTCACTAGTTTTCTTATAATATCTAGTGGGGATAATACCTTCTTGAATACAATTCAAGTCTGCACCAGTATCTACTAGAGCAGGGAGTTGTACTGAGAAAGTTTTATCAATGACTAAATTAATGGAAATATACCATTTTTGAATAGTAATATCTTTAATTCTTTTAAGAGAGAGACCTTGAATAAAGAGATCGTAATCCTTGGCTCCGTGATGATTCTCGATCCTCGTGACTTTCATCACTTCAGAAGAAGAATCATTAACTTGAAGATCTGATTTTTTATTGTCAATCTCTTTTCTTAAATTAGAAATATCTATCTTTAAATTAGAAATCTCCTTTTTAAGTTTATTAACCTCTTGATTTAATTCAGGAAGCGTAATTTCTTTAACTGGAGATTTGAATCTTTCAAGAGTCTTATTTAAACCTAATATGGGTTTTTCTTGGCTCTAAGAACCTTGTCTCGTGACTTTCTTATCTTTAGTTAATAAATCTTTTAATTGTTTTATATATTGAGTTTTTAATTCGGATCTCGTAATTTTACCGATTAGATCTATTAATAAGGAGCTTTCTTCTTCATCTTTTGTAATTACACTAATTCTTTTACAACAGCTTTTTATTACAATTTTCCGTATATATAGTGACTTCATTTTCACTATCGTAATCTATGTTGGATGTGTTGTTACTAGAAGATTCGGAATATCGTGCTTCTTCATTACTGCTACTACTCTTATTATCAATTCTCATTAATTCTAATAACTGTTCTATATCTTCAGTTGAAATATTCAACTGAGCTAATTTTTGTTTAACTCTACATTCACTTTTGTAATGACCTTTCTGCCCACAATTGTGATGTATAATTTTACTTTTATCAAATGTTTTTGATTTTTATAAGATTTTTTCTTTGATGACTTAGGTTTATTATAATAATTATCTTGATTATTATTCTTATTTTTGCTGTGAGTATATCTCTTCTTATGGCATTTATGATTTTTATGTGGCTCAATATGTTTATCTTTATGCCTGTGCTTTCTTCTGGAGGGAGCCACCGGCGGTAAACCATACTGTTCACAAAATGTTCCTAACTCGTATTTAGCTTTATTTTTGTCTTTTCTGGCTTGTTTAGTTAATTTAAAATCAATGCACATTTTTAATCCAATTTTTTGGATATGACTAATAATATCACCATAAGTTAAATTATCATAATCAATATATCCTAGGTTTTTACTTAATTCTTCTCTAACTTTGTGAGCAAATAAAGACTAATGAGACCATTAACAATTTCTCTTTCCAAAATGGTTTATTACTGTCATTTCTCATCATAACTCTAGAAGTAAATACATCTTTGTACCATCTAAAATCACTTAGAGTGAGACAAGTAAGATTACTTAATTGATCATGAATTCTTTCTGTAATATTGCTAGGGGTTCCAACAAAATGTTTAATTATGGTAAATATTAAAGTATTAACTCCATCAGGAAGACCAATACCAGCATCTTCATCAAAGATGGGATTGCCTTCTTTATCTCTTTGAATAACATGAATTATGGATATTCTAATGTCTTCTGTGAGATGTTTTTCCCACCAAGACCTAAGAATGCCAGTGAATCCACTAGCTATTAACTCGACAATATCTAGTTGAGATAAAGTGTTGAATTTAGTGATGTAACTGTTAGCTACCATAGACATATGATTAAGTTTATTAAGGATTTCTTGTTCACTAAATCCATCTATATTCCATTCATAAATTTTATTAGAGGACACCGAAAACTGTTTATCTAGATTTCTCTCTTCAAATTATAAATCAGGAGGAGTTGGTCTGGAATACCAATTTCTGGTAATATTTGTGTTATTAACAGTTAATTTATTTAATTGGTCATTAAGGCTTGAAATAGAAGAGTGGTCAGAAGAACTTTCATTATTATCATCAGACTCTACCTGATCAATAACAGCAATAGTTCCACTTGCACCAGACCGAAGTCTAGGCTCATCGAACAAATTTCGACACACAGTTAATATATATAAATGTATATATATATATATATATATATATATATATATATATTAAAGCAAATAAACGCTCTAGACCAAAGTCTAGGCTCATCGAATAAAGTTCGACACACAGTTAATATATATAAATATATATATATATATATATATATATATATTAAAATAAATAAATGCTCTAGATCGAAGTCTAGGCTCAATCGAGGCATAACTCGATAATGTTAGTCAATATATATATATATATATACATATATATATATATATAATATATGTATATATATACAGACTGAAATGAAACCACAGACCGGTCCAGGTAAAAGCAAGCAACACGACTCTCAACGTGTAGAAGGGTTTGTGCAGAGATGAAGAGAAAGACTCTAAAGTGTGTGAGAAGGCTTACAGCTGACTGCCAAAGAAGACTTCTATATCTTTAGAATGGGTAAACACTGGCTTTTGAATGTACAAAAGAGGCTATATATGAGCTCACATGTGTTTAAAAGGAGAAAGTACACAGCATGGGGTGAGTGCATAGCAAATTGGGCAGGGCTTCCTCGCCATTTTCTCTTGTAAAATGGGCACCCCAAGCCCTCTATTTATAGACGAAATAGCTGTAGGTGTACCTACGGCTGAGCCGCAGGTATACTAGAGGCAACCCGGGTGGGCCCGGGTTTTTTGGGTCAGGTCATCTCGAAGTACGTGTATTCGGGCACTGTAATGTCCACTCGGACTTTCAGAAGGCAATCCGGGCACGATGGCACGGGATTAGACTTTGTACGAAGTCATTGAAGATGGGACGGTGCCCTCCGGTCTTCAAGCTTCAACTTCCATCCGTTACCCCGCACAATAGTCACTCGGGATTGGTTAGTCTTGTGGGACATCGTTGTGTTGAGACGACGTGGCGTGGCATTGCATTGGCTAGATGACAATGTTGCCCCTTGATAAGTGGATTTTATATACACTTATCCGGTATCTTTTACTTGAATTGGTTGCTATATTTATGTGTCTTAGTTACTTTTCATGCATTTTGTGTTCATTTTGTAGGCTATACGTTTGGGAGTGGTGTGAGCGACTATTGGTAAGGAAAAACAAAGAAAACGCAAACCGGACATCATTTGGACTTTTATGTTTACTTCATGTTCTTGGTTTAGAACTTAGCTTACATTGAAGAGCATTATCTTAGCTTTTCGGAACATTTTGAATCATTCCAATCGGAGTTCGGAAGCAAGAGTTATGATCGTTGTACCAACGGACGTCGAACGTCATGGTTTTGGGTGGTCATTTACATAGAAGTTCCTTCCAGCTCAATTTGAGCCTTCATCCGCCCAGAATTTCTCAATCCTCAAAAAATGAAAGTTGTAGATCTCGTCGATATCTTCGATTTGATAGGTGGCAGGCCCCGTAACTCCTCCCGGATCAAAGTTTATGGCCATTTTCCCAAAGGACGTCGGAGCAGAAAATGTCAGAACTTGGGACAGCGCCGGGGCACCCATTTTTAGCCTATGCCCAGCGCTGGGGCGCTGGGGCGCTGGGGGGAGGGCTTGGTGCGGCCTAGACGCGTTTTGGGCGAATTTTGACACCTTTTTGACTCCAAATAGGATTGAGTTTGTTCCTAAGCTAAAAATTGGACTTGTAGCCTATAAATACATAATGTAAGGCATAAAATAAAGGGAGATTACATAGCTTAGCTTAGATAAAATACTCCATTATATTGGAATATAAACACTAGTTCTTAATTATCCATTGGAGATTGAAGCAAAATGAAGAACACTGAAGATCAAGAGCCAGAGCAAGAGGGGAGCATCAGATTTGCTGACAACAGATTCTATTCTCTTTTCTTATCATACTTTTATCTTTTAATGTCTATTCAATTGTGGATTCTTGGTTTTAATTTATTAATTATGAACTAATTTCTTTTATTAAGATTCCAATGGAACCTTTTATGATTATGAATTGATTGTTTGATTTATTCTAATTATTTATGTTGAAGTGAATTGTTCATATTGCTTTGTGTTTATTGATTAATTATCTGGCCAATAATTACCTTGTTACTCTAGAAGGAATTGGGAAAGGAATTCTAGGGTTAGAACTGGGCATGGTGACATGTGACTTGGTTATTTGCACAGTGAATAATTAGGTTTGTGAATAGAATGAGAATATCTATTTGCCGTATGTAACACATAAGGAATTGGGATTGTAGTGAGTTTAATTCAATTGTTTTGTGCATGGATATATAGCAAAATTAATCTGGATTAAATAGAAGGCAAATGATCACTTGAGAAAGGGCTTTTGGCACTTGAGAATTCTTGTTAACAATTCAGCACGCATAATAATTGGGATAATTGGATAATTGGTTTATACTTCATAATTGGGAATATTGGAGTATTAATCTGTATTTATTTGAATTTATTTATAAAGTAACCTAGTTTTAATTGTTAATTTAGTTTTCTTAATTAGAAAAATCATGATTTGAGATTGTTTAAATAAAATTAGTTTGGTTAAGAATTAGTATTTGGTGATTTTTATTAAATAATTCCTCGTGGGAACGATACTTTTCTTATCACTTTATTACTTGTTGACCGTGTATACTTGCACGTATTCATTGATTGCGATATCGATCAACAAGTTTTTGGCGCCGTTGCCGGGGAATTAATTTAATAATTATTTACCAATATTAATTTCAATCAAATTAGTCTTAATTTAAACATTTTTATTTTTATTTTTAATTCTCTTTCTATATTTCTCTCTTTTCTGGTACCATGGATGACTTTGCGTATCATTGGCCATACACGAACATGACTCAGCCAAGGGGAGCAGAGATTGACAGACTCAAAAAACTTTCTGCATTGTCAGCACAGATTGAGACACTTTTGAGGATGTTTGAAGCTTTTGAAGCTCAACGTCGTCAATGTATGGCGGTTACTTGTGATTATTGTGCTGGAAATCATATGAATCATCAATGCGCCCATCGGTTTTGAGCCCAAGATGCATGCGATGGTGATTACCCCAATAATTATGTCTATCCCAACAACTATCATCGAGTTGGGGTATCACCAGATTTTCATGGAGTAACAATCAAGATCAATTTTATGCTCCAATTCCAACATACCCACAGGATTTCTTGTGTCCACCTCCACTACAACATGAAGAACATTCAAATTGGGAGGAAGCCTTGGAAAAATTTATTAAAGCTTCTGAAAAAAGGAACGAGGAACAAGATAAGAAAATGAATCAAGTAGAGCAAAATTTGCAAAGCCAAGGGGTGTTGATCAAGAATCTGGAAAATCAAGTGGAACAGATAGCACATGCATTGAACAACCGTCCTCAATACACCTGGCCCTATGACATGGATTCCGAGACTGATGGAGAGCCCAAACAAAATCTACAACTAGATGAGCCACAAGATGTTGAAAGAGAGGAAACAATTGGGAACCAAGAAAAGGAGATCGACGAAGATCTAACTTTGATTACCAACGAAGAGGAGCCGATGTTATTAGTGCCCCAAGTTCCTTCTCCGCCAAAGGTCAAGAATCCGGTTAGATTTGCAAAACCATGTCCGCTAGGTAGTCATGTCGTCGGCAATACTCCTTGTGACGTAAAAGCAAGTACAACTTCGAAGCCATGGTTCAATGAGTTGGAGAAGATAGAAGAAGAGATTGTTGTGTCTGACAATCCTCAATGCCAGAATCTATTCGCAGACACAACGGAAAAAACACCTAGATGTTGGACGTTCTTTAATATGATCTTATCTAAACAAAGCATGCTAGGTGACTTTAATACAATGGTTATCGTAAATGGGAACCTACCAAAAGCTATATTATTTTTGATGGATGGAGGGTTCCTCAACTTTCGAAGAGGAATTGGATAGCATTGACTAGACAAAGTCAGGCTGAAAGACTATAAATCAAGCGCTGACTGGGAGGCAACCCAAGAATTTTTATATTTATATGCTTTACTAGTTTATTTAGTAGATAGGAATTAATTTGCTTAGTAAGTTCTCTTATAATCTAATACATGTTGTCTCTCTTCATTGCAGGTATTGGAGGTTAAATTGATAGGAAAATGATCGTCGCTACCATCGCCACCAGAACCTCACGTTTAGCTGATTACAGGGAAGTTCTCTTCTACTTATCGTTATATTCTTACAATGAGGACATTGTAATTGCTAAGTTTGGGGGAGTTTAGTTTAGTTCGTTATTGCATGTTTAGTTTCATGTTTATGTTATGTTATTTTACATATGTTGTTAATATAGTTTAGGTTCATTATAAAAAAAAAATTCAAAAATAATAGTTAGTTACTATGTTCATTTTGCATAAGTCCAAATGGTTTGTTATAGTTAAGTTTATTTTATTCAATGATGAGATTGGAATTGGGTAGACAAGTATAATAATCGACTATTAGAGCTTTAATGTGATTTTTGTTATGAATTGAATCTTTTTACATTTGAAACTAGTATAATAATGATAAAGACAAAGAAAAATAACTTGTTGATTGATTGAGTTTAAATTGATACATAATGGGACTCTAAAGGATAATGCTAGTTTGAATGAAAGGATGACAAGAATAAGTAGTGATGACTAAAGTTAGACAAGAACCTAAGTTTGGGGGAATATATGTGGGGTATATAAGCTTTAAAGAAAAAGAAAAAAAAGAAAACATGTTGAGTCTTATGGTGGGTTGAGGAGAAACACTCCCCATAAACACAAGCGTGAGATGGAGCGTAAAACGTACTCACCAACCATCTATCAAAGGAAAAAGAAAAGGGAAAAAAAAGGTATATAGGGTGACTAGTCTTGTTTGGGGCCTTTTTGTTACTTGAAAAGCACGCCTGAGGGGATTGTCTTTACACCTAGCGCCTAAGGTCTTTTATGGTCTGGGAGTCATTGGTCGAAAGCTCGCTAAGGGGTAACACTGTTAGTCTAATGGGATGAGACATTGCACAGTCATTTATGTATATATATAAAAAATGAATAAATCACGGGAAAAGAGCAAAAAGCCCCCGTGTAAAAAAAAAGAGAAGGAAGAAAAGAAAGTATAAGTATCCTGCATGTACCCTTGAAATTGGTTGAGTTTAATTTTAGTTGAATCGTGCCTATCTTTGAGATTTCTTGAGTTTACACAATATGATGCCTTCTAAGAGACTTGTTATGTGTTAAATTTGATTTTATATTAGTTAGCATGGTTGTTGAGCACACAGACGCACTATACTAGTAATAATAGTTTAAGACTTGATGATTGACTAGAAAATTGTTGATTGGTTTTGATATGAAGTATTGTCGTGTTTGCTTGATTGCTCTAAGGCTGAGTGAATAGATTTGATTCTATCAAATACTGCTGGATTCGTAGGCATATAGATGAGTTGCATTTCATTGCATTACATTGCATTATGTTGTGTTACTTGGGGACAAGCAACAGTTTAAGTTTGGGGGTATTTGATAAGTAGATTTTATATACACTTATCCGGTATCTTTTACTTGAATTAGTTTCTTATATTTATGTGTCTTAGTTACTTTTCATGCATTTTGTGTTCATTTTGTAGGCTATACGTTTGGGAGCGGTGTGAGCGACTATTGGTAAGGAAAAGCAAAGAAAACGCAAAGAAAAGCAAACCGGACATCATTTGGGCTTTCATGTTTACTTCATGTTCTTGGTTAGGAACTTATCTTACATTGAAGAGCATCGTCTTAGCTTTCCGGAACATTTTGAATCATTCCAATCGGAGTTCGGAAGCAAGAGTTATGATCGTTGTACTAACGAACGTCGAACGTCATGGTTTTGGGTGGTCATTTGCATAGCAGTTACTTTCAGCTCAATTTCAGCCTTCATCCACCCATAATTTCTCAATCCTTAAAGAATAAAAGTTGTAGATCTCGTCAATATCTTCAATTTGATAGGTGGAAGGCCCCGTAACTCTTCCCAGATCAAAAGTTATGGCCGTTTTCCCAAAGGACGTCATAGTAGAAAATATCAGAACTTGGGGCAGCGCCGGGGCGCCCATTTTTGGCCTATCCCCAGCACCGGGGCCCTTGGGGGCAGACTTCCAGTGCCATACCCAGTGCTGGGGTGCTAGGGGAAGGTCTTGGTGCGGCCTGGATGCGTTTTGGGCGAATTTTGACACATTTTTGACTCCAAATAGGATTGAGTTTGTTCCTAAGCAAAAAAATGGACTTGTAACCTATAAATACATGATGTAAGGCATAAAATAAGGGGAGATTACATAGCTTAGCTTAGATAAAATACTCCATTATATTAGAATATAAACCCTAGTTCTTAATTAGCCATTGGAGATTGAAGCAAAGTGAAGAACACTGAAGATCAAGAGCCAGAGCAAGAGGGGAGCATCAGATTTGCTGACAACAGATTATATTCTCTTCTCTTATCATACTTTTATCTTTTAATGTCTATTCAATTGTGAATTCTTGGTTTTAATTTATTAATTATGAACTAATTTTTTTTATTAAGATTCCAATGGAACCTTTTATGATTATGAATTGATTATTTGATTTATTCCAATTATTTATGTTGAAGTGAATTGTTCATCTTGCTTTGTGTTTATTGATTAATTATCTGGCCAATAATTACCTTGTTACTCTAGAAGGAATTGGGAAAGGAATTCTAGGGTTAGAACTGGGCATGGTGACATGTGACTTGGTTAGTTGCACAGTGAATAATTAGGTTTGTGAATAGAATGAGAATATCTATTTGTCGTATGTAACACATAAGGAATTGGGATTGTAGTGAGTTTAATTCAATTGTTTTGCATAGGGATATAGCAAAATTAATCTGGATTAAATAGAAGTCAAATGATCACTTGAGAAAGGGCTTTTGGCACTTGAGAATTCTTGTTAACAATTCAGCACGCATAATAATTGGGATAATTGGATAATTGGTTTATAGTTCATAATTGAGAATATTGGAGTATTAATCTGTATTTATTTGAATTTATTTATAAAGTAACCTAGTTTTAATTGTTAATTTAGTTTTCTTAATTAGAAAAATCATGATTTGAGATTGTTTAAATAAAATTAGTTTGGTTAAGAATTAGTATTTGGTGATTTTTATTAAATAATTCCTCGTGGGAACGATACTTTTCTTATCACTTTATTACTTGTTGACCGTGTATACTTGCACGTATTCATTGATTGCGAAATCGATCAACACCCCTCACCGGTGTTATCGCCAGATTGGGCTGATAAAGAAGACATTGCTCAGGCTTCGCTGAGATTCGACTGCTGCAATTGTTGAAGGTCCTCATTGTCATCTTTGAGGTGTGTATGTCCCCCCGGTGTTATCGCCATGTTGGTACAGAGTATCTCGTTGTGAGTGCCGAGATTGAAGCTGGTCGCATTTGAAACAAGCATTTCCGTGGTTATCGCCGAAACTGCATTCCTTGGGGTTATCACCAAGGTTGATGGTTATTCCCATGGTTGGGGCTGAGAAAGGATATCTCGGGGTTATCTCCGAGATTAATCGGTCTTCTCCGGTGTGTGTTCCGGTATTTGATCTGCACGCCTCGGGGTTATCTCCGAGATTAGAATTGTTACTCCTATATTGCGATCCGGGGTTCATGCTGAACTTCCGGTAGTATCCGGAATGGATATGGATTGTCTTTCAGGGTTCCCTCTTAAAAGACGAATTTGTTCTCCTGCAATGTTAGTGACAGAGTACAGAAAAATTCGAGTGTCTACAGTTGGCTTCCCCCTTCATCATATAGGTCGCAAAAGAAGTCTTTTGCGCCTCAGCTACGTTCGTAATAACAAACGCATTCTCTATTTCATTGACCCATGTGTGGGCCTCCATTGGGTTTGTTGTTCCCTTAAATTCGGGTGGACCTACACTTTTAAATTTTTTAAAAGTAATCGTTCGGGCTACTCTAGGTCCTGCGGGTGCTCTACCCCCAGCTTGGTTAAATTTAGCCGTTAATAAATTAACGAACTCTTTCATTGGGTTATTAGGACCCCCCCCCCCCCCTCGTTCTCATTATGCGATTCTGCCTCTTAGTTACGTTGCCTTCTTATTGGCGGCATTTCTGATTAAATAAATAAATTTTCGTTATTACTTATTTACTTACTTCTTTATTAGTCGTCAAACAACTGAACAATAACTCATGCACAACAAAGCAATTTAAATAAAAACTTCTTTATATTAAAATGCTTCTTTATAGTTCAAAACTATATACAATTTGCTTTCCATAGTCCAAAAGCTATTACATATACATCCCGCGATTGACTTTTACAAAAATTCAGACTTACCAAAAAGACTACCCTTTAATTATACAAAAGAGGGTTTTACGTCACTACACAAAAGTATTTACCATACTACTCCTAATACTGCCTAACATCATTCTCATGCTTCTGGTTTGCTAGAATCGACACAATATCTCGACTTATAGTATGTCGAGTCTGTCCCGACTCAATAGAATAACAAGCTATCTTAAGCTTGAAATCCTCGTCTTTTTTCATTTATATATGACATTAGTATATCTTACGGTCTTTTTTTCAACCAGTTTCTTACGAAGTTCTATGACCTCGTTTTTATAGTCCTGGGCCTTGTCAGTCATAAGCTATCTCATAGTCTGACTCTGCATACTCTTTCACCCCATAGAGATCTGTGATCTCTTCTTTCCAATCTTTGCACCATATTGTGCGATTGCGCATTCTGATCCAAGCAATCGAGAGGTACATTGCCCTCATAGTCTCTGTAGGTGTTGACTCTAGGGTAGGCATCACCGTATTAATCGATGTCACCTCCATGTCATCCTCCACATCAATCATCATATTCAAATATGATGCTATTCCCATGGTCTCCTCAGAATAGTCCTCCACCGAGTAATATTCCTCGGGCTCTGACTCCTCTAGATTCACTACAGGTATGTATGCTATAGGCACAGGTACTGTCTCAACTAGGTTCATGGACTCCTCGCTGATCACATGTATATCCCTATACATCAAGCTATCAACCGACATCTACAATAACACATAACAAATTGATTAATACATAATACACAATAATATAAGCACAAATTACATTTAATCCATTTAGGGTTACTTTTCATCTTTTAAATCTTTTGGTACTGAGTTTACTCAATACCTTATTAACTCATTTGACTCGAGTTAACTTTCTTCGGACTCTTCCTTTCCTACGAGGTTATTAGCCTAAGGTTCTTTCCCCCCTTAATTTTTATAACCTAATGCTTTGATACCAACTTGTGACGCCCCCAAATCCGGGTATCTTCCAACCCGGCAGATGGTGCTCCACGATACAACAATCCATACAATCATTCCATTGAGATAACAGCAAAATGAGTGTAATTACTATCTTTATATTACATTTGTAATAAATCCTTTCTCAGGTTCATAACCGAATACATTTGTTGTTCTTCATAAGTATATTACATACAAATATACTAGTCTATTACAGGACGATTAATTTTCCATCTTAGCCTTGCCTTTATCTCTCTTAGAACTCTCAGTTAGTTCGGCTTTAGCTGCAAACATATGGTTCAAGCAAGAATGAGCATAACTAGCTCAACAAGTCTTAACAAAGAATCATACGAATATCACTCTAACAATTACATGCTTTAATTCCATATCTGAACAATTATCTATGAAGCAGTATGAAACATTTGACTAGTACTTCTCATAACAACAATTCCAAAAGTATATATAATAGCTTAGGAATGATGACCCGGTCAATAGACATTGAACATACTATTTTCATTTTCATACTTGAAAAGGATATTCGGCACTAAGGCCATCCACCCATCTTTACTTACGAGCACTTCTAGGTGACCAGCCTATTGTACTTTATGTTGATCAACACTCTTACGTTAAACGTATTTACGTTCAACATATGGCAACATCGCGTGCCCATCGAATAATTGATGAAAAATACTTTTGTTTGCACATAGACAAACTTACCTTTACATCTGTACCAAATACTTGTAATAGGATAGCGTTAACAGTTCTATATCAAAAGACTTGTAAACAAATCAATCAACTCTTCAGTACTTGTCTAGCCAGGATAAAACAGGCATCGACTCTTTCCTTAATACTACTCATGAATTGTACAACATGCATTACATACAAAACTTGGCTAACACAAAGGCTAGACAAGCGTTAAGAAAGAAATGACTTCAAGCATCTTCAAATTTATAATTCAACTATTCTCAGTCTTTACAGGATCTACATGATACATTCACATAGCATACTGTAATTAGTTATCAAACAAACTAACTTTACGGTTCTAACAAACTTCTTTCTCTTCTACGTTTTATTTGAATTAACTTCGTTAATAAAGTCGATTCAACTTTCTATATTTTGTTACGTTTCATTAACGTTCTTACGTCATTATTAAATCGACATAAGATTATTATTGGTGAACTAACACATTGAATGTCATTCACAATTCACTTATTAAGTCTTTATGATCTTCATTTAATTTCCATTAAACCTTACTAGATCTTCTTACATTAACACCTTATAAGTGATTTAAGGTAAGTCTCATAATGTACAGTAAGTGCCTTCATTGTCTTACATTAAGTCAACATTCAAAATGGAATGAAAACCAACTTGGTTAACACTTTTCTCTTTGTCGTGACATGCTACGACATCCTATACATTCTAGTGGTATTGCTATGGCCACTTTCCAGAGGTTTTCCTCGGACTCGGCGTTGCGACGCGAGTCCATGTACAAACTCTCGCGCTGCAGCGCGAGTCTCCAGACCTTTTTATTTCCTCCCGGCCATAACTGGCGTTGCGGCTTGGTAGAAAACACTGGGTTTGGCGCTGCAGCGTCGAACCTGTGCACCAGTTGGCCAAAACAGTTTGGTTCCTTAACAAAACTCCCGGCTTCCTAATTTGTTCGTTTTACATCCGAATTGACCGATTCGAATTCCTACAAGTCAAAAATTACATCCTTTACGTGTTCGTATAAGAATTTCACATTTTCGAATTTGTTAACTTAGAATTCACCTTTAAGTTCATTTTTAAGCGTCCGTTTAACGTTTTCGTCCGTTCAATACTCGTTTTCTTCGTTATAAGTCGGAATGCGATGATTCTTTCGCCAACGACTCTTAATTACATTATCTCACGTGTTGACATTGGAAACCAACGTTTTTAAGTCACACGGCAACTTTTGACCTTTAATCCGGACTTTATATGTTTTCGACGTTTAATGTCTATTTCCTCAAAATCTGCCATAACTTCGTTACTAATGTTCTCTAATCCAAATCACATGGAATACTCCATGGACTTCATATCTGCATCCTAACCAAGCAATAGGCACATTCCTTAGCTATAACAATTCTTAAACGTTCATCCAAAACTTAGTTCGCGTTAAAGACTTTTATGGTTTTAACTCACGTAACCACTTACGATCTCTATTTGGTCATGAAATATCAATGATTTGGTCATTACTAGGCATCATTATCTCTCCTCAATAAACATGCTCCACCCATCTACGATTCTTCTATGAGAAAGAAATCAAAAAAGATGAAGATTATGGTTTATGAGAATTTACCTTTGAAGTAGTTAATGTTCTAGATAAACGTCTAATGGTTTACTTGGAAGTAGAAGGATTATAAGTTTCTAGCTTTTTCTATCTCTCAAATATGTTGGACAAGCTTTGTTAAAACCTAAAATGACCAACCTAGCTTTGTATATATAGAAAGCCAAATGAGGGGCAATATTGTCCAATTCTCCACCTCCTTTCTTATTTACCACTTTGTCACCAAGTAAAATACTTGGTGACCAAGTGATGTGCTTGCCTTACACACCAAGTGCCCGGCTCACCATGCCCATGGGTCATCCCCGTAATCTTTCTCTTTCTTGTAGAAGATTGGTGGACCATGTTTATTGAGAGGTATAAGGATGTCTATTAATGATCAAATCATTGATAGGTCATGACCAAATAGAAATCATAAGTGTTTACGTGAGTTAAAATCGTAGAAAGTCTTGAACGTGAACTTAGTTATGAATGAACGATTTGAAAACTGTTATAGCTAAGGAATGTGCATATTGTTTGGCTAGGATATAGATGGTGAATCAATGGAGTGTTCCATTTGATTTGGATTATAGAACACGAGTAACGAAGTTATGGCAAATTTTGCGAAAATAGACGTTAAACGTCAAAAATGTAAAAGTCTCGGATTAGGGGTCAAAAGTTGTCGTGTGACTTAAAAACGTTGGTTTCCAATGTCAACACGTGAGATAAGATATTTAAGAGTCGTGGACGTAAGAATCGTTGAATTCTTACTTATAACGAAGAAAATGAGTATTGAATGGTCGAAAATGTTAAAGGAATGCTCAAAAATGAACTCAAAGGTGAATTCCAAGTTAACAGATTCAAAATTGTAAAATTCTTATACGAACACTTAGAGAATGTAATTTGTGAGTTGTAGGCTTCCGAATGGGTCAATTCGGATGTAAAACGAGCAAATTATGAAGCCGGGAATTTTGTTAGAAAACCAAACTGTTTTGGCCAACTGGTGCACAGAGGGTGAAATACAAATACCAAAAACCAATACAAAATGGCCCTGCCATGCAGCCTTGAGATCCCGCCGAAGTCCCCTCGTTAATCAAGCCGGCGTCGCAGTCTTGAAGTTAGTATTAGGTATGTCGTCCATGGCCTTAAGCGGTAAAAAATGTTGACTAAGTTAGGTTTTTGTTTCATTTGAATATAGACCTAAAGTAAGACATTGAAGGTACTTAATGTACATAATCAAGCTGACCTTAAATAACTTATAAGGTGATAATGTTAGAAGATTTAGTAAGGTTTAATAGAAATTAAATGAAGAACGCGAGAACGTAATAAGTAAACTGTAAATGACGTTCAACGTTGGTACTTCACCAATAATGATCGAATGTTGGTTAATAATGTAAGAACGTTAACGAACCGTAACAAAGTATAAAAAGTCGAATCGACTTTAATAACGAAGTTAATTCAAGTAAGACATAAAAGAGAAAGAAGTTGGTTAGGGAGAATAAAGTTAGTTGTTTGATACTAATTACAGTGGGCTATTTGAATATATCATGTATATAATGTAAAGACTGAGAATTATTGAATTGTATATTCGAAGACGCTTGAAGGCAAGTCTTTCTTAATGCTTGCATAACCTTTGTGTTAGTCAAGTTTTTTGTGATTCGTGTTATAAGTTGCGTGAATGGTTTTAAAGAAAGAGTTGATGCCTGTTTTTACCTCGGCTAGACAAGTATTGAAGAATGGATTGATTTGTTTACAAGTCTTTTGATATAGAACTGTTAACGCTATCCTATGCCAAGTATTTGGTACGGATGAGAAGGTAAGTTTGTCTATGTACAAATAAAAGTATTTTTCATCGATTATTCGATGGGCACACGAGGTTGCCAAATGTTAAACGTAAATACGTTTAACGAAAGAGTGTTGATCAACATAGAGTACAATAGGTTGATCACCTATAAGTGCTCGTAAGTAAAGACGGATGGATGGCCTTAGTGCGGGATTGTCCTTTTCAAGTATGAAAACGAAAAGAGTATGTTCATGGTCTATTGACCAGTTCAAAATTCCGAAGTTATTATATATACTTTGGAATTGTTATTATGACATGAGAAGTACTAGTCAAATGTTTTATAGTGCTTCGTAGTTAATTATTCAGTTATGGAAGTAAAGCATGTAATTGTTAATGTGATATTCATATGATTCTTTGTTAAGACTTGTTGAGCTAGTTATGCTATTTTTGCTTGAACCATATGTTTGCAACTAAAGCCGAACGAACTAAGAGTTCTAAGAGAGATAAAGGCAAGGCTAAGATGGATAATTAATCGTCCTGTAATAGATTAGTGTATTTGTATGTAATATACTTATGAAGAACAGAGAATGTATTGGGTTTATGAACCTGGGAAAGGATTTATTACTAATGTAATACAAAGATAGTAATTACACTCATTTTGTTATTATCTCAATGGAATGATTGTATGGATTGTAGTATCGTGGAGCACCATCTGTCGAGTTGGAAGATACCCGAATTTGGGAGCGTCACAAAAATTCTTATTGGAAAGCCCCTCTTTCCTAGGAATGATCTGGTTGTTAAATATTGTGAGTTATAATATTAATGATGAATAAGTTTGTGTTGATTAAAGATGAACTTGATATTTCCATTGTGTTGGGATTATTAGTGTCAGTGGAAATCGACATCTATTCTGATAATAATTGATGTCTGGAGGTTATATTGACCAATCGGGTAATTAATCGGATAAATGAGGAATTAAATACTACTGATTCACATGATTATAACTATTTGTTCACATGTGTGTACTATTGAGTCATATGAATGTACTATTAGGGGAGGTGGTTCAAGATTGATAATACTTGCATGACTAAATTAAAAATGGAGGTATAGATGAAGGTACTATACTGTAATTATTTTTTTCACATGATTGTACTATTGAGTCACATGATTGTACTATTGATTCACATGATATACTGTTAGGGGAGGTGGTGCAAGTTTCATAATACTTGCAGGACTAAATTAAAAATGAAGAAAAAGATGAAGGTATTATACTGTAATATTTGGAGCCCTAAAACGTGCAATTATCAAAACTATATTTTCCTATAAATAGAAGCTCATTCTTCCTTCATTCTCACCAATTCACTAAGACTCACAAGAGCAATTATAGAAAGAGAAGCTATAAAGAGAGAAGCTTTAGAGAGAAATTAGAAGAGAAGTCTGCTACCTCATTATTCTAGTATCAAGTCTTCTTCTGAGGTAAGGGATATTATTTTGTTCAGTATTCATAGGAATAAAATTTTCTTCCATACCCTGTAGTATGTGAGTAATATTATTTTGTCTCGTATTCTTGATTATACCCTCATTTTGTTAATGTATTGCTTCTATACTCCGTGAAATTAGTAGAATATCCTTGAAATTTGTGCTTCATCTAGTATCGTTTCACAAGCTCAGCAAGTACAACAATTTTATTTTAAAAGCATGCTTGAAACGTAGGAATCGTATATCTTCAATAACTGGATGATAGTTACGAAGTACTATCAATAACTTAAAATAGTGTTTCTTTTCCTTCAAAACATTTTGTAATAACAATTATCTGTAATTCATCAACTCTGGTTCAAGACGTGAACGTCTTATAGTCTCTTTGAAAAGGACAACCTGGCACGAAGTCCGTAAGTCCGGCATATCTTATGAGCACTTATAGGTGATCAGCCTATAGTACTCTATGTTTATCAACACTACATCCATTAAACGTGTATACGTTTAAGTTGTGGCAACCTCACGTGCCCATCGAATACTCGATGAAAATACATTTGATTATTCATATTCAGGCTTACCTTGAATCCGTACCAATTAATTGGCGTAGGATAGCGTTAGCAATTCTATATTGAAAGACTTGTAAACAGTTCAATCAATCTATCAAGATTAGTCTAATCGAGCTAAAACTGGCATCGACTCTTTCTTCAAAACCATACATGTATCTCATAATGTGAATCATTTGAAAACCTGGCTAACACGAAGGTTAGACAAGAGTTGAAGAAAAACATGCCTTCAGCGTATGCTACGGTATAATTACGTTTCCTTTGAGTCTTTACGGTCTCTACAACACATAATCACATAACATACCAAATTAGGTCATAAATGAACATACATAGCTTCTAAAGAATCTTACCCTTCTCAATCTAATCCCTTATTAGATTTGTTATTATTGGTTCCGGCTTTTCGTCATTCTTTACATCATTCTTACCAATTTTGTTCTCTTTTATAACTTAACTGAAATTATTTCATTAATACAACTCGGTTCGAGTTAAGTGTCCTTCATCGCGGCTTACTAACCTTATTTCACATCGTTTGTATTCATCTTTAATTGACTTATTTTAACCCTAAGTGATCTTACTTGGGGTTTAATCATGACTTAACAATGTTACTTCATGTTCATTAAGTTTGTATTACTTCATTGCCTTTCTTTTTATCTTCAGAACCAATCCTCTCTATGCAAACCCTAGAAATTTTGGCGTTGCGGCATTGAGCTTTTTCTTCTTTGTCAGGTATGTATACGCCACATATATAATCAAAGATTCGGACTCAAAGCAATGTGTGATGAGTCCTAATGTTATTTGTCGTGTCACAGTGAACTAACAGTGAGGCTTGCTTTGGTATTATGGCCATGCGCTAATAATTGGCTTGGAGTCGTATTGCTGTGCAGAGACTGCAATGCCATGAACAATTTTGATGATTTTTCATTATGTGAGATTTCCGGCCTCGTAACTTCTTCGTTATAAGTCCGAATTGGCTCTTTCAAGAGCCTACGATTCACAAATCATGTACTCTACGTGTTCATGTAAGAATTTTATCTATTTGACTTTGTTTGCTAAAAATTCACCTATTAGTCCATTTTCAATCGAAAAGCAGTGGCGTTAAGTGAGCGTTCAACGCTTTCTTCTTCGTTCTAAGTCGGAATCTGGCCATTTTCGAGTCCGCAACTCTATAATGGAAAATATGACTTGTCTCCATTGAAAACTAATGTTTCCAAGCTCAATATCAAAATTCGACTTCCATTCCGAGAATTTCACGAATTCGACGATTATCGTCTAATTGTTTGAATTCCGACAAAACTTCGTTACTTGAGATTTTTAAACCATTTCAATTGGATTCAATCCATCATACTAATATCTTTACATACATGCTTCATTAACTTATAAACATAATAAGTTGTTACTAGTTCGTTGTGAGTTTGTAACTTATGAAAAAGTAAATTACTTATGTTTCCATTTCTCATGACTTATGTCTTCTTTTCATATGACTTATTATGGTTAAAGACTTCTAACCATTATTCTTTCTTGTTATTATCGTACCAACTTTATTAATGTAAACATGTTACAACTTATTGCACGTTCATTATTGTTCTTCACAAGTTCTTAACTTATATATGTATAAATGACTTATTTATAACTTATTATGGCTTAAGTCCATTAACCATTCATTCTTACCCTTCCTTAGCATGCTAGTTCTACGAATACCCCTTTCTCTAACAATGGAAGAGAAAGAGAAATATGGTTAAAGATGGCTTACCCTTTGATGTTCTCTTGCTAATCCTTAATCTCCTTCTTGCTCCTTGAATTAACAAAGGCTAACTTCTAGCTTTTTCTCTCAAACCAATAAGCTATAAGTTATTGGTTGAAAATCTAACAAAGGAAGTATAACTTATATGTGCTTATTCTCTCAACCAAATAAGTTGTTTAGCTAGAGAGGAGTTGGATGAATTTTTAACAACCAACAAATGAAATGAAGCTTGGTATTTATAGGCATCTCAAAGTGAGGGCATAAGGGTCATTAGGACCTTCCACCTCCTTACTAACCTCCTTACTATTCATTGTTTAAGCATTAAGTAAACTTGCTCCCCACATTATTTGCTTGCTCCCCACAACACTTGCTCATCACAACACTTAGCCATTAAGTTTTCTTAACTTATTCTTTGCTTAATCCTTAAGTCTACTTGCTCATCACATAAAGGTACTTTGCTTGTCCACCACACTTACTTAACTATTAAGCTACTTGCTTATTACTTAATTTATCTCTTGCTCAGCACTTAAGTTTACTTGCTCCTTACTTCCTTTACTTGGCCATCACATTTATGCACTTTGTGTGATCACCACACTAACTTAGCTTCTAAGTTTGCTTGTTCATCACATTAATTTCTTGTCCACCACTTTGGACTATCCATGGTTTGCTCCATGGTTCTTACCCATTGGATAATTACTTTGGGCCTTAGCTTAATTAACTTACTTAATCATTTGGGCTTCTAGCATAATTTTACCTTAGGCTTGTAATTAAACAAACATTGGGCTTGCATTAATAAACTCATATTGGACTTAACCATCCAATACTTGGCTCACATAATACTTAACAAATCCTACCAATTCCTTTCTTTTGGCTTAAAGCCTTATAACATATATTATATGTATAATTCTCGTACTCTAATTCGTATACTTCTTTAATACATACAACATGACATCATTCATACGTACTCGTATAATACCTCATATAGTATTCGTATTCCTTACCTCGTATAATACCTACGTATTATACAATCATCGTTTAATTCATTAATCACATTTCCTTTCCTTCTCGTAAATTATTTTCCTTAAACGTTAGGTTTTAAGTCCACAGGCGAAATATTAAGTTTTCCATAACTAAAATATTATTAGATATTCCATCTCACCTCGATATTCTACCGTTACGTATTTCTCGGAAGTTCAAAAATAATTCCCGAACCAAAATGTGTGAATAGTGTTTTTCGGAAAATTCCTCGGAAAACTTTTATTTTCGTCTTGGAAATTCAAACACTTTAATTCTACCACGTAGCCAAAATCCTACAATGTTCTGACATTTCTAGGTCAGAGAACGATGTTGATTATCTTGCTCCTTAAATTATCAATTAAATTCATTTAATAAAATAAAATTTTAATTCTCAAAAATTCAATTTTCTCGGGCGTTACAACAATACTATTAGTTCATTCTATTTAACTAAAAGTCTTAACATATATTATATGTATAAATCTCATACTCTAACTCGTATACTAAATCATAATATATGAATTACCATCATTCTCATATACTTGTATAATACTTCGTATCATACTCGCATATACTACCTCGCACAATACATACCTATCATATGATCATTATATACGATTATTAATACATGATTTTCCTAACGTTCACGAACTAAGTCCGCATGTGAAATATTATGTTTTCCATACTTAGATTATTATTATATAATCCATCTCACATTGATATTATAACGTTACGTATTTCTCGGAAGTTCAAAAATAATTCCCGAGCGGTAAATGGTGAATAATGTTTTTTGAAAACTTTCTCGAAAAAGTTTTATTTTTGTCTTGGAAATTCAAACACTTTAATTCCTTCACGTGGTTCAAATACTACGATGTTCCGACGTTTCTAGGTTATAGAACGACATACATCTGATTAACACATAATTATAACAAATAATATATTTTTATTCCTTATTTAATTCTTTCAAGTATTTTACAAAGGATCCGAATTTCTCGGTCGTTACAGTGTGAGACAAGAACTAGGAGGGGATAGACGAGTAATATACTTCGCTAGTGTGTGACTTACCTATGCTGAAATTGTTTACTTGATAAGTTGACAAATTATGATATGTAAATTAACCTTTGTTTTGAAGATATATTCTAGAATGATACCTTAAATACATGAGATGAGCAATGGGAAAATCATGATACAGAGAAAATAATCGGGAAGGTACAATCCGAAAAGAAAGCAAGGTATTCTCATCTCTTCGAACTACCAGGTACGTAAATTTCGAGGGCGAAATTTCATAAGGAGGGGAGATTGTAAGACCCCGAATTTTTGAAATGAAGGTATTCAATTTTCTTATAATTACTATGTTATTTAGTAAATGGTTAAATTGATAAAGGTTGAAGTTACGGGTGATATGTGAAAAATTTTCAAAGTAAGCAAGTTGATATAAAATATTCGTTGTGTCGGGGAATATTCGTTTTAACAGGGAATATTCGTACAACGGCACAATCATTGGTGGACCCCACAACGGAAGTATTGTCGTATTTAGAAAATGACATAATTATCTTTTTATAAAAATAACGGCGAAAGTTTTACCGTTAAACTGTTGAACTACCCGTTAGTAAAAGTACAAATACGCGTGGTTGCATAGTAGCACACGATATTGATTATTGATTCTTACGTGAGAAGTCACTCAGTTATACTCAATTATTGCTACAGTAATTACTGCATAATATCTCTCATATTATTGATTCAATTATTGTCACAATATCATCTGCATAATATTTATTATTATTAAATCAATAATTGAGATGACAAAGTTATTCATATTATTATTTTCAATATTGACAATGTCTAGAAAGTTCAGTCGAGGAGAGGTTTGGTCACATAATTGGGCGTCAATAGGGAGAAATCCTTATCGGAAAGCCCCCTCTTTCCTGGGAATGATCTGGTTGTTAAATATTGTGTGTTATATAATATTAATGATGAATAAGTTTGTGTTGATTAAAGATGAAATTGATATTTCCATTGTGTTAGGATTATTAGTGTTAGTGGAAATCGACATCTATTCCGATAATAATTGATGTCTGGAGGTTATATTGACCAATCAGGTAATTAATCGGATAAATGAGTAATTAATTACTACTAATTCACATGCTTATAACTATTTGTTCACATGTGTGTACTATTGAGTCACATGAATGTCCTATTAGGGGAGGTGGTGCAAGATTGATAATACTTGAATGACTAAATAAAAATGGAGGTATAGATGAAGGTACTATACTGTAATTATTTTTTTCACATGATTGTACTATTGAGTCACATGATTGTACTATTGATTCACATGATATACTATTAGGGGAGGTGGTGCAAGTTTGATAATACTTTCAGGACTAAATTAAAAATAAAGGTGAAGATGAAGGTATTATACTGTAATATTTTGAGCCCCAAAATGTGCAATTATCAAAACTATATTTTCCTATAAATAGAAGCTCATTCTTCCTTCATTCTCACCAATTCACTAAGACTCACAAGAGCAATTATAGAAAAAGAAGCTATAGATAGAGAAGCTTTAGAGAGAAAGAAGAAGAGAAGTCTGCTAACTCACTATTCCAGTATCCAGTCTTCTTCTGGGGTAAGGGATATTATTTCGTTCAGTATTTGATCATAGGAATAATATTTTCTTTTATACTCTGTAGTATGTGAGTAATATTATTTTGTCTCGTATTCTTGATTATACCCTCATTTTGTTAAAGTATTGCTTCTATACTCCGTGAAATTAGTAGAATATCCTTGAAATTTGCGCTTCATCTACTATCGTTTCACAAGGATATTTTCTGCACATTTTTGTTAAATTTTAAGCTTTTCATGCCGGAGTACTGTCCATGAGTAGTATTCATTTTTACGATATTATTCACAAAGTACTATTCAAAAAGTACTATTCACAAGTACTCTTCCCAAAGTACTATTCATGGGGTACTATTCACTCGGGTACTATTCACCTGGGGAATTATTCATGACAAAAATTGATTTCTTTGTTGTCCAAATCATTTTTGATACAATATTATTCTTGAATTTTACTCCACAAAGCAGTATCATGTTGACAATTTGGACATTATTGAATTCTGGATAAATTAAGTTATAACCTTTAAAAATTTATCCTTTGCTTTCTTTTAATTGAATTCTTATATCATTGTCATCATCCTCATGCTTATATCGTGATAAAAGTCATATGTGGCTTACGTGCATAGATGTACTATAGATTGGTATGATTATGACCAGGGATTATTCGGTATAATCATGACCGTAATGTTACAAATGATGTGGTAAAAATTCTTATTGGCCTGTAGTGCATTGATGGATAGTTGTTGGTATGATTATGACTAAGGATTATTCAGTATAATCATGACCATTGATGATTACATGAATATCCTTGGCCTGTAGTGCAGGGATGATTCGATAATGTGGTTTATTTATTAAGCTGAGTCTCAGCGATAAAATTGATGATAAACTTATTAAATCATAGAATATAGTAGATATCATGCTCTACTTTACTCTTCTAATGGATTACTTTTTTCGCTACAATTAAACTTGATGTTTATTATATTTTATCAGTTTAACACTGTTGAAGGCTAACGATAATTTATTCTGCATTATCTTAGTCATAATATTTCTTACTGGGCTAGTTGAGCTCACCCTTTGCTTTCATTGTTCTCTTTAGGAAATGAGAATATAGCTGGGACTAGTCCGGGAACGGAGTGACGATCCAGATGGTTGCATTAGTAGTCCTCACTATTTTGTAAAATAGTGTGATAATAAATTTAACAAGAACTTATTTTGAGTTTGAATACTGTCTATGAGATAATATTCGTGTAAAAACTCTAAGCTACGCTTTTGTCGTATAGTATAAAAGAAGTTTGTATTTGATTTATGTACCATATATTTGGCGACCCAAGATGGGTGATGTATACCTATTTTGGGTGCGTCACATCGCTGGTGGAAGAAGACGGCTAATTTTCTTCTGAGTGGTCAGAAGATTGAGAATATTCTCGAGTGATTCCCCTAGTGGTGTGAACAATTGAGTGCGTCTGACTTCTCCAACCTTTGGTAACGAAGGGTTTGAAGGATGTACTTGAAAGGGGGAGTAATTTTTCCTCTGGATAATTATATTCTGACTGCCTTTCTGACCTTGTAGTATCAAGGAAACATCCTCATCTTTCTTCTTATGGACCCTCCAGGGGTTGTTTCCATAATTTCTGGACTGGATAAGTTCAGCAACAGCTTTAAGGGCAGCTAGGTCTTGAATCTTTCCTAACTTCAATCCCATCTCAGCCATTTCCCCATGTTTAATCATTTTTGAAAATGGTTTGCCAATACTAGACAAAACCCTCTCATAGAAAGGAGCTTCTTGTATGTCTATGGAGGTCATCACCATCTCCGACTCATTCATAGAGGGAACCACTTGAGCAGCAAGGCGCCTCCACCTTTGAGCATACTCTTTGAAAGATTTATTGGTTTGTTTCCTAACTTGAGTAATTTGGTACCGGTTAGGGGCCATCTGAGACTGAAAGCTGTAATGACTGAGGAAGGCATGAGCTAGCTCCTCCCAGCTATGGATCTTTGAATTGTCTAATCTGGTATACCACGATCAGGCTTCTCCAGTCAGGCTTTTCTGGAATAGCTGCATTGTGAGCTTCTCGTCCTCGGCATAAGATCTAAGTTCTCCAATGTATACCTTCAAATGTGTGTAAGGGCCTCCTAACCCGTCATACTTTTCAAAGTCAGGAGTCTTGAACTTCTCTGGATAATGCACACCAGGGAATATACAAAGGTCTGCATATGAAACACTCCCATGTGCTCCAATTCCTTTGATAGAACGGATAATCTTTTCCATTTTAAGGACTTTCTTTCTGATATCACAGGTGTTTAGATCTTCTTTGAGATGGGTGGTATCATGAATTTTGTTGGCTTTATCCAACTGAGCATCAGGTACAAGATCTTCTTTGTCCGCACCTTGGGTTTCTCCATGTGCAGAGGATTCAGTATGTACAGGTATCCTTGTACCCTGAGTAGACTAGTGTAGTTCTTTAAGCAGAACAACCAAATATGTGATTTGTTTACTTAATTCGTCAAATTCTTCGCAGGAGACCGGATTAAGATTAGCCTAGTCAGATGAAGACATAATTGGTTGTAGGCTCGTGGCCTTTTTGGACTTTGAACGGGTAATAGGTCTGATTGTTTCCCTGTGACAAACTGATGTAGTTTAGTTACAGGGAATGTATAAATGTTTACATGCTATATGATGTCTCCGTTTTTGGAGTATTATCCTGCAAAATGGAGGTTAGATGTTTGTAATACAAGATAACATGTTAATATTTGTAAATATGGGTGTACACATATTTCTTTATATTTCTCATTACATGGAGATCAATATGGAATGAAATTACAAGTAATTGAAATTACGAATAATTTTGAAATGGGAAAGTATGAAGAGACTTTCCTCCGCGTTTGGTTTATCAGAGGATGACCTATCTTAGGCTACTCTCGCGTCTTTTTGGCATGAAGGTTCCCAAATCATTGCAATTTACTTGACGAGAAGTTAATCCGGTCTTTTAACTAAAGCGAATTTGGGTAGTGCCTTTCCTGAGCCTCGTTGGAATTAGTCTTCCTACGAGTCCAGTAATCAAACACCGATAGGATAGCCTCTTGATGGAGGAACCACACAATATAAATTCACATACAACGTGTCTCACCGTTTATTAAAATGATGACATGTGTGAAGCACTAATATCACAAGCAGATATAGTCTAAAGCAGTAAGTAAATGCATTCGTACACATCCATTAAATGTAAATGCAACATCCACACACAAGCATATAACTGTTTTGAAAAGCTTGTAATAGCGGCTTATGTCCTCTTACTGGTGTCCCCAGCAGACTCGCCACCTATCGACGTCAGGATTTTTATTTGTCCCTTTTATGTTCTTGTCTTTTGGTGTTCTCATATTAGGTGAGATTTGTTTGAAAAAACAAGTTGTGAAAAGGTCCGATATGTATATGTCGACGAGCGGACTGTAAGAGTCGCCAATTGGTTTTTTAAATGGTTGTACCAACACAACTGAGAAAAGATTTTCACATTGACCCAATGATGTGACACTGCTTAACTGGTCTGTGAAACAGAGATTCGTTGGGGTCCGGGGACTTGGTTATGCGGAGGGAAGGTTTTAGGCACCCCCCGACATCCGTGTTGCCACGGTGACCGCCACTTTTCAATTAAACTATTATATGAATGTGTGTGTGTGTGTGTGTGGATCAATGTGCAATTTATTTGAAAGTAGTGATATGCCTCGTTCGCACCTATATACAAAGGGTTTGCATTTTGTATAAAATTCAATTTTAAAAGGATATAGCAGTGATGTTTTGTAAAAAAGAGGTTTTTCAAGCCCTTGTGCTCAATAGTAATTGAGGCATTTGATACTTCCATTTTATTATGTGTTATGCTTGATTGCTTTTATTTTCGAGATACGAAGCATCTTCGAGAAAATAATATACAAAGAAGTGCCGAACTCCTTATGGGCATGAGAGTCATCTAAGAATATATATATATATATATATATATATATATATATATATATATACATGATCAACCACCACGAAGCACCTCCATGGGGGATCGGAAATGTAAAGAAAGCAATAAAAACGATCAACAGCCACAAAGTAAACTCCAGGCAGGACTAAAATGTAAATATATATATATAAGCGATAAACGTATAGGATATATATCGATCTCGAGTCGGTTTATCATTTCTGCGATTTGTTGCTATATATATATATATATATATATATATATATATATATAAGCAGTAAACGCACCGGACGTAAAATCCAGGCATATTGAACAGAGTTCGACAACAGTTCATATATATAAGTATATATATATAAAAACATAAAACGCTCCGAATGTAAAATCCAGGCTCATCGATCAGAGTTCGACAACAGTTTATATATAAGTATATATATATATATAGATATATATATATATATAAAGAAAATAAATGCTCCGGACGTAAGTCCAGGCTCATCGAACAAAGTTCGACAACAGTTTATATATAAGTATAGATATATAAGCAAATAAACGCTTCGGACGTAAGTCTAGGCTCAATCGAGGCATAACTCGATAGTTTTAGTCCATATATATAAATAAATATATATATATATATATATATAAATATATATATATATATATACAAAAAGAAATAAAAGCCGCAGACCAAAGTCCAGGCATACACATGTAACACGACTCTCAACGTATAGGACTGTGTGTGCACAGTAGTGGATAAAGACTTTAGAAAGTGTAAGAAGGCTTACAGTGGACTGCCAAATAAGACTTAAATAACTTTAAGTGGATGAACACTCGGCTCCCGCCGGTAAAAAGTAGCTATATATGAGCTTACACGTGTTTAAAATGAGAAATCACTCAGTTTAGGTTTTGTACAAAGCAAATTGGACAGGGCTTCCTCGCCTTTTCTCTTTTCAAAATGGCTGCCCCAAGCCCTCTATTTATAGAGGGGGAGCCATGAGTGTACTATGGCATCCACGGATGCACTACTGCTACGCCGGGGTGCCCCGGGATTCTCATGGGTCTTGCCATCTCGAAGTACGTGCACGCATGCAACATGTTGTCCGCTCAAACTTTTAGAACTTCAATCCGGGCATCTGATCGAGGTGTATAAGACCTTTTACGACATGCTGTTGTCGAGAGCTACACAATGACATGGGATTAGAGGTTGTACGAAGTCAGGAAGATGGGACCATGCCCTTGGTCTTCAAGCTTCAAATTCTATCCGGTGTGTTGTCTTGTGGAGTAGTCACTCCGGATTGGAGCTCTTTGGTTCTTGTAGGACATTGCTATGTAGAATGTAAGTATGAATGTTGTTGAGACGGTGCAATGGGATTGGGATGGAAAAATGACGATTCTTCCCCCCATCTGGGTTAGCGGTCTTTACTTAGGGTTATCTCTGAGATTGGACTGCTGCATGTGTTGACCGTCCTCAGGGTTGTCTCTGTGGTGTGCCAGACTTTCTAGGGTTATCTTTGGGCTTGGGGACTGAGTGCCTCGGGGTTATCATCGAGTGTTGAAGCTGATATCGTAGGTTTGAAACAAGCATTTTCGGGGTTATCTCCAGAACTGCAACTGCATGCCTCGGGGTTGTCTATGAGGTTTGATATTATCTTTCCCGGTGTTATTTCTGGGACTAAGACTGAATATCTCGGGGTTATCTCTGAGATGAACAGTCTTCTCTGGTGTGATTTCCGGTATTTGAACTGCATTCCTCGTGGTTTTCTCTGAGGTTATCTCCGAGGTTGAAACTGAAACTCCCGGTGTTATTTTTGGCACTGAGCTGTATGTCTAGGGGTTATCTGCGAGATAGTAATAACTGAATATCCCAAGGTTGTCTCCGGGATTGAACTAAGCTGTCTTTCAGGGCTATCTCTGAAAGACGATTATACCCTCCTGCAATGTTAGTAACAGGTATGCAGAAAATTTCGAGTGTCTACAGTGTCGCTATAGCCTAGCGACGGTTTTAAATAGTTTTATTTTCCTATTTTCCGGAAAATGCTTAAAAATAGAAATAAATTTCTGAAAATTACAAAAATGGTTTGAAAAATTATTTTCAGTTATGAAAATAACTTATGAGAATTTGGGATATTTTTCATTAATATTTATAATTATTTGAATATTAATGGTATTTAATTAGTATATTTAATAAATTAGAGAAAAATGATTTTAATATTATAAAAATTATTGTAAATAAGAATAAAGTGTTATAAAATATTTTGAGTTATAAAATGTAACTTTTAATATTTTTGGAGATATTTCATTAATAATTTAATATTAATGATATTAGATTTATTTAATTATTATATTAAATAAATAATGGAAATAAGATTTTATTGATTTAAAAATCATTTAAAAATGAGAAAAGTGATTTAAAAATATTTTAAGTTATAATTAATGACTTTTAATATTTTTATGAGAAATACATTAATATTTAAATATTAATGATAATGGTTTAAAAATGATTTTAACTATTTTAAAAATCATTTAAGGATAATATTGATGATTTAAAAATATTTTAAGGGGGTGTATTCTATTAAGATTTTTAAAGACTTTTAAAAATTTTAAAAGTTTAGTTGTATTCAATCAAGACATTTAAAGAGTTTATAAAAGTTTAGTGGTATTCAATTACAACTTTTTTAATGTCTTTAAAAGTTAGGTGGTATTGAATTAAGATTTTTATAAAGTCTATAAACGTATTTTGGTATTCAAAAAGTCATAGATTTTAAAGAATTCTATCAAATGGTAGAGTTTGACAGACTTTAGAAGAAAATTATAACTATCAACCCATATCCAAAGTCTTACCTCATGTCTAAAGATTTCCAAAAAAACACAAAGGTGGATAAAACTAGTTATTAATTGGACTTTGTCTTTTATTGGGTCAAATTAGTTATTTATTTTATATGGGCTAATAAATATTAATATGTGATGGATAAATAATTTAATAAAATTTGGGCCATAAAAATAATTGAATTTATTATAATAAGAGAATTAACAAGATATATTAATAAGTAAACAAATAACTAGACCTAATCTAAATTGGTGATGGAAAAAGCAGCCGTTCGAAAGCTTCTAATAGAAAGAGGGAAGACATTTGTTCAACAAAGGTGAGATAAAATCATGAAACTCTCATATCAGTTGTAAAGATTATGTATATATAATATATGAAAATAGAAAATATATGATATGTATGTGTATGTTTTTTTTAGTTTTTTGACATTTTAAACGAAAGAAATTACTGTTAATTTTTTAGACATCCTCCATATTCATCTTAAGTGTCTTTGGTGTATCATAGTGAAATAATGTAACATGTGGTTGTATTCTGCATGATGAAATATATATATATATATATATATATATATATATATATATATATATATATATATATATATGTTGGTGTATCAAAGGAAAAACGCACTGCTTTGATATATGTTAAGCGCATAAAAAAGGTCCACACAATCAAATAGAATTAGCAGCAGTTAAGATGCAAAATTGGGTTAACATAATCACACAATCACACAATCAACATATATACATATATATATATATATATATATATATATATATATATATATATATTAATAAAACAATCAATAGAATGTTGAATACCAATGCTCCACCCTTACCATTTCAAGGAACAAATACGGAGGCTTCCTTGTCCACCAATGCTTAAAAAAACGGAACAGAATTGATTTTGAAAGGAATAATAGCTCCATTGAGACCACTACTCGAGTTAATATATTTGGAACAAGTTTTTGAAACTCAAGAGCAACAACGAGAGAATGCTAATGAATGGAGGACTAGTATAGCTTCTGATATGTGGAGAGACGTCGATCATAATAATAACAATGGCCGGTAAAATTTTTGAATTATTTTGAGTTTATTTTGGTGATTACAAAGATGGTTGATTTTTGGTACCCAATTGTGATAAATTTTCTATAACTTGGTGGTAATTTACTCACATGTATGAAGTTTTACAACTTTTGATCATATAAATTTTCATTGTCATATTATTTTGTGAAAAACAGAGTTTGATATTCCTACTAAAAAGCGTACGCATATGCATAAAGTATATATAGCTCAAAGAAAAGTGAGCTTAATTTTTGTATTGTGTCTGTAGTTTCTAAAGTTTTATTGGTATCCGAGTATCCAAATGTATCATGAAATGAGTAGAATAATGTGAACGCTTTCAACATATATAAAATCTCATGCCACAATAATATAATGAGATTTACTCTTGTTCATGAAAAAAGAGGGAGAGGTTGTACACATGGGCTAATTAAAAATTAATATAAATTGCAAGATATATTAGAAGTATACAAAAGTCTATCACAGTCTTGATAAAAAGTTTATAAAAGTCTGTTACTTATTTCATGGAGTCTATAAAAGTCATTTTAAAAAGGTCTTTAAAGTCTGTGAAAGTCATTAAAATCCCACAAATTCTACAAAATTCTATCACTTAAAAAAAGTCTTTAAAAATCTTAATTGAATACACCCCCCTAAGTTATTAAAAATAACTTTAATATTTTGACAAGTATGTCATTAATATTTTAATATTATTAAATATTAATGATGATGGGATTAATCAGTAATTAAATCATTTAAAAATAATTACAGTGTTTGAAAAATTATTATAAAATTTAATAATTGTTTGAAAATTATTAAAACCTTCCGAAAAATATTATAAACGATATTTGACTTGCCTCCATTTTTAATTTAGTCCTGCAAGTATTATCAATCTTGCACCACCTCTCCTAATAGTACATGCATGTAAACCAATAGTTCCATACATGTGAATCAACAGTAATTTGCATTTGAACTAACAACAATTAATTGCTCATTTATCCGATTAATTGCCCGTTTGGTCAACTTAACATCCAGAAATCAATTATTATCGAAATAAATATCATTTTCCACCAACACAAATAATCTCAACACAATGGAAATATTTTTTATCAACAATTTCATCTTTAATCAACACGAACTTATTCATCATTAATATTATAACTCAGAATATTTAACAACCAGATCATTCCCAGGAAAGAGGGGGCTTTCCGATAAGGATTTCTCCCTATTGGTGCCCAATTAGGTGACCAAACCCATTTCCTCGACAAAACTTTCTAGACATCGTCAATAATGCAAATAATAATATGAATAACTTTGTCGTCTCAATTATTGATTTAATAATATAAAATATTGTGCAGATGATACAGTGACAATAATTGAATCAATAATATGAGAGATATTATGCAGCAATAATTGAGTATAATTGAGTGACTTCTCACGTAAGCATCAATAATCAATACTGTGTGCTACTATGCAACCACGCGTATTACTGTACTTTTACCACCGGGTAGTTTAACAGTTTAACGGTCAAACTTTCGCCGTTGTTTTTATAAACAGATATTTATGTCGTTTTCTAACTCTGACAATAATTCCGTTGTGGGGTCCACCAATGATTGTGTGATCGTACGAATATTTCCTGTTAAAATAAATATTCCCTGACCAATCAAATATTTTATAACAACTTGCTGACTTTGAAAAATTTGTAAATATTACCCACAACTATAACATTATATCAAATTCACACCATAATATTCAAAAATATATTTTGAGAAAAAATTAATCTTTACTCATAAAAGTTGGGGTCTTACAACTTTGAACTTTATTGAAATTCAATCGAATTGATAGTCTTATATTGTTGATTCCTATACTCTATTGTATGTTTTAACTTGCGGAGAAAACTCGTTGCTCACCCTTGCTTAAATATAACATTTTAGCTAGTTATGAGGTAGTAGGAGGGGCAGACAATGACAAGGGCAAGGAAAAAATGCAGGAGTAGTTGTTATAACTTTAACTATTATACTAATATGTGTAAACCCTTTTTGTATAACTAAGGGTATGTTTGTTATGTCAAGGTAAGAAAGCCTGTGATATTGTATGAAGAATATTAATTAATGATATGTATGATGTTATTCATACATTAATGGGTAGTTAGATGTTATTTATATGATGGATTGTGAGCACCAAACTCGGGGGTCAGGTAACCCGAATTTGGGGGCGTCACATGTTGGTATCAAAGTTTTAGGTTATAAACCTTAAGTGGGGGGGAAACCCTAGGATTATAACCATAAGAAAGATAGAGAAGACTCATTTAGAGTTATAAGTGAGAGATTGACTAAATGAATCAATAGTAAGATATGTAGATACCTAGTGTTCGTGGATGGTGTACGGGTGATGTATAAATTAAGATTGTTTAAACTGATGGTAGGATGTCCGGAGATGATGAAATAGTTATGGAAATATTGGCAGTTGTTGCACCAATGCCATTAGCTGAGGTGCCAGGTCAGAGTGAGTCAGTTGAAGAAGTGGGAAAAGATGAACCTATAGTGAATCTGGGAAGCGATTATGACAAGTATTCTGAAATGGATCTGAATGAAGATGAAGAAGTATAGTCCGAAGAAGTTAAGGTGGAGTCGAAAGTTTAGACTGAAGTAGGAGAAAAAGGTTAAGTATCTACAGAAGTTCAGGAGCTAAGGAGTAAGGTATTTCTCTTAGAGGAATTGTGAAAGACGAAGACGTCATTACGCGAGATGACAGAAGAAAGGACTGATCTGAAGGCACAAGTAGGTAGAATGAAGGCTGAAGGTGGTGGATCAACGGAAAGTACAATCAAGTAGAAGAAGGGAAATAATAAAAGGGAAAAGGAATAAGGACAGTGATAGTAAATCAGGGAATTCAAATCTAAAGAAGAAGCAAGCATGTGGCAAGTGTGGAAAGACTCATTTGGGAGAATGTATGATGGGGAAGAATGTGTGTTTCTATTGTGAATAGAAAGGACATATTTTACCAAATTATCCTAAGTCAAATAAGAGAAGATTTTTTTATGGGGAGGAATGTGTCACGAATTCAAAAAGTGTCTCAGTATGAAGGCAGGTGAAGGGAGTGGACTGTAGATCGATTAAGCATGAGTAGTAGTACCTTTTGGTAGTGAGATGATGTATCAAAGAATTTAATATCGTAAACTATGAGTAGGCATATGTATATATATATATATATACATATATTTGTGTATGTATTATGTAAACTTTGTTTTCAGTATGACTATTAAGATAATTTTGGTGAATTACAACTTTTTGTGTAAAGTTGTGGTGGTTAATCCCGAGTTTTGTTAAAAAGGATTGTAACTGATTAAAGTAGTATGTGTTATGTACTAATTAAAAGTATTATGTACTATTTGATTAAATATGTGATTATATGAGAAATTTGTGTTAAATTCTTATTATGCTACTAATAAGAATTGGTATAGAGATAGAGGATTAATATAAGTTTTTATTTAAACAGATAATGCCGCCAAGGAAGGGAAGTCTAAAGGGAAATATGGAAGAACAATTTTTGAATCTGAAGCAGAAGAATATGACAGTGATAGATTATTTCGTCAAATTCAACGAGTTAGCTAAATTAGCTCCACATTAAGTAAACACTAAGGAACGCAAAGCATGCCGTTTTAGGAACGGATTGGAACCATTGGTACTCAAGAAGTTAGATATGTTGCAAATTGATTCATTTACAACTTTATTGGAAAAAACCATTATCGCTGAGGGATAAATTGAAGCTGTATTGCAGAATAGTCAAGAACAAAGAAAAGAGGCTGAAGGAAATAATATGATAGGTGGTAGTGGAGGTAGTGATTTTAATAAACGTAAGACGGATGACAATGTTAACTCAGGAAATAAACTAGAAGAGAATAGGAAGAAAGGTGCGCTATGTCTAGTTTGTGGGAAGAATCATCAAGGAATTTGTTTAAAGGGAAAAGGAGTATGTTATAACTGTGGTCAAGAGGGACACGTTTCTCCCAATTGTCCCACTCCAAAGAAGACACGAGGTTGTTTTGCGTGTGGATACTCAGATCATCTTGTTTGTGACTGCCCAAAGAAGAAAGTGAATAAGGGAAACAACAATAAGGGAACCAACAACGTAACAATATGGATTAAAGAATCAGCTCATATTGTAAGACCAACGACATTAACTTTTAACATGATAGTTCTAGACGTCGTGGCTGCATAGAACGTGGTGGAAGGTAAAGATTTCTATTAGTATTATAAATACGTGTGTACTAGTGGGTAGATATCGTCCTGAGTTTTTCTTTTTACAGATCCAAGTCATAGGTTAATATATAAGACATAAATTAATATTCAGTTTATATAAATGAATTAATGATACAACTTTAAAAGATATTAGAATATAAGAAAGTGGTGATTCCGAGGATGAAATCCTTATAAGGAGGGGAGAATATGAGGACCCGAAATTGCAAACAATTTGAATTTTATGAATAATTTTTTTATATATTTAATATTAATATTGATTATCAATATTGTGCTGAGTATCTGTGATACGAGTTTAGTAAGATAGTCAAACTGTGTATTGACTGAGTAATATGAGTGAAGTGTTGTTTAACAGATAATGAAAACCCTAACCCTAATTCTGGATAGGGATTTGATAGTTAATACACTAATTGTAAGTATATATTTGAGTATGTGTTAGTACAATATAGAATTGATGATTAATGATTAATCATATAAGGTATAACCTTAGTAAACCCTAATGGTGGATTAAAAATCCTAATTTGTGATTAAGAAACCCTAACGAACAGTTAGGAACCCTAATTAAATTCTGGGAAACCCTAATTTTATATTCGGGAACCCTATACCCTAATTAGCAAACCCTAATTAAGATTATTAAACCCTAATGGTTAGAATTAAAAGAAGTGATGTCAATTGACTAGAATACCCTTAAAATCATGAGGGAAATTACCAAAATACCCTTTGGGGTGAAATGACCAAAATACCCATTACTTAAGTTTTAAGTTAAGAGATTTCCAAGATCTAGTGACTCGTCACTTTTGGGATATCAACATGTGATCAAATCTAGATAATATCAGATATTACATGCCACCTTACACGTTATACATTCATTGTATCATAGATAAGAATTAAAGAGAGAGAAAGTTCATAAGCTTAAGTCATTTGCTCTCAAACACTCAACTAACTCCTTCTTTCTCCAAGCCAACAAAATACACAAGTATTTCAGTCACTAACCAAGTCCCTAGAACATCAAGATCAGTGTAGAAAGTTAATGATCAAAGATTGTTAAAGAGAAGGTATAAAACCCTAACCCTATTTAAACTTGTATACTAAGATAGAAGTAGTGTTTATATGTTTTAATATGTGTTATAAGATAATATATAGTGATCTATGATGTTATATCATAGATCCATAACATCAAAGTGCTTAAAATGGAGTTTTGAAAAACTGTCAAGAACCTTAAATTTTGGCCTGACAACCATATGTCAGAGGCCATAGATTCTTACATGTTAATGATTTGTTGTGGTAGATGTTTTAGACTGGTAGTATACTATGTAGACTGTAATCTAGAAGTGGAATCATGGTCATACTATGTCCAGATTACAAGTTATTAATGGTCAAAGTGGGTTGACCGACCATGACCAAGTGTTTCTAGGTAACCCAGATAGGTCTGACAAGATCTTCAAGAGCACTGATCTATTAGATGTTATGTGATTTGATTGTGTTGTTGTATCTAAGTTATACTCTTGTATATGGACTATAGATTCATGGCTTTAGATTCCTTAAACAACAAACAGATTGAAAGTAGTGGACAGTCAAAGTACCTTGACCGAGCACGATTTCTATTTTCTAGAATTTCTAGAAAACGTATGAACAAATTTTCTGACAAGGTTTGAGTGGCTTAAATCTTGTGATTGTGATGTAGTTTGGCTACCAAAATATAGTGATGTTGTTCTATGACATGATGACTACCAGATTGGACCATTTAAACACATTAACAATGACTAGAACCCCAAGTTAATAATTGAGGCACAAATTACCAAATAAGAACTGCATGGGTTTCTAGGTAACCCAGAAAACCACATTCTGACAGTAAGTTTGAAGGCTTAAATTTTCATGTTGTGATGTTGTATGACCATAATGATTGTTGCATCTTATAGTATTACATTAGTACTACAATATCTGAACCTTAGCATGCCCAGAAACTTCAGGATTATTGAATTAAAGACGAACAAACCTAGCACCTTAAGGTTGTTTGTCAGTGTTCTTGAGGCTCAAGAACACCAACAGCAACAGTAAGTGTCGCTAAAGGCTTTAGCGACGGTTTTAATTAAATTAGTTTTACTAATTTTTGACAAATCATTAAAAATAGAAAATAATTTCTAACAATTACAAAATGAGTTTTAAAAATTATTTTAAGTTATGAAAATTAACTTTTGCTAATTTGACATATTTTTCATTAATATTAATATTTATTTGAATATTAGTGAATTTTAATTTATTTAATAAGTGTATTAAATACATTAGTGAAAAATGATTTTAATATTATAAAAATCATTTTAAATGAGAATATAGTGTTTAATAATATTTTAAGTTATAAAATGTAACTTTTAATATTTTTGAGGTAAATTTAATTAATAATTTAATATTAATGATAATAGATTTATTTAGTTATTATATTAAATAAATGAGTTAAAAATGATGTTATTGATTTAAAAATCATTTAAAAATGAAGTAAGTGATTTAAAAATATGTTAAGTTATAATTAATTACTTTTAATATTTTGATGGAAAAATACATTAATATTTAAATATTAATGTTAATTAGTTTAAAATTATTTTAAATGTTGTTAAAATCATTTAAAGGGAATAATAGTGATTTAAAAATATTTTGAGTTATTATAAATAACTTTAATATTATTTAAATATTAATGAGAAGGGGATTATCGTGAATTAAATCAATTAAAAATGATTTCAGTGTTTGAAAAATTATTATAAAATATAATAATTACTTGAAAATTAATATAAGCTTCCGTAAAATATTAGGAATGATATTTTGATTATCTAGAATAATATTAAAGCTTTTAAATAGAGTTTTATTAACATTAAACTTGTTAATTGTCGGTTATAGCAGTCAAGACATAGAATTGAGACTGAAGACCAACCAAACTAATATAGTTTGACCTGATAAGTGTTTTTATAGGTTATAAACATTGATGTGATTATGTGATTATGTGTCTAAGTGATATAGTGATTGTAAATAACAGTGTTATGTATTGTTATATGTTATGCTAATTGCTAGACCGATATTATTGATTATTGGTCTTTCAAACGCATCTAATTTATATTGTGTAGCAGTAGACAACAGTCAATGCAAGTTTCTTTAACTCAATCTCGAGTTATTACTTTTTGAATGTAGTAGTGATTAATTATTGTTGATTATTCGCAGTTAGTGCACGTTTATTAATTCAAATTGAATTGTTACTTTTCGAAAACGTGACTGGGGAATAACTATTATTGGTTATTCACATCCATAGGTGTTATTGTTTATTTCATCCGTAGGGTAAAGTTAGAGATTGGAAATCAATGCTAAAATTTAGAATCTGTTTGATGCTTAAGTGGTTAATGAATGAAGAAGACTAAGCCATGATCCATAGTAATTTATTTGAATTGAATTTTTGATACATGGGTACTTGAGTATGAGAAGCATGCTTATTTGGCTAAGTTATTTTTGGAGTTGTCCATATGCACTAATTTCATGGTTTGGAACTGTTTAAACTGCTTATGTTGTTGCGGAACCATTCGGAGAAAAAAGAAAGAAAGAAGGAAATTTGAAAATTTTCTTTAATGTCCACCATACGAATTAACTGGGTATCCAAGCCTCGGGAAGCATCGGTATTCACGCTAAAAAGTGTGATGGATAAAAGCAGCTTGACTAGTCAACTTTTGTGGCCTTTGTTACTTAAATAAGTAAGCCCTTAGGGTGTCTCTACACCCAGCGCCCTAAAACTATTTGGTTTGGGAGTTGTTAGTGGAAAGTTTGCTACATGGGTAACACTGAAAAACCTAAGTAAAGGGGACATTGCACATGTCAAGAATGAAAGAAAGATGAGAAAAGTATGAAAATACATTCATATGTGCTAAAGAGAAGATTCTATGGGAAAAATATGAAATGCAAGGGAAAACTTGTTCTGAGTTGTAAGTCAGTGTGCACGGTTTTTGTTCCATGATAACGAAGATGAGTAAGTATGGGGATTATAGGAAAAGTGTTTATGTGCATCCAATTTAATTTGATGAAATTCACTAGTGAAATGGCAAGGTAGTTACTTATGAGTTAACTAATGAGGCATTGATTAGATTTATGTGAGATTGGTGTTGATAGTCATGATCTGTACTTGAACTTTTTGACACTGTGGTTGAATAGAAATCTACTAAAATATAACATAACTCTTGTGTTGGTTTACACGAGGACATGTAAAAGCCTAAGTGTGGGGGAATTTGATAAGTACATAATATTCATGGTTTTTTATTCCTTTACGTTTGGTTTTATTGCATATTTCATGTGTATATGAGCTTAATAGGTTGTTTATTATTTTCAGGAGAATTAAAGCTGAAAGGATGGAATGAAAGTTGATTTGGAGCTCATTTGTTGAGAAAAGAAAACATGTAGCTAAACAGTAGGTCAGCACAGCTGCGCCTTGGACAAGATCAAATGGAGTGCGTCAGAGCAATGATGCAGAGCCAGAATCCAACTCTGGAGTGATGGCGCGGCAGGGCCAATACCATTACAAAGTTCAATAGCACACATGCAAGGCGTAAAACTTAGAACCATGGAAGGGTGGCGCGGCAGTGCCATAATGGGGTTTGACCAAGATTTGACTTTTGATATTTTTGGAGATTTCTACATGGAATTGGATTGATATTGCTATTAGATTTAGGATTGCTTTAGCCTAAAATTTAGGGTTGTGATTTGTAATTCCTTTTAGGATTTGAATTTCTAGTTTTCATAGGATTTAGGAATTTTTCTAGCACTATAAATTGATGTAATAGTCAGGGTTTTATTCATCATTCATCAGTAAATTTCATCTATAACATTGGAGTGTAGACTTGGACCATGTCAAGCTAGTTTTCTTTATTCATTTCTAAAAGGAGGTGGAACCTTGTTACAAGTAACTGATTGATTGAGTTATATTATTTATTCCTTCTTGCATGAGACTTCTTTTGATATTCTATTTTCATTGTTTGCATGTTAATTGATCTAATTGATTTAATATGGCCAATTGAGTTGATTTTATCATTATCATCTAGTAGACTAAGAATGGATTACATGTAATTGATATCTTTCTTCATCACAAGTAACAAATTAGTAATACTAATTGTGGACAAGCTTTTATGTATTTCTAAGATTGTCAAAAAACAAGTTAAACTGATCAAGCTTATGTGTTTGTTACTTGAATTAGCCTGATTCTCTATTTCTTAATGCTTCTGTCATATTAAATCTAGAGAGCTTGTTCTAGGTTGTATGATGGTTAGAATCTTGTGAAGAGCTTGTTTCATTCAATGATTATAGAAGGAGAATTCTGGATAGTAGAGCTTATTTTTATCCAGGGCTAATAGTTTCATTGAAGGGTAAATAATAATAACTTGGTTAATTGATTGACGTAACTTGGTGAAACTGAACTGCAGAACTGAATTTGTTACATATTTGGTTAATCTCATCATTTAATTATGTTTTCTTAGTTTAAAACAATTTCAAAAATCCCCGTCTTTATTTTCTGTTAAAATAGTAGAATAAAATCTAAAATAAACTTACTCTCTATGGGATCGATCCTTACTTACTACTGTGTTAATTGCTTGAATTTGTGAAGTAAAAGTGAGGTTAATTTAAGAGTGTAAATGACAGCTCCCAATACGTATTGAGCGTGGTATAGAATTTTTGACTCCACAGTTTAGGAAGGGTAGTCGGCCTCCTTCTGAACCCCCATTGTTGAAATTTTTCTTTGACTGGTTATCTGATCTGTTATTGTTGTTGTTAGATCTGGGATGGTTATTCCTATCCCGGTCTTTAGGATTCTCCAAAGACGGTGCATGAGACCTAAGACTCCCCATGGCCTCCTCAACTGCAATGAAACCCTTCGCTCTATCGTATGCTTCGACCAAGTCTTTAAAGGCATTAAACATCACGTCCTTTACCAATTTTTTCGATCTTACCACGTCCAGTCCCGTAGTGAAGTATTTGAGTGCCTGAATACCATTCAAATCTGTCATCATTCCGACTGCTTCTTGAAAACTCTTCACATACTGACTTAATGTCTCGTTGGAGTATTGCCTTATTTATATCAGGGAAGAAGTAGGTTTTCCCCTTCGCTTATTAGCACCCAAATTGGTTGTGGAACTTATCACAAAGCTCCTTCCACGATGAAATTGAGTTCGGAGAAACGGACGTCATTCACCATCGAGCCTCCTTCTTGAGGGTAGTGATGAACATCTTACGCTTCACAACATCCGAATAGTCGTAGAACTTCATGAGTCGATCATATGCCTAGTTGTGATCATACAGATCTATGGTGCAATCATAATTCTTCATGTGTGGGTCTTTCTTATTGGGATCCGCCAAGACCCGATCAATCTTGGAGAGAAGGTTGATGTCGGGTCAACCGGTATCTCATTTTCCTGGTTGATCGATTCCAATTTCTGCTCTAGTTCTGCCAGCGTTTAGGCAATGGCTTCAAACTCATCTTTACGGTGGGATGATTCTTTGTTATCCCTATCGCGCTACGGAGAGGTCATCCGCCATCTACGTTTGGACCTTCCTTGCCCTTCGTTGCTTCCTTCACGAGAGCGGCTGTTACGCCTGCTCTTTTCGCATCTAGAACCATCTGAACAATATTTCCTAGATCAATTTTTTGGAGATGCTTCTCAACACTGATGATGACTAGAAGAGACTTCCTCACCGCCCAAAAGTGCAATCATCTGGGCATCTAGCTCTTTCTACTAAAGGCGTAGGGCCTCCATAGCATCTTTGTTCTCATGCCTCTTTTTGACCAGGATCAACTCCCTTTTGCCCTGATCGCCCTGCCTCAAGTTTTAATCTTCCTGGGTGCGTGTTCGAGATGGAATATCCTTGACACAACTATTAGAGCCTGTGGCCTTCTTTGTAGTCGTAAATGATTGTCGTCTGATGGGAGCTGTCCGAGCCTTCCTTTGACCTACCGAGTGACTATTGGGCCTGAGCCTTTCCGAGACATGATTGGAAGGCCACAACATGTCTTTGGTCGAATGTGAGGGCCCCGAATCCGGGTCCCGAATCACCGCGGATCTGGTTTGATCATTCTAACACTATCACTACTATTTGCGAAAGATATAAACATAAATTGTTTATACATTAAACATTACACACTATTCCCCAAGGTCGAGTAACCTTAACTTGTATACAATTCATAACTTATTTAATTTATAATAACATTAATATACAATATTTATACAAATCTAATAGTGCACATTAACTTTAAGCTGGAACTGTCTTTAACCTTTCCTTGTATCTGACGCATTCATCTTAATCTGCAATGTTCATCATGATATAGCAAGGGTGAACATAAGATTGCCCAGCAAGTTTAAGTTCAATAATTTAACGATATATCATGATTGAAAGAATCTGAATAATAAGCTGGCTATAATTCAGTAATATAATTATGAACTAGCAGGAACAAACTTTTGACTGAACAAGTATATAACATTAACAAATATATCTGGACCGAAGGGTAATGAAGGTGATCAGTCTTTCATACCTGACTTATACATGTAATATGTACAGAGTACAATTCTACAAAGGCAATCAACAATGATTATCCATAAGCATATCTGAATGAAACAACTCCTAGTAGAGTTAAGTAAAAACTTGTCTGCACCGTTGATTACTGCTACACAATTTATAACGCTTTATCCGAAGACCTAATATTAGTAATATAGATCTCTAATATTAGAATAATATCATCACAATATAATACTAATATATATATATATATATATATATATATATATATATATATATATACATATTAACCTAAACATATAACACATAATCCAATCACCTATAACACATAAGACCCAAAGATCGTGTCAAACTATTTCAATCTAACTTGAGTTCGACAAAGTTCTAACGTTACGACGGGCCTAGTCGGACAATTCTTGAGTTTAAGTTCAATTAAAGTCCGCTTTAACACTTAACAATTATCTCATAATTTTAATATTAGTCAAAATATTTTTCAGAAGTTCGTTCAATAATAATTTTAAATAATTATTACTATTTATTATGAATTTTCAATCATTAATATCGTATTTAAATGAATTAAATACCACATAATTCCTTTATCATTAGTATTTATTTAATATCCAATATTAACTTGAATTCATGTCTTAATATTATAATATTTTATAATATCACAAAGTATTTTAATAGTTTAAAATCACCTTTATATGATTTTTAAACAATTAAATTCATTATTCGGTAATCGTTATTAATATTAAAAATATTAATATTTTCATGACAAAAAATTAAAGTTATATTTTATAACTTAAAATATTTTTATAACACTTAAATCATTTTAAATCATTAATTCTATTTTTCCATAATTTATTTAATATATTTATTAAATAAACTAATTATCATTAATATTAATTAATTAATGAATTTCATCATAAAATATTAAAGGTCACTAAAAATATCTTTAAATATTTTCTTTTACCATAATATAATTTTTCATGATTTTTTATGTATTAAAATTATTTTTAAATAATTTATTTAAAATTATAATTAAATAAATTAAATATAATTTATATTCCAAAAATATTAAATATTTATGAAATATACTCAAAATAATTATAAACTATTTTTCAGACTTTAAAATAATTTTTTAAAATTTATTTTGTATTTTTAATAATTAAAAACCATTTTTAACTATTTATTTAATTAAAATATTAATTTCTGAAATTAACTGTCGCTAAAGGGCCCTATAGCGACAGACTCGTCGCTATAGGTGTTCTTGAGCATGTTCTTGAGCTTCATGTCAGTTAACAAGCTAGCTAATTTGACCACGATTTTCTCTAAGTTCCTAATGTATTCTGGGCTATCTTGAATCTTGTTTGTGTAGCTGAAATGTAATACTACAACTAGAAATCATCAACTTGGTCATACAACAAACACACAAGGAGATATGATCTCCCAAAGTCTTTGTCAGACGTCACCTGGGTTTTCCAAAACCCAGGCAGTTCGAGTGGCCATCTAGTTGCTCGATCTAATCTAGGTTCCAGTCATGATTCTTGTGATATAATGGTTCAAGTCTATAGTCCACATGTCCTAGAACATAAATATAACCACAGATCATACCAAATACATCACATGTTCCAGATTCATCCCGATCAAAACCTGTCAGAATAACTGTTCTTGAGAAATCTGGGTTTTCCAGATTTCTTCATCCGGCTAGTGGTCAACGGTAGTTTGACCCTGCTTATCTTTCATTTTAGTTATGATCTAAGTTATCTAGTGACTTTAATATGCAATCGACATGTCAAGTGTGACGCCCCCAAATCCGGGTCTCTTTCATCCCGACATATAGTGCTCCGCGGTGCTACAGTTCACACAAACATTCAATTGAAATGCCTTAAAAGAACGAATATGTCTTATATATATTCCAAAACAATACTACCATTCCCCGGGTTCTTTATAACCGTTACATTTGTTCTTGTCATAATATCAAATATTATCATTACAAACCTATAATATTACATAGGCAATCTACACGTTCACTTTAGCCTTCTCTTTATCCTTGTAGAATCCTTTTCGGTCCATTCGATTTAAAGTTTTGCATTCATATGGTTCAAGCAAGAGTGAGCATAACAAGCTCAACAGGTACAACAATTTCATTTTAAAATCATGCTTGAAACATAGGAATCGTATATCTTCAATAACTGGATGATAGTTACGAAGTACTATCAATAATTCAAAATAGCTTTCCTTTTTCCTTCAAAACGTTTTTCAATAACAATATTCCATCAATTCATCAATTATGGTTCAAGACGTGAACGTCTTATAGTTTCTTTGAAAAGGACAACCCAAGACGCAATTCCGTAAGTCCCAAGATAGCTTAGCTTACGAGTACATCTAGGTGATCGACCTTATAGTACCTATGTTGATCAACACTACATCCATTAAACCTGTGTACGTTTAATTTGTGGCAACCTCACGTGCCCACCGAATACTCGATGAAAATACATTTGTTTATACTTATTCAGGCTTACCTTATATTCGTACCAAAGAATTGGCATAGGATAGCGTTAGCAATTCTATATTGAAAGACTTGTAAAGAAATCAATCAATCTATCAAGATTAGTCTAGCAGGAGTCAAAAGCGGCATCGACCCTTTCTTCAAAACCATACATGCATCTCATAACTTGAATCATTTGAAAACCTGACTAACACGAAGGTTAGACAAGGGTTTAGGAAAAACTTGCCTTCGGCGTCTGCTACCGAATAATTACGTTTCCTTTGAGTCTTTACAATCTCTACAATACATAATCACATAATATACCACATTAGGTCATGAATGAATATACATAGTTCCTAAAGAATCTTACCCTACTTCTCAATCTAATCCCGTATTAGATTTGTTATTATTGGTTTCGGCTTTCCGTTATTCTTTACATCATTCTTACCGACTTCTGTCTCTTCCATAACTTAAGTGAAGTTATTTCATTAGTACAACTCGGTTCGAGTTAATTATCCTTCCTCACGGCTTACTAACGTCCATACGTTATTAATCGAAACTTGATCGTCATTTGTTTAGTTCACTTATTGCATATCGTTCACATTCATCTCCACTTGACTTTCTTTAACCCTAAGTGATCATACTTAAGGTTTAATTATAACTTAATAATGTATGATTAAGTTCCTTAGTTCATTATTAAACAATTTCCCTTCATCTTTACTTGAAACCATTCTTTTCTGCCTAGCTTTTAAGGTTGGTATTTGCTGGCCCGGTGTTTCTTTTATTAGATCATACTGCTGGCATCTCCAATTAGGGCTTGGAGACCGGACTTTCGTCATCTTCTGGCCTTGAGTCCCTTTGTTAACTATAGCGCTGCGGCATGAGTTTGCAGAATCTGAAGCTCACTTAGGCGCTGCGGCACCGATCATTTAAGCTTGGAGTCGCGTCGTGGCGCAGACTCTGAGCCACAGATAGTTTTGACAGATTTTCAACTTTGCGAGATTCCCGGACTCGTAACTTCTTCGTTATAAGTCCGAATTGGCTCATTCAAGAGCCTACGGTTCACAAATCACGTACTCTACGTGTTCATGCAAGAATTTTATCTATTCAACTTCGTTTGCTAAAATTTCACCTATTAGTCCATTTTTAACCAAAACGGTAAACGTTCGTGAACGTTCAACGCTCGTTTCTTCGTTCTAAGTCGGAATTAGGCCATTTTCGAGTCTGCAACTCTATAATGACAAATACGACTTGTCTCCATTGAAAACCAATGTTTCCAAGGTCAATATCAAAATTCGACTTCCATTCCGAGAATTTCACGAATTCGACGATCGTCGTCTAATCGTGTGAATTCTGGCGAAACTTCGTTACTTGAGATTTTTAGACCATTTCACTTGGATTCAATCCATTTTACCAACATCTTGACATACATACTTTGTTAACTTATAACCATGATAAGTTATTACTAGTTCATTGTGAAATTGTAACTTATGAAAATATAAACTACTTATATTTCCATTTAACATATGTCTTCTTTTCATATAACTTATTAATAAGTTAAGTCCTTTAATCCTTATTCTTACCTCTTATTAATCATGCTAACTTCTTAATGTAAACATATTACCACTTCTTACAAGTTCTTATACTTTCATTATTGTTCTTCACAAGTTCGTAACTTAAATGATTACGAATAGCTTATTCATGATTTATACGGCTTATTAAGACTAAAGCCCTTTGGTTTATCATTCCTTAACATACTAGCTCTACCAATACCCCCTTCTCTAACAATGGAAGAGAAAGAGAAACATGGTTCAAGAACACTTACTCTTGAATAACACTTGCTTAATCTTTAATCTCCTTCTTGATTCTTGAACTTCAAAGACTAGCTTCCTATATTTTTCTCTCAAGTCACTAAGCTATAAGTTATTAGTGGAAAATCTAATAATAGAAGTTAAGCATCAAAGTGCTTATCCAATCTAACACTTAAGTTTCTTTGAAATGGATGAAAACTAACAACCAAATAATGAGCCCACTCTTCCTCTATTTATAGGATTTCTAAAATGAGGGTTAGTTTGGTCATAAAGCCACTCCACCTCCTTAATCCACCTCCTAACTATTCAAAGCTTAGCAACCAAGTAAACTTGCTCCCCACATTTACTTGCTTACCACATAAGTTATCCATTGCTTAGCCCTTAAGTCTCTTGCTAATCACAACACTTGGTCACCACACTTACTTAATCATTAAGTATACTTGCTCCCCACAACACTTAGTCCTTAAGTTTACTTTGTCATCACTTATAAACACTTTGTGTGATCACCACACTAACTTAGCCTCTAAGTATACTTTCTTCCTACTTTGGATCATCCATGATTTGCTCCATGGTTCATACTACCCATTAGATCATAGGCTTGAGCTTAGGTTAACTAACATACTTAATTACTTGGGCTTCTAATATAATTTGCTTCACAAATTTTAATTCATAAATTGGGCTTGCAATTAACAAACACTTGGGCTTTGTTCATTAACTTATATTGGACTTCACCTTAATTCACATTGGACTTAACCATTCTTGCATTTGGGCCTTATCAAATCCTACATGTCCAACACATTTGGCTTAAAGCCTTATAACGTATAATTTACGTATTCATCTCGTATTCCTCTCATATATTATTCAACATGTACAACCTACCATCATTTATGCATACTCGTATAATATATCACATCGTACTCATATTCATTACTTCGTATAATACCTACGTATTATACGAACATCGCTTAATTCATTACTCGTCGTACATTTTCTTCTCGTAACGTCACTTTCCCTAAGCATTAGGTTTTAAGTCCACAGGCGAAATATTACGTTTTCCATGACTGAAATATTATTGGATATTCCATCTCACATCGATATTCTATCGTTACGTATTTCTCGGAAGTTCAAAAACAATTCCCGAGAAGAAATGCGTGAATAGTGTTGTTCGGAAAACTTCTCGGAAAGCTTTTATTTTCATCTTGGAAATTCAAACACTTTAATTCTACCACGTAGCCAAAATACTACGATGTTATGATATGTTTAGGTCATAGAATGACCTTCAATTAGCTTGCTCCATAAATAATCCATTAAATTCATTTAATAAAAATAAAAATTTAATTCTCAAAAATCTAATTTTCTCGGGGCGTTACACTCTTCCCTCCTTATAAGGATTCTGTCCCCAGAATCTCGCTAATAATACTTACACCACAGAGGAAAATTTTTCCTTTATTTTAATCTCGAGTTTCCACAATGCTTCTACGACATTGTGGTTCTTTCATTTCACCTTCATTGAAGGTATTATCTTAATTCACATGACTTATCACTTCCTATCAATAATCTGAGTTGGAAGTTAAACACTTATTAACACATTACGCGATCTCTATATCATCTTAGTTTATTCTTTTAATTTATATTTATACGGAACAAAAAATTCCTCCCTCAAAATAAGACTATACTTATTCTTCTACTTATCCTGCATCATCTTCTCCATTCGCTTGCATCCCTCGTTACTTAGTTGTACTTACTTAACTCACTCCATTATCGTGGATTGAGTCTATGTTTTGAACAACAATTCTACCCCTTCATTCCTTAATTTAACTTCTAACTCTGATATTACCATTTCTGTTATTAACTCATTCTGAGTCGTTAGCATCGATAGCTTTTCCTACCCCTCCTACTTAACGCGTCGGCTACAATGTTTACCTTCCCTGAATGATATAAGATATCACAGTCCTCTCTCTACTACATATTCAACTCCTTCTATGTGGAGATATATTTCAACTCTTAAAGTCCGTGTATATCTCACACTTCTCCCCGTATAAATACTATCTTTAGATTTTTAAATTCAAAAACTAATGCTGCCAATTATAGATAATAAGTAGGATAGACCTCCTCATAACCCTTTAACTGGCGTGATGCATACACAATGACATTGCCATTCTATAAGAGCACGCAATCATAACATCTATGCAAACATCGAGATACACTACAAAACTTCCTCGTATCATCTGATAAAGATAATACAGGTGCCTTAATCAACCTTTCTTTTAAATCCTGTGATGCTACTGGTAACTTCAACCATAGCATCCCACAAGGGTAACAATCAAATTGGCCACCGACTTGATCGGCGCCCCTTACGGAAAAACCTACTTCCGCACATTAGTCAACCTAAATGATATAACCAGAAACTTGTCATAACCATAACGAATTCTGAACGTCATCTTAGGTACCTCCTCCTTCTTCCTAACTTCCAACCAATAATACCCCATACATACATCTATCTTTATCAAAATTCTTTGCCCCGTCTCAACTAACCAAATAGATCATCAATCCTGGGCCATGGGTATTTATCCTTAACCGCTATCATACTCCTATTACGATAGTCAATATGCAACCGTAACAACTCATCCTCTTCCTTAACACCAACCTAACTTGAGTCATGGTTCGACAATAATAATGTCACGGTATTTTATTACCGTAAATTACTACCTTAGATTTTCTGAGAAAACTAAAGGTTCACACTTTACTTATAACTATTTGTTATAGCTCTATGGTTAATCAACCCATTCATACCGAGAATTTCCTCAAATTCTCTCAACATGAACAATACTTATCTACTGATACCTACTTACTTTTATTATCCATGAAATAATTTTCACGAATATAATTTAACGAAAGTTATTTCCTCCTTCTCTACCTTAATGTTTTAAAGGTATTTATAATCCCTTCCAGACAGACTCCTGGATGAGTCTTTCAACATGTCTTACTCACATCAATCCTTTACTTAGGATCCCCTTGTCCCACTTCAGTATTCTTGGAGTTAAAAATTTATGTCTCTTTGGCATACTACCACTACCATTCTCTACCTTGGTTCCTCCCTCTCTCTTGCTCTCATCTTTTCCCTCTTTGTGGTATTGAGTCTACAACTCACTATCACCTTATGCTATAATCACCTTCTCCAGAATGATCCCATAGGAAACAATCTAGATCACCAAAATCCCACTATAGAGCTAGGGTCTCAGGCCCTGCTCCAATCTACGAGCCTTCACCTCCTCCGTGTCCACTTGATGTGAAACAAACCTTGCCAATTCATTTGAATTTGGTCGCGTACTGGGGAAATATCATATCCCATTGCTTAAGTTCTAACAATTCAATCTCTATCCTCCCTCACATATCTTATAGGGAAAATAATTCTCGAAGAAAACCTTCTTGAATTGTTCCCACGTTACTACCTCTATTCCAGCCCCACCCTGGTGAGCCTCCCACCAAAAGTTGGCTTTACTCTTCCTTAGGTAAGTCACAAAAGAAAACTTATGCAGCTCACCTACGTTTGTAATAACAAAACGCCTTCTCTATTACTTTTACCCATGTCTGGGACTCTATTAGGTCCGTCGTTCCTTTGAACTCCGGCGAAGCTACGCTTTTAAACTATTTATAGGTAATCGTTCTAGCTACCCTAGGTTCCGCAGGTATTCCACCCCCGGTTCGGTTAATGCTGCCGTTAATAAATTAACGAACTCTTGCATAGGGTTGTGTTGACCCCATTAATTATCATTATGTGATTCCGCTTCCTAATTACGTTATCTTTTCCTTAGCGACATTTCCTGATTAAATAAATAAAATTTCATTATTATCTATTTACTTACTTCGTTATTAATTGCCACATACCAAATCGCATCATAACAAATCATTACCATGAAAACTTCATTATATTCATATGCTTCTTCATAGTTTGAAACTATTTACAACTTGTTATCTATAGCCAAAAGCTATTACATTTTCTATCCCACAATTGAACTTCACAAAAGTTGGGATTTACAAAAGACTACCCTTCAAAAGAGGGTTTTACGTCATTACACACATATTTATAACTTTAGATTTCTAATAATGCATAAAAGCATCCTCGTGTTTCTCATTCGCAATCATTGCTACAGTATCCCGACTAATCATATGACGGGTTTGTCCTGACTCAATGGTATAACAAGCAACCTTCAGCTTGAAATCCTTATGTGCACTCTCATGGATGTAAGACATCCGTGCTATCTTTCGGTCCTTCTCCCCCAGTTCTCTACGAAGCTCATCGGCCTCTGCCTTATAATTCCTAGCCTGCTCTGTCATAAGCACCTGCTTATCGTGCTCTAAATCAAAATCTGCTTCTGCAGACATCTTAGCTTCATGGAGATAACTAATCACTTCACTCAGATTTTGCACAACTGTACCCAGTTGCACATTCCTGTCAAGCGCTGCCAGATACAATGCTTCCATTGCATCTGGAGGTGATGACTCCAATGTAGGTACCACCATAGTAACCGATGTTACATCTCTTTCTTCTTCCACATCGTTCATCATACTAAGGTATGACGATATATCCATCTCTCCCTCAAAGTAGTCTTCCTCAGAAAAGTACTCCTCTGCCTCCGACTCCTCTAGAATCACTATTGGTACCTTCGCCACCGGCATAGGTACAGGCTCTACTCGGTTCACAAGCTCTTCACTCACCGCGTGTATATCTCTATACATCAAGCTATCGATCGACATCCTACAATAACACATATTTTGATTAATACATAACACAGAATCATATAAGCACAAATCACATTTAATTTATTTAGGGTTATTTTCCATCTTTTAAATCTTTTGGTACTGCGGTTCCTCAATACCTTATTGACTCATTCAACTTAAGTAAAGCTCGAGTTTACTTCATTCGGACTTCTCTTCCTTAACGAGGTTATTAGCCTAAGGTTCTTCCCCCCTTAAGTTTTATAACCTAATGCTTTGATACCAACTTTGTGGCGCCCCCCAATCCGGGTCTCTTTCAACCCCGACATATGGTGCTCCACGGTGCTACTGATTCACACAAACATTCAATTGAAATGCCTCAAAAAACGAATATGTCTTATATATATTCCAAAACAATACTACCATTCCCCGTGTTCTATATAACCGTTACATTTGTTCTTGTCATAATATCAAATATTATCATTACAAACCTATACTATTACATAGGCAATCTACGTTCACTTTAGCCTTCTCTTTATCCTTGTAGAATCCTTGATCCATTCGGTCTAAAAATTTTGCATTCATATGGTTCAAGCAAGAGTGAGCATAACAAGCTCAAAGAAGTACAACAATTTCATTTTAAAAGCATGCTTGAAACATAAGAATCGTATATCTTCAATAATTGGATGATAGTTACGAAGTACTATCAATAATTCAAAATAGCTTTCCTTTTTCCTTCAAAACGTTTTTCAATAACAATATTCCATCAATTCATCAATTATGGTTCAAGACGTGAACGTCTTATAGTTTCTTTGAAAAGGACAACCCGGCACGAATTCCGTAAGTCCGGCATAGCTTACGAGTACATCTAGGTGATCAGCCTATAGTACCCTATGTTGATCAACACTACATCCATTAAACCTGTGTACGTTTAATTTGTGGCAACCTCACGTGCCCACCGAATACTCGATGAAAATACATTTGTTTATACTTATTCAGGCTTACCTTATATTCGTACCAAAGAATTGGCATAGGATAGCGTTAGCAATTCTATATTGAAAGACTTGTAAAGAAATCAATCAATCTATCAAGATTAGTCTAGCCGAGTCAAAACTGGCATCGACCCTTTCTTCAAAACCATACATGCATCTCATAACTTGAATCATTTGAAAACCTGACTAACACGAAGGTTAGACAAGGGTTTAGGAAAAACTTGCCTTCGGCGTCTGCTACCGAATAATTACGTTTCCTTTGAGTCTTTACAATCTCTACAATACATAATCACATAATATACCACATTAGGTGATGAATGAACATACATAGTTCCTAAAGAATCTTACCCTACTTCTCAATCTAATCCCGTATTAGATTTGTTATTATTGGTTTTGGCTTTCCGTTATTCTTTACATCATTCTTACCGACTTCTGTCTCTTCCATAACTTAAGTGAAGTTATTTCATTAGTACACCTCGGTTCGAGTTAATTATCCTTCCTCACGGCTTACTAACGTCCGTACGTTATTAATCGAAACTCGATCGACATTTGTTTAGTTCACTTATTGCATATCGTTCACATTCATCTCCACTTGACTTTCTTTAACCCTAAGTGATCATACTTAAGGTTTAATTATAACTTAATAATGTATGATTAAGTTCCTTAGTTCATTACTAAACAATTTCCCTTCATCTTTACTTGAAACCATTCTTTTTACGCTTTAGCTTTTTAAGGTTGGTATTTGCTTGGCCTACGGTGTTTTTCTTTTTGTCTTGTGACTGTGTACATGTCGCCCGATTAAGGCTTGGAGATCGGACTCGTGACACGCAAAGACGAGTCCCTTTGTTAACTATCATGTTGCGCAGTCATGGTTTGCGAATCTGAAGCTCACTTTGGTATTATCATGGGCACCGATCATTTAAGCTTGGTAAGAAGCGGCGCGGACTCTGAGTCACAGATAGTTTTCACAGATTTTCAACTTTGCGAGATTCCCGGACTCGTAACTTCTTCGTTATAAGTCCGAATTGGCTCATTCAAGAGCCTATGGTTCACAAATCACGTACTCTATGTGTTCATGCAAGAATTTTATCTATTCGACTTCGTTTGCTAAAATTTCACCTATTAGTCCATTTTTAACCAAAACGATAAACATTCGTGAACGTTCAACGCTCGTTTCTTCGTTCTAAGTCAGAATTCAGCCATTTTCGAGTCCGCAACTCTATAATGACAAATACAACTTGTCTCCATTGAAAACCAATGTTTCCAAGCTCAATATCAAAATTCGACTTCCATTCCGAGAATTTCACGAATTCGACGATCATCGTCTAATCGTGTGAATTCCGGCGAAACTTCGTTACTTGAGATTTTTAGACCATTTCACTTGGATTCAATCCATTATACCAACATCTTGACATACATGCTTTGTTAACTTATAACCATGATAAGTTATTAATAGTTCATTGTGAATTTGTAACTTATGAAAATATAAACTACTTATATTTCCATTTAACTTATGTCTTCTTTTCATATGACTTATTAATAAGTTAAGTCCTTTAATCCTTATTCTTACCTCTTATTAATCATGCTAACTTCTTAATGTAAACATATTACCACTTCTTACAAGTTCTTATACTTTCATTAATGTTCTTCACAAGTTCGTAACATAAATGATTACGAATAACTTATTCATGATTTATACGGCTTATTAAGACTAAAGCCCTTTGGTTTATCATTCCTTAACATACTAGCTCTACCAATACCCCCTTCTCTAACAATGGAAGAGAAAGAGAAACATGGTTCAAGAACACTAACTCTTGAATAACACTTGCTTAATCTTTAATCTCCTTCTTGATTCTTGAACTTCAAAGACTAGCTTTCTAGCTTTTCCTCTCAAGTCACTAAGTTATAAGTTATTGGTGGAAAATCTAATAATAGAAGTTAAGCATCAAAGTGCTTATCCTCTCTAACACTTAAGTTGCTTTGAAATGGATGAAAACTAACAACCAAATAATGAGCCCACTCTTCCTCTATTTATAGGATTTCTAAAGTAACGGTTAGTTTGGTCATAAAGCCACTCCACCTCCTTAATCCACCTCCTTATTATTCAAAGCTTAGCAACCAAGTAAACTTGCTCCCCATATTTACTTGCTCACCACATAAGTTATCCATTGCTTAGCCCTTAAGTCTCTTGCTAATCACAACACTTGGTCCCCACACTTACTTAATCATTAAGTATACTTGCTCCCCACAACACTTAGTCCTTAAGTTTACTTTGTCATCACTTATAAACACTTTGTGTGATCACCACACTAACTTAGCCTCTAAGTATACTTGCTTCCTACTTTGGATAATGCATGATTTTCTCCATGGTTCATACTACCCATTGGATCATAGGATTGAGTTTAGGTTAACTAACCTACTTAATTACTTGGACTTCTAACATAATTTGCTTCACAAATTTTAATTCATAAATTGGGCTTGCAATTAACAAACACTTGGGCTTTGTTCATTAACTTATATTGGACTTCACCTTAATTCACATTGGACTTAACCATTCTTGCATTTGGGCCTTATCAAATCCTACATGTCCAACACATTTAGCTTAAAGCCTTATAACGTATAATTTACGTATTCATCTCGTATTCCTCTCGTATACTATTCAACATGTACAACCTACCATCATTCATACGTACTCGTATAATACATCACATCGTACTCATATTCATTACTTCGTATAATACCTACGTATTATACTGAACATCGCTTAATTCATTACTCGTCGTACATTTTCTTCTCGTAACGTCACTTTCCCTAAGCGTTAGGTTTTAAGTCCACAGGCGAAATATTACGTTTTCCATAACTAAAATATTATTGGATATTCCAACTCACATCGATATTCTATCGTTACGTATTTCTCGGAAGTTCAAAAATAATTCCCGAGGAGAAATGCGTGAATAGTGTTGTTCGGAAAATTTCTCAAGAAGCTTTTATTTTCGTCTTGGAAATTCAAACACTTTAATTCTACCACGTAGCCAAAATACTACGATGTTCTGATATGTTTAGGTCATAGAACGACCTTCAATTAGCTTGCTCCATAAATAATCCATTAAATTCATTTAATAAAAATAAAAATTTAATTCTCAAAAATCCGATTTTCTCGGGGCGTTACACTCTTCCCTCCTTATAAGGATTCTGTCCCCAGAATCTCGCTAATAATACTTACACCACAGAGGAAAATTTTTCCTTTATTTTAATCTCGAGTTTCCACAATGCTTCTACGACATTGTGGTTCTTTCATTTCACCTTCATTGAAGGTATTATCTTAATTCACATGACTTATCACTTCCTATCAATAATTTGAGTTGGAAGTTAAACACTTATTAACACATTACGCTATCTCTATATCATCTTAGTTTATTCTTTTAACTTATATTTATACGGAACAAAAAATTCCTCCCTCAAAATAAGATTATACTTAGTCTTCTACTTATCCTGCATCATCTTCTTCATTCGCTTGCATCCCTCGTTACTTAGTTGTACTTACTTAACTCACTCCATTATCGTGGATTGAGTCTATGTTTTGAATAACAATTCTACCCCTTCATTCCTTAATTTAACTTCTAACTCTGATATTACCATTTCTGTTATTAACTCATTCTGAGTCGTTAGCATCGATAGCTTTCCCTACCCCTCCTACTTAACGCGTCGGCTACAATGTTTACCTTCCCTGAATGATATAAGATATCACATTCCTCTCTCTACTACATATTCAACTCCTTCTATGTGGAGATATATTTCAGACTCTTAAAGTCCGTGTATATCTCACACTTCTCCCCGTATAAATACTATCTTTAGATTTTTAAATTCAAAAACTAATGCTGCCAATTATAGATAATAAGTAGGATAGACCTCCTCATAACCCTTTAACTGGCGTGATGCATACACAATGACATTGCCATGCTATAAGAGCACGCAATCATAACATCTATGCAAACATCGAGATACACTACAAAACTTCCTCGTATTATCTGATAAAGATAATACAGGTGCCTTAATCAACCTTTCTTTTAAATCCTATGACGCTAATGGTAACTTCATCCATAGCATCCCACAAGGGTAACAATCAAATTGGCCAAAGCTTGATTGGGCGCCCTTACGGAAAAACCTACTACTTCGCACATTAGTCAACCTAAATGATATAACCAAAAACTTGTCATAACCATAACGAATTCTGAACGTCATCTTAGGTACCTCCTCCTTCTTCCTAACTTCCAACCGATAATACCCCATACATACATCTATATTTATAAAAATTCTTTGCCCCTCTCAACTAACCAAATAGATCATCAATCCTGGGCCATGGGTATTTATCCTTAACCGCTATCATACTCCTATTACGATAGTTAATATGCAACCGTAACAACTCATCCTCTTCCTTAACACCAACCTAACTTGGGTCATGGTTCGACAATAATAATGTCGCGGTATTTTATTACCGTAAATTACTACCTTAGATTTTCTGAGAAAACTAAAGGTTCACACTTTACTTATAACTATTTGTTATAGCTCTATGGTTAATCAACTAATTCATACCGAGAATTTCCTCAAATTCTCTCAACATGAAACAAAGATTTCTTATCTCTCGATACCTACTTACTTTTATTATCCATGAAATAATTTTCACGAATATAATTTAACGAAAGTTATTTCCTCCTTCACTGCCTTAATGTTTTAAAGGTATTTATAATCCCTTCCAGACAGACTCCTAGATGAGTTTTTCCAAATGTCTTACTCACATCGATCCTTTACTTAGGATCCCCTTGTCCCACTTCAGTATTCTTGGAGTTAAAAATTTATGTCTTTTTGGTATACTACCACTACCATTCTCTACCTTGGTTCCTCCCTCTCTCTTGCTCTCATCTTTTCCCTCTTTGTGGTATTGAGTCTACAACTCACTATCACCTTATGCTATAATCACCTTCTCCAGAATGATCCCATAGGAAACACTCTAGATCACCAAAATCCCACTATAGAGCTAGGGTCTCAGGCCCTGCTCCAATCTACGAGCCTTCACCTCCTCCGTGTCCACTTGATGTGAAAAAAACCTTGCCAATTCATTTGAATTTGGTCGCGTACTGGGGAAATATCATATCCCCTTGCTTAAGTTCTAAGAATTCAATCTCTATCCTCCCTCACATGTCTTATAGGGAAAATGATTCTCAAAGAAAACCTTCTGGAATTGTTCCCACGTTACTACCTCTGTTCCAGCCCCACCGTGGTGAGCCTCCCACCAAAAGTTGGCTTTACTCTTCCTTAGGTAAGTCACAAAAGAAAACTTATGTGGCTCACCTACGTTTGTAATAACAAAATGCCTTCTCTATTACTTTTACCCATGTCTGGGACTCTATTAGGTCCGTCGTTCCTTTGAACTCCGATGGACCTACGCTTTTAAACTATTTATAGGTAATCGTTCTAGCTACCCTAGGTTCCGCAGGTATTCCACCCCCGGTTCGGTTAATATAACCGTTAATAAATTAACGAACTCTTGCATAGGGTTGTGTTGACCCCATTAATTATCATTATGTGATTCCGCTTCCTGATTACGTTATCCTTTCCTTAGCGGCATTTCTTGATTAAATAAATAAAATTTCATTATTATCTATTTACTAACATCGTTATTAATTGTCACATACCAAATCGCATCATAACAAATCATTTCCATGAAAACTTCATTATATTCATATGCTTCTTCATAGTTTGAAACTATTTACAACTTGTTCTCTATAGCCAAAAGCTATTACATTTTCTATCCCACAATTGAACTTCACAAAAGTTGGGATTTACAAAAGACTACCCTTCAAAAGAGGGTTTTACGTCATTACACACATATTTATAACTTTAGATTTCTAATAATGCATAACAGCATCCTCGTGTTTCTCATCCGCAATCATTGCTACAGTATCCCGACTAATCATATGACGGGTTTGTCCTGACTCAATGGAATAACAAGCAACCTTCAGCTTGAAATCCTTATGTGCACTCTCATGGATGTAAGACATTCGTGCTATCTTTCGGTCCTTCTCCCCCAGTTCTCTACGAAGCTCATCGGCCTCTGCCTTATAATTCCTAGCTCTCTTCGCCATAAGCACCGCTTATCGTGCTCTAACTCAAAATCTGCTTCTGCAGGCATCTTAGCTTCATGGAGATAACTAATCACTTCACTCTGATTTTGCACAACCTGCACTCAGTGAGCACATTCCATCGTTGTTGCCAGATACAATGCTTCCATTGCATCTGGAGGAGATGACTCCAATGTAGGTACCACCGTAGATACAGATGTTACCTCTCTTTCTTCTTCCACATCGTTCATCATACTAAGGTATGACGATATATCCATCTCTCCCTCGAGTAGTCTTCCTCGTAAAAGTACTCTTACGCCTCCGACTCCTCTAGAATCACTATTGGTACCTTCGCCACTGGCATAGGTACAGGCTCTACTCGGTTCACAAGCTCTTCACTCACCGCATGTATATCTCTATACATCAAGCTATCGATTGACATCCTACAATAACACATATGTTGATTAATACATAACACAGAATCGTATAAGCACAAATCACAATTAATTTATTTAGGGTTATTTTCCATCTTTTAAATCTTTTGGTACTGAGTTTCCTCAATACCTTATTGACTCATTCAACTTAAGTAAAGCTCGAGTTTACTTCATTCGGACTTCTCTTCCTTAACGAGGTTATTAGCCTAAGGTTCTTCCTCCCTTAAGTTTTATAACCTAATGCTTTGATACCAACCCGTGACGCCCCCAAATCCGGGTCTCTTTCAACCCGATATATGGTGCTCCACGGTGCTACAGTTCACACAAACATTCAATTGAAATGCCTCAAAAGAACGAATATGTCTTATATATATTCCAAAACAATACTACCATTCCCCAGGTTCTATATAACCGTTACATTTGTTTTTGTCATAATATCAAATATTATCATTACAAACCTATACTATTACATAGGCAATCTACACGTTCACTTTAGCCTTCTCTTTATCCTTGTAGAATCCTTCAGTCCAATTGGTCTAAGCTGCATTCATATGGTTCAAGCAAGAGTGAGCATAACAAGCTCAGCAAGTACAACAATTTCATTTTAAAAGCATGCTTGAAACATAAGAATCGTATATCTTCAATAACTGGATGATCGTTACGAAGTACTATCAATAATTCAAAATAGCTTTCCTTTTTCCTTCAAAACGTTTTTCAATAACAATATTCCATCAATTCATCAATTCTGGTTCAAGACGTGAACGTCGTATAGTTTCTAAGAAAAGGACAACCCGACACGAAGTCGGTAAGTCCGGCATAGCTTATGAGTACATCTAGGTGATCAGACTATAGTACCCTATGTTGATCAACACTACATCCATTAAACGTGTGTACGTTTAATTTGTGGCAACCTCACGTGCCCATCAAATACTCAATGAAAATACATTTGTTTATACTTATTCAGGCTTACCTTATATCCGTACCAAAGAATTGGCATAGGATAACGTTAGCAATTCTATATTGAAAGACTTGTAAGGAAATCAATCAATCTATCAAGATTAGTCTAGCCGAGTCAAAACTGGCATCGACCCTTTCTTCAAAACCATACATACATCTCATAACTTGAATCATTTGAAAACCTGACTAACACGAAGGTTAGACAAGGATTTAGGAAAAACTTGCCTTCAGCGTCTGCTACCGAATAATTATGTTTCCTTTGAGTCTTTACAATCTCTACAATACATAATCACATAATATACCACATTAGGTCATGAATGAACATACATAGTTCCTAAAGAATCTTACCCTACTTCTCAATCTAATCCCGTATTAGATTTGTTATTATTGGTTTCGGCTTTCCGTTATTCTTTACATCATTCTTACCGACTTCTATCTCTTCCATAACTTAAGTGAAGTTATTTCATTAGTACAACTTGGTTTGAGTTAATTATCCTTCCTCACGGCTTACTAACGTCCGTACATTATTAATCGAAACTCGATCGTCATTTATTTAGTTCACTTATTGCATATCGTTCACATTCATCTCCACTTAACTTTCTTTAACCCTAAGTGATCATACTTAAGGTTTAATTATAACTTAATAATGTATGATTAAGTTCCTTAGTTCATTACTAAACAATTTCCCTTCATCTTTACTTGAAACCATTCTTTTCTGCCTAGCTTTTAAGGTTGGCGCTGCGGCGCCGGTGTTTCTTTGTTGTGCCGCACTGCGGCGTCGCCCATTAGGGCTTGGAGACCGGACTCGGCGATGTGGCGCGAGTCCCTTTGTTAACTATCGCGCTGCGGCGCATGTTTGCAGAGTCTGAACCTCACTTTGGCGCTGCAGCGCCGATCATTTAAGCTTGGAGTCGCGCCGCGGCGCGGACTCTGAGTCACACATAGTTTTGACAGATTTTCAACTTTGCGAGATTCCCGGACTCGTAACTTCTTCGTTATAAGTCCGAATTGGCTCATTCAAGAGCCTACGGTTAACAAATCACGTACTCTACGTGTTCATGTAAGAATTTTATCTATTCGACTTCGTTTGCTAAAATTTCACCTATTAGTCCATTTTTAACCAAAACGATAAACGTTCGTGAACGTTCAACGCTCGTTTCTTCGTTCTAGGTCGGAATCCGACCATTTTCGAGTTCGCAACTCTATAATGACAAATACGACTTGTCTCCGTTGAAAACCAATGTTTCCAAGCTCAAAATCAAAATTCGACTTCCATTCCGAGAATTTCACGAATTCGACGATCGTCGTCTAATCGTGTGAATTCCGGCGAAACTTCGTTACTTGAGATTTTTAGACCATTTCACTTGGATTCAATCCATTATACCAACATCTTGACATACATGCTTTGTTAACTTATAACCATGATAAGTTATTACTAGTTCATTGTGAATTTGTAACTTATGAAAATATAAACTACTTGTATTTCCATTTAACTTATGTCTTCTTTTCATATGACTTATTAATAAGTTAAGTCCTTTAATACTTATTCTTACCTCTTATTAATCATGCTAACTTCTTAATGTAAACAGATTACCACTTCTTACAAGTTTTTATACTTTTATTATTGTTCTTCACAAGTTCATAACTTAAATGATTACGAATAGCTTATTCATGATTTATACGGCTTATTAAGACTAAAGCCCTTTGGTTTATCATTCCTTAACATACTAGCTCTACCAATACCCCCTTCTATAATAATGGAAGAGAAAGAGAAACATGGTTCAAGAACACTAACTCTTGAATAACACTTGTTTAATCTTTAATCTCCTTCTTGATTCTTTAACTTCAAAGACTAGCTTCCTAGCTTTTCCTCTCAAGTCACTAAGCTATAAGTTATTGGTGGAAAATCTAATAATAGAAGTTAAGCATCAAAGTGCTTATCCTCTCTAACACTTAAGTTGCTTTGAAATGGATGAAAACTAACAACCAAATAATGAGCCCACTCCTCCTCTATTTATAGGATTTCTAAAGTGAGGGTTAGTTTGGTCATAAAGCCACTCCACCTCCTTAATCCACCTCCTTACTATTCAAAGCTTAGAAACTAAGTAAACTTGCTCCCCACATTTACTTGCTCACCACATAAGTTATCCATTGCTTAGCCCTTAAGTCTCTTGCTAATAACAACACTTGGTCACCGCACTTACTTAATCATTAAGTATACTTGTTCCCCACAACACTTAGTCCTTAAGTTTACTTTGTCATCACTTATAAACACTTTGTGTGATCACCACACTAACTTAGCCTCTAAGTATACTTGCTTCCTACTTTGGATCATCCATGATTTGCTCCATGGTTCATACTACCCATTAGATCATAGGCTTGAGCTTAGGTTAACTAACATACTTAATTACTTGGGCTTCTAACATAATTTGCTTCACAAATTTTAATTCATAAATTGGGCTTGCAATTAACAAACACTTGGGCTTTGTTCATTAACTTATATTGGACTTCACCTTAATTCACATTGGACTTAACCATTCTTGCATTTGGGCCTTATCAAATCCTACATGTCCAACACATTTGGCTTAAAGCCTTATAACGTATAATTTACGTATTCATCTCGTATTCCTCTCTCTCTATACTATTCAACATGTACGACTTTCACCATCATTCATACGTGCTCAGATAATACATCACATCGTACTCATATTCATTACTTCGTATAATACCTACGTATTATACGAACATTGCTTAATTCATTACTCGTCGTACATTTTCTTCTTGTAACGTCACTTTCCCTAAGCGTTAGGTTTTAAGTCCACAGGCGAAATATTATGTTTTCCATAACTGAAATATTATTGGATATTCCATCTCATGTCGATATTCTATCGTTACGTATTTCTCGGAAGTTCAAAAATAATTCCCGAGCAGAAATGCGTGAATAGTGTTTTTCAAAAAATTTCTCGGAAAGATTTTATTTTCGTCTTGGAAATTCAAACACTTTAATTCTACCACGTAGCCAAACTACTACGACGTTCTAATATGTTTAGGTCATAGAACGACCTTTAATTATCTTGCTCCATAAATAATCCATTAAATTCATTTAATAAAAATAAAAATTTAATTCTCAAAAATCCGATTTTCTCGGGGCGTTACATCAAGCTACAAGGATCAAGCAATAACTTAGCCTAAACATTAACAAACCACAAGATCTGAGGCCACAAAAAGGTTGTCAGGAGTTTCCTGGAAATCTGGGCAGCCCAGAATGTGATTTCTATGAACGGTCAACGAGGTTTGACTGCTCGTATCTCTCAATATATTCATGATCTGGTCGTGTTTCCAGTTTCAGATCACCATCTACATGACATACTACATATACATAACATAAAACATTCATAATAATTAACACACACAGATCTAGAGGCCCTGACATATGACTGTCAGGTCTTAAAATTAGGGTTCTTGGTCAGTTTTGAAAACTTGATTTTTGTGCCTCTAGATGTTATGGATCCATGAACCAACAACCCAGATCATTAAAAGACACCCTCTAACACATATCTAGGTAATCATTAACACAATTTAACATCAAATCATAAGATTTGAAAATTTAGGGTTCTTACCTTTATTATGCTTTGATCTTGATTTCTGACTTTTGATTCCTGTTCTTGGAGAGTTAAGAACTGATATTGGCTACCTTATCTCACTCTCTCACTCTAAATCTCAAAAATGAAGAGAGAGAATGGCTTTGGCAAAAATGAGAAATAAAGTAGGATTTCTCTCTCTTTAATCTATATGTATTATTGATTGCAATAATGTGGCTGATGTGTTGGCTGATCTGCTGGAGTTATTTGTCACATGGGGCTGGTAGAGTTGGTAGACAACTCACATATTGCTATATTTACAAGTTATTTCCAATAATGAAACCAAGGGCATTATGGTCATTTCCATAAAATTTTATTTCTAAAATTGTCATTTGATGCAAACCCTTAGGGTTTAGGGTTTGAACCCTTAGGTTTAAAAAATTAAATTCTAGAATTTCCAAATTAGGTTTTCAAAAATAAAAATTAATATTTCTAAATTATAATTAGAATTAGGGTTTCAACTTCCGAATTAGGGTTTCGGATTCCCAGAACTAAAATTAGGGTTTCCAGGACTGGTTTCTAGGGGTTCTTATTAATCGTAAGAATTTTCTAACCGAACGTTGACATTCTTAATATGCACATAGGGTTTGTTACAGATATAGTTTATTTGGTCAACCCTTGACCCTTAACCACATTCTAAACACATAAATAAACATATTCACATAACATATTCACATATACATTTAATCCTGAATAATTCACTTAAACTCCTTCAGAGAATTTTGAAATCCTCAAAATTCCTTCTCAAAAATATCAAACACATGCACTTTTTTTCTGTTTAGGTTCTAATATTGAACCTTAAATCAATTAATTAAAATTTTAAAATTTTTCTAAATTCTTGGGTTGTCACATTCACCCCTTCTTCTAAAAATTTCGTCCCCAAAATTTACCTCACACCATACACCATTCATACTCAGCCTTACATGCTACCCAATACATTCCTCACAAGAAAAAAAAATTCAATTGTGCTTAGGGGTTTTACAGACTATTGTATGTCATTTTCGTAAAGGTTTTATGGAAATTCATCCGCAAACCGTCTTAACTTACGGACATAGTGGGTAATTAGCCCGATATGCCCTGTACTTATAAAGTACTTCTGGTCTGATATGTTTCTCGTATCCGCCTTGGGCGCATAAACTTTTACCTCAGTCTTATTGGATTCCTCACCAAAATAATTTGGTTCGGGAAAGTTTTCAAAGAACTCTTACAATTTTTAAAAACATTGGTCTAGCTGAATCGAATAGCATAGACTCATATCAATAATTCAATTCAATCGAATTATTTAGGTGTAGCTAAACCCCGTTGGCAAATTAAAATTTTTGAAAATATTTTTGAAAATGACATCATGATGCCGTACTGTATTAACAGTCCGTTTGAGGATGCCGTCATCGTATGAATTTGTCATAACACATCATACAATCGTAGAATAATGATTTTTAGATCGAATTCACACTAAGTATTCCTACATTTACAACTCTATCAACTTGTATCATCTCTGCACCAGGTTACATGGTACATGAGTGATAAATAAAAATATTTTTGATATTTCAAATCATCTTCGTCTAGCTGAAACAAGTAGCATAGACTATACTTTAAACCATTTCAAAAATGATTACGAGTCTACATATATTTTTATTTTTTTAAAAGCACATAGTGCGTATTTAGCTTAACGTCAAAATTTTGAAGTCTAGTATAGTTAGGAGTTTTGGAAAACTTATGTCTCCACTAATAATCATTTGCTTAACAATCTACTTGTTTCTATTATCCTCAATACTCCATTTACACACAACTATAACCAGTTCGTCAAACCAAACTTATGAGTTCATTTACTTGCCACAATCATATGAGTTTAAGAACTTGTCCTAGTCGATCTTTCAAGGCGTCCATTCATTTGAGGGTTCATAAACATTTCATATAACTATGAATCAAGAATGTCACATAAGTATGAGTTTTAAGAACTCGTACTTAACCTTATATTCTCTACCTATAACATATCTATCTGTTATACACATGAGAAATGAATCACCCTCTTAACATGCATATAGCAAATAGCGCAACACAAACATTTCAATGATTATCATTGCCAGAACTAAGTAGTTTTTACACCAAGTACAATTTCCCACCCACACAAGGAATCATACAACTCAACTGCTGACACGAGTCCTCAATTGAAATCCCCACCTAATCTTAACTCCCTTCTCCATACGAATTTCATTCAACTCGTATTCATAATCCTTTCTTGAATATGTACCAATTCATTGTACAACTGCCACCCATCAATCTTGCTGTAAACTTTTCTATCATTCGCTTAATTCTTCTCCTTACTATAACCTTATCCGATCACGAAGTAATCTCATCGTATATATTATGATTCATTTCTATATCTTGATCGTTTTGTTTTACGATCTCCTATCACTGTACTTTTAGTCTTTTAGACTCTATATATTCACCATTACTGTTTAACTTTATTATCAGAGTTAGGGAACTCTATATCTTTTACCCCTCCGAGATTCATCTTTGAATCTTACCGACCGACTAACTCTATTTGAGTTAGTACTTATCCTAATCACTGCGATTATTAGTCTCAGGTATTCCTACCTAAGGTTCATAACCTACAGCTTTGATACCAACTGTGAGGGCCCCGAATCCGGGTCCCGGATCACCGCAGATCCGGTTCAATCATTCTAACACTATCACTACTATTTACGGAAGATATAAACATAAATTGTTTATACATTAAACATTACACAATATTCCCTAAGGCCGAGTAACTTTAAGTTATATACAATTCATAACTTATTTAACTTACAATAACATTAATATATAATACTTATACAAATCTAATCGCGCACATTAACTTTAAGTTGGAACTGTCTTTAACATTTCCTTGTATCCAACGCATTCGTCTTAATATACAATGTTTATCATGATATAGCAAGGGTGAGCATAAGATTGCACAACAAGTTTAAGTTCAATAATTTAACGATATATCATGATTGAAAGAATCTGAATAATAAACTGGCTATAATTCAACAATATAATTGTGAATTAGCAGGAACAAACTTTTGACTGAACAAGTATATAACATGAACAAATATATCTGGACCGAAGGGTAATGAAGGTGATCAGCCTTTCATACCTGACTTATACATGTAATATGTACATAGTACAATTCTACAATGGCAATCAGCAATGATTATCCATAAGCATATCTGAATGAAACAACTCTTAGTAGAGTTAAGTAAAAACTTGCCTGCATCGTTGATTACCGCTACGTAATTTATAACGCTTTATCCGAAAACCTAATATTAGTAATATAGATCTCCAATATTAGAATAATATCATCACAATATAATACTATTATATATATATATATATACAATAACCTAAACACATAACACCTAATCCTATCAGTCTATAACACACAAAAGACTCAGTATCAGGTCAAACTATTTCAGTCTGACTTGAGTTCGACAAAGTTCTAACGTCCCGACGGTCTAGTCGGACAATTCTTCGAGTTTAAGTTCAATTAAAGTCTGCCTAACACTTAACAATTATCTCAGATAATTTTAATATTAGTCAAAATATTTTTCGTAAGTTCGTAATAATTTTTAAATAATTTTTACTATTTATTATGAATTTTCAATCATTAATATCGTATTTAAATGAATTAAATACCACATAATTCCTTTATCATTAATATTTATTTAATATCCAATATTAATGAAATTCATGTCTTAATATTATAATATATTTATAATATCACAAAGTATTTTAATAGTTTAAAATCACCTTTATATGATTTTTAAACAATTAAATTCATTATCCTATTAATTGTTATTAATATTAAAATATTAATATTTTCATGACAAAATATAAAATCATTAATTCTATTTTTCCATAATTTATTGAATATATTTATTAAATAAAATAATTATCATTAATATTGATTAATTAATGAATTTCATCATAAAATATTAAAAGTCACTAAAAATATCTTTAAATATTTTCTTATACCATAATATAATTTTTCATGTATTAAAATCATTTTTAAATAATTTATTTAATATTATAATTAAATAAATTAAATACCATTTATATTCTAAAATATTACATATTTATGAAATATATTCAAAATAATTGAAAACTATTTTTCAATCTTTAAAATAATTTTTCAGAATTTATTTTGTATTTTTAATAATTAAAAACCATTTTATCTATTTATTTAATTAAAAATTTTAATTTCTGAAATTAACTGTCGCTAAAGGGCCCTATAATGACAGACCCGTCGCTATAGGTGTTCTTGAGCTTCATGTCAGTTAACAAGCTAGCTAGTTTGACCACGATTTTCTCTAAGTTCCTAATGTATTCTGGGCTATCTTAAATCTTGTTCGTGTAGCTGAAATGTAATACTACAACTAGAAATCATCAACTTGGTCATACAACAAACATACAAGGAGATATGATCTCCCAAAGTCTTTGTCAGACGTCACCTGGGTTTTCCAGAAACTCAGGCAGTTCGAGTGGCCATCTAGTTACTCGATCTAATCTAGGTTCCAGTCATGATTCTTGTGATATAATGGTTCAAGTCTATAGTCCACATGTCCTAGAACATAAATACAACCACAGATCATACCAAATACATCACATGTTCCAGATTCATCCCAATCAAAACCTGTCAGAATAACTGTTCTTGAGAAATCTAGGTTTTCCAAATTTCTTCATCCGGCTGGTGGTCAACGGTAGTTTGACCCTACTTATCTTTCATGTTGGTTATGATCTAAGTTATCTACTGACTTTAATATGCATTCGACATGTCAAGCTACAAGGATCAAGCAATCACTTAGCCTAAACATTAACAAACCACAAGATCTGAGGCCACAAAAAGGTTGTCAGGAGTTTCCTGGAAATCTGGGCAGCCTAGAATGTGATTTCCGTGAACGGTCAACGAGGTTTGACCGCTCGTATCTCTCAATATATTCATGATCTGGTCGTGTTTCCAGTTTCAGATCACAGTCTACATGACATACTACATATACATAACATAAAACACTCATAATAATTAGCACACACGGATCTAGAGTCCCTGACATATGACTGTCAGGCCTTAAAATTAGGGTTCTTAGTCAGTTTTGAAAACTTGATTTTTGTGCCTCTAGATGTTATGGATCCATGATCCAATAACCCAGATCATTAAAAGACACCTTCTCACATATCTAACTAATCATTAACACCATTTAACATCAAATCATAAGATTTTAAAAATTAGGGTTCTTACATTTATTATGCTTTGATCTTGATTTCTGTCTTTTGATTCCTATTCTTGGAGAGTTAAGAACTTATATTGGCTTACCCTATCTCACTCTCTCACTCTAAATCTCAAAAATGAAGAGAGAGAATGGCTTTGGCAAAAATGAGAAATAAAGTAGGATTTCTTTCTCTTTAATCTATATGTATTATTGATTACAATAATGTGGCTGATGTGTTGGCTGATCTGCTGGAGATATTGGTCACATGGTGCTGGTAGAGTTGGTAGACAACTCACATATTGCTAGATTTACAAGATATTTACAATAATGCAACAAAGGGCATTATGGTTATTTCCATAAAATTTTATTTCTAGAATTATCATTTGATGCAAACCCTTAGGGTTTAGGGTTTGAACCCTTAGGTTTTAAAAAATTAAATTCTAGAATTTCCAAATTAGGTTTTCAAAAATAAAAATTAATATTTCTAAATTATAATTAGAATTTTCTAATTATATTAAAATGTCTTAATCATAATTTAAATCTTGCTAATTAGGATTTGTATTTCCTAATTAAAATTGCTAATTTAGCAATTAGGGTCAAAATTGGCATTAGGGTTATAACCCACTAATTAGGGTTTCTAATAGAAAAAAATAATTTTCTATTTTAGAAATTAGATTTCGTAATTAGATTAGGATTTTCTAATTACTTATAACTTAAAAATTAGGATTAATATTTCCTAATTAACATTAAAGGTATTAAATTAACACTTAGGTTTTCCCTATTTATAAATTAGGGTTTCAAATCCATAAATTAGGGTTTAAAAATTTGAAATTAGGGTTTGCTAAATAATTAAGCTTTACCCTAATTAATATTATAATTAATAGCATTGGAGCATTATAATTATCCTTTAAGTTCCTAGATTAGGGTTTCAACTTCCGAATTAGGATTTCGGATTCCTGGAACTGAAATTATGGGTTTCCAGAACCGGTTTCTAGGGTTTCTTGTTAATCGTTAGAATTTTCTAACTGAACATTGACGTTCTTAATATATACCTAGGGTTTGTTACATATATCGTTTATCTAGTCAACCCTTGACCCTTAACCACATTCTGAACACATAAATAACCATATTCACATAACATATTCACATATACACTTAATCCTGAATATTTCACCTAACTCCTTCACAAATTTTGAAATCCTAAAAATTCCTTCTCAAAACTATTAAACACATGCACTTATTTTCTGTTTAGGTTCTAATATTGAACCTTAAATCAATTAATTAAAATTGTAAAAATTTTCTAAATTCTCGGGTTGTCACACCCTTAGGTTAAGAGGATGTGTTGGTCGTTGATTTCTCCTGTCCGATAACCGTGTTAGCCTTACTCGTCGCCATTACTTCTTATCGAGATTCTAGGTGATTGAAAGTTATTAAGCACTAAAAAGGCCTTTTTATAGCGTCAATGTTAACGCCAAGATTTATACACGTGCCTAATCATCAACAACGCATTCAATCCTACACAAAAATGAAATCACACGTAGGAACTTGATAGCTTGGTCCACTGGGGGATAACTCTGGTGTGAGAATAAGTATATGCTGAAAACATGTTAACAATTGAGGCTTAATGCTTTAATGCTAAAAAATAAATCAAGTACCTATGATTTAGGGTATAACATTGTATTTAAAGTGATCACACCTTATTCTTCATGGCAGTCTGCGAATTGGAATAGAATTCCTCATTATGGTGGATACCATAATGGGAGGGATAAAATTGAATCTCCTTAAAGAAATGAAGTTAAATAATATCCTGACTCTTTCCTTAGGAATTGAGAATTAAATGCAATTAAGAATCTTAGATTCCTTAAAGTTCTCTAGCTATCCAAAAACACTCCTACGTGGAGTAAATTCCTCCATGTGTAGTATGACCCACAAAATCATTTGGGCCCAACTAATCACGCCCTAACACTAAGAAAATTTTAAAGAATTTTGACTTTTATTTTTCTTAATTCACGAACCTAATTAGTATAAAGTTATCTCATTTACATTATAACTAAGACTTATATTATACACTAAATTACACCCAAAATTTAGGCAAGCTCAATATGGATTTACAATCTCTTGAACCAACTATTTTTAGAAGTGATCATCTTATTATACACAAATGATTATCAACACCAATGTTACCCTATTAGATGAAAATGTATGCATTAACTCAAATATATAGTTTTTAAAATTTATCCAATATATAAATTTTAAAATTTATTCGTGTTTTGCATGAGTTATTGTAACGAACGAGAATTTTGTAATTAATTTTAAATATTTATGGAATTAATATATGTTTTACTTTATTTATTTATTGAGATAAATAAATAATTGATGAAACTGTGGTGTAATAATTTAGTGAAGTGTGTATATTAACTGAATTAATGAATGGTAATTTTATTATTTGAAGATTTAATTTAATGAAATAATTAAATTAAATGAATTATTTAATATTTAAGAAAATAATTAAATTAAATAAAATGATGTTCTAGTTTAATTTAATAATTAAATTAGATATGTAATAATTTGTTAAGTATAAATATAAATATAATGAAAATTATAATTGTAATTGTAAGAACATAAATTAAGTAAATAAAGGTGTGAGAAGGAACTATATAATATAAGTAATATAAAAATAAACTTAAACCCTAATTTAAGTTGTAGCCAAACATGGCCTTGTGGCCTTTTGCATATTACAACTGACGAAAGATTTTTGGTCTCTTAAGTGATGTACGTGGGGAGAGGCTATATCAGTTTTCTTCCTTGCGTATTATTTCTCCTAAAAGCTAAGAAAGAACAAAGAGTTGGAAGGGAGAAGAATAGAGAGAAGAGAGAATTCTCATTCTTTGTGTTTGTCAAGAAGAAGGAGAAAGAGTGTTGGGAAACCTTGTTATCATCTTGCAAAATCAAGGACTAGAATGTATAATCTATTCTTAATTCTAACTTGTAGTTTTGTGATTTCTAATCTATGTGAATTGGGAATTGTGTGGGATTGTTTATATATGTATGTAAAGTATTGCAAAAATCTAATAATCATCATACATAAGTAATTTTAGTGGTTAAATTTATGAAAAACATGTTTTGTGTTCTTGAGTTTTATGGAAAAATTGAACTTTTATGGGTAATTTTAGAGGAATTTAATTGCGTAATGGTTTAGTGTATATACATAATCTGTTGGCTATCAAATTTCAAAGGCTAAAGTTCATGAATTTGTGTTGGAAAAGGAGGTTATAGTTGTTTTTGAGTTTTTGATGATATATATACAACATGTATGATTTTGGAATCAAAATTGGTGTTTAATTTATTTAGTAATCTGGAAATTGGTTGTCAAGTATTCTAGTATGAAGAATTATGAAAAGAATGCAATTCGTATAATATAATTTGGTTGAAAAACGAAGTTTTGGTGATTGAATTCGCTAAATGTGTTGAAAATGGAGAAAACAACAAAAACATGAATTTAATCCTTTAAACTTGGTTAGGTAAGTTGTTTTAGGTGTTATAATGATTGAGTGTATATGTTATGTGACTTTGGTAGGGTTTTTCAGTGTGTGGGTTTGTCAATGTTACCGTGAAATTGGGATTTTTGGCTTGGAACAAAGTATGTGTTCGCGTTCTACAAAATCGATTACGGTGTCTAGCGCTGGATCGCCTTGCCTCTGGCCGTAGGCCTTGATTCAAAAGAGTAGACATGGCGGCCGCGCCGATGGTGGTCGATCAGACCCGATAATGAACTGTTAACATCATAGCTTGGAGAATGTTAACTTAACATATTTGAATGATTGTAGAAGGACGTAAAACATGTTTTAAAACATAATAACATATTGTAATCACAACATTGAAACTAAAAGTTGCGAATTAATAAGTTGTGAGAATTTGGAATGTGATGTCATTAGAAATTGAGTTGTTTTGCAATCACCATGTTGTGTACTATAATATAATTGAGGGTTAGGTTCATGGTACATGAATGACTAGGATAATCATATCCTAAGCTACAGATTACAGACTTGACTAAAATGAGAAGTAAGCCCATGAAGTTAATTTTAATGTAACTAATTGGTATTGTGATCTTAATAGTATATGTAGGGTATTTGGCGAACGTTTGTAATAATTGTGTAGCTTACACACGAGGCAAGTTTCCTAACTTCATTCTTTTTATAATGACTGCAAGTTTCCTAAACCTTAATCTTATGTTGAGCAAATTTCTTGGTTCTACCATGTTTACGATTATACAAGCTTTTGTATTCTAATTAATTCTTTTACAATGAGCAAGTCCCTAACTTTTATTTATTCTTGACATTCAAAGCATAAACTGTTCAAGTTCATTGTTTCAAATGAGATTTTCTAATTCTTTTGGATGTAGCACTTTGTATATTCAATGTTTATTCAATCGTATATTGTTGATATTCAATCTTAAACTTAATTATTATTGTTCAATCCTATATTATTGAGTTAAACCCTCGAATAGCAAATAAACCTTTATTGGTTGGACTAATCCATAATTGATGAGTGTTCTAAAATTCTAGAACCACTGATAAGATAGTTTCAAACTAAACTTTCTTTAGTGCGAAAAATCCTAAAGTCAAACTGAGATGATCAACCCTAACATAGAGGATTATGTACACGTTAGCGTTTAGATGTTCGTGCACAATACATTATACGAAGGGCTGATCCCCCTAAGTACGAAAGTAAAGGTGTGTATAGTCCAATGACTGTTAAAGGTTGAAGTAGAAATACTTAATAACCTTGGGACATAGTTCCTCAGACATAAACCTCGAACTTGTTTACTAATTTTGACTCGAAGAACAAGTTCTTAATTATTTAGTATTCATTGCTTACTCTTATGTTACTGCTATTATCACTCTTTATTTCAGTGAGCAATTGTTTGGTCACTCTTTCATTTAACACTGCAGCTAAAGTTGAGAAATTTGATGAGCCGTCTTCTAGGAAAGGAAAGGGCAAGATGTCCAAGCGATGAAGACTTATTTGAATTTACTTAACTGAAATTATGTTAAAAAACTTATGTTATTATGTGATGTATTCCGCAGACTTATGTAATAATTAAAAGTTAGATCACCTAGGATTTGTTTTAAATTGATGTAACCCTTTAATGGGGAAGATTATTGTTTAAGCTATTTAAGTTATGTCTTTATCTTTGATTATGGGCAGTTAGATATAATTATTTTGGATAGTGAGCACCAAATCCTGTGGGAATGAAGTACCCAGATTTGGGGGTGTCACAAGTTGGTATCAAAGCTTTAGGTTATGAACCTTAGGTGGGGGAAAACCTTAGGAAATAACCTTTAAGAAGACAGAAAACATGGCGGTGATAAACTCTTATCGAGTTTTAAGGAATGGACTAAGGCATCCATTAAAAATAAACAATAAAAGACTTTATGTGCTATGTGTTAATAACTTATGTGCTCATGAGTATCGAAGAGTATCACGTAATAAAAAAACTTAAAAGTATTTTGTTGTCAGGATGTCTAACGTTGAAGGATCCAGTCAAGCTAGGGAAGAGATACCTCAGGTACCTAGAGATGAGGAACCTTGAGATGTTCATGTGGTTCGGGAACTGATGATTCAGAGGGTACCTTCTTTGTTATTCGCTGAGGAAGAACAAGAGGATGAGCATGTGTCTGATCATGAGGAGGAGAACTCTGAGGAGATAGAGGTGGAGGATGAGGAAGAGGATCTTATGGAATTTCCACCAATCTCCATATCAGCTAAGATGTATGATGAGCTATACGACCGTAACATAGAATTACAGGATAAGATTGAGGAGCCGAAGGAGTTAGCTGAGATGCATCAGGCCACTATAGAGCAGAAGGATGCAGAGATTCAGGAACTCGACTAGCGACTTGGACACATGGAGTGGAACCTAGTTCACACAGAGGGACATCAAAAGGAGCTATTGGCTGAGAATGAGAAGATGAAGACTGAAGTGGAAAGATGAAAGACGACTTGAAGGAGGAGTCAGCTAAGCGTTCGAGAGCAGAAGACGTTTGGATGAAGGCTACTTAGTGTGCAGATTGTGCTGAAGCCAAGGTACAGACGAAGAAGGCTAAGATAAATGAAATGAATTATGCTTTTCATTCTGCAATCGATAGGGCCCAGCATCGAGTCTTTTATTACCCACCTCAATTTGAAGACTTGTCGTGGTACATGATGGATTATAGGACTGCGTATCGTATTATAGAGGAAGAATGTAGAGAAGCCTCTCGACGTCTTAATATGCCGAGATAGGAAGAGTAATAAGATGTGTGACTAAATATTTCATTAAACAAATCTTAAATCCCTTATTTTGAGATAAATAAAGGGTTAAGATGAGTATGTAATCCTGAAACTGGTTTAGCTCAGGAAAGATGGGGTGATAACAAAGATTTCTATCTTTACCATGTTATGAAAAGTTATGAAGGAATAAAAATATCAAAGTTTATTGAAATGTTATGTGTTATGCTTTAATCTTAGAATGTTTAAGTTAATCTTTAAATATTCAAGAAGTTGAGTAATGAACTAATAAGTGTATATTTTAAACAGAAGATGCCTCATAGAAGAAGACAACCACACCAATAACCACCTCCTGAGGGGTCTACTAACAATAACAATATTGAGGCCAACACTAACCCGGTTCAGCAGTTGGTGACTTTGTTAATGGGAGCACTTGTAAATCAGCTGCAAGCTCAAGTTACGACTTTCAATGACTTCAAAGCGGTTGGACCGCCAAAGTTTTAATGGTCTATGAATCCAGTTGAAGCCCAAACCTGGATCATGGAAATGGAGAAGGTGTTTGACGTTGCCAGATTTAACGAGGATCAGAAGAATGCTTTCGCAACATTTATGTTAAAGTCCAAAGATATTTATTGGTGGCAGGAGAATAAGGTTCGTGGGGGATAGGGAATAGTAGCATGGAATAGGTTTAAAGAAATGTTTTTTGACATGTACTGTCCAGTGAGTTCTCGAAATCAGTTGGAAGTTCAATTTTTATAGCTAAAGAAAGGAACAATGTTTGTGCCAGAGTATGCTGCAAGGTTTAATGAGCTGGCAAGGTTTACTACTTATCAAGTTAATACTGATGAGTTTAAGGCAAGAAGATTAGAACAGGGGTTAAAGCCATGGAAGTGTAGTAAGATTTCAATGTCCCAGTTAAACACGTTTATGGCGGTATTGAAAAAGTCAATTATCGTAGAAGGTGGAAGCGATGCCTTAACCAAATATAATCAAGAGCAGAAGAAGAAAAAGAATGAGAATGAAAACAAGGCTGGTGGAAGCAATGGTGGTGTAGACACTCGAAATTTTCTATACACCTGTCACTAACATTGCAGGAGTACAGATTCGTCTTTCAAGAGGGAACCCTGGAAGATAATCCATATCCATTCTGGATACTATCGGAAGTTCAGCATCAACCCCAGAACACACACTGGGAGTAACAACTCCAACCTCGGAGATAACCCCGGCGCGCGGAACCTGTCTACGAACACACACCGAGGAGACCGATTAATCTCGGAGATAACCCCGAGGTATCCGGTCTCGATCCCAATCATGGAATAGCTACCAACCTTGGTGATCACCCCAAGGAATGCGATTCGGCGATAACCACAAAATGTTTGTTTCAAATGCAACCAGCTTCAATCTTGGTGCTCACAACGAGACACCCAGTACCAAACCCGGAGATAACACCGGGAGGACAGGCACACCTTAGAGTTGACACTGAGGACTTTCAACACTTGCGTGGTCCAATCTCAACGAAGCCACGAAAGCAACGTCGCTTGCTCGTTAAACCGTGATAACACCGGTGAGGGGAAACCTCGTCATCTTGCCAACGCGATGCCACATCACGTCGTCTCAACATTTTATACACACATCTCTATACAATGATGTCCCACAAGAATAAAGGAAAACCAATCCTGAGTGACTATTGTGCGGGGTAACGGATAGAATTTGAAGCTTGAAAACCGGAGGGCATCGTCCCATCTTCAATGACTTCGTACAAACTCTAAATCCCATGCCATTGTACAACTCTCGACAATGGTGGTCCGAAATAGGTCCTATATACCTCAGTCGGATGCCCGGATTACAATTCTGAAAGTTCTAGCGGATATTATAGTGCACGTACTACGAGACGACCTGACCCGAGAAACCCGGGGCAACCCGGGCAACCTCAGGTACACCTACGGCTCCCCCCTCTATAAATAGAGGGCTTGGGGTGGCCATTTTGAGGGAGGAAAGAGCGAGGAAGCCCTATCAAATTTGCTTTGTACTTCCAATATACTAAGTGATTTCCCATTTTAAACACTTGTGAGCTCATATATAACTACTTTTGTACCTACAAAAGCCAGTGTTTACCCACTTTAAAGATATAGAAGTCTTCTTTGGCGTACTTAAGCCTTCTCACACTCTTTAAAGTCTTTCTCTTCATCTTTGCACACACCCTTCTTCACGTTGAGAGTCGTGTTGCGTGTGTTTGCCCGAACTTCGGTCTATGGTTTATTTCAGTTTGTATATACATATATTATATATATATATATGGACTAACATTATTGAGTTATTCCTCGATTGAGCCTAGACTTGATGCGGGCGTTCTTTAATTTAATATATATATATATATATATATATATATATATATATCTTTTGTCCAACCTGGAGTTTACTTCGTGGTGGTTGATCGCTTTTACAGCTTTATTTACGTTTCGTCTTGCCTCGAGTTCACTTCGTGGAAGTTGATTGCTTTGTACAGCTTTATTTATGTTTCGTCCTGCCTGGAGTTTACTTCATGACAGTTGATGGCTTTGTACAGCTTTATTTATATTTTGTCCCAGCTGGAGTTTCCTCCGTGGTGGTTGATAGCTTTTACAGCTTTATTTACATTTTCTGATCCCCCATGGAGGTGCTTCGTGGTTGGTGATCATGTCGGTGTATATATATTTACAGTTTTTATATATATATATACCTGTTTACTGCTTTCATACAAATTGCAGTATCATGTGCGCCTAGGAATCATGTGATCATAGATTTAACCTATTGGATCTAGATTCGGTTCCCGTGATGGACATTTTCAGCTATAAGCAGCTTGTAAATTATTTTGCGGTGTCAGAATTTCCTCAGGTGGTTTTCATACCCATGAGGAAGTCGACATTATTTTGTACATGATTTTCTTATAGATGCTTCGTATCTCAAAAATAAAATCAATCAAGCCGAACACTTAATAAAATGGAAGTGTAAAAGGTCTCAATTACTATTGAGCATTAGGGTTTGAGAAACCTCTTTTATAAAACATCATTGTCATATCTTGCTAAAAACTAAATTTTTACATAAATTCAAACCCTATGTATATAGGTGCGAACGAGGCCTCACACTACTTCCAAATAACAGTACATTAACTCACCCACACACACATTCAAATAATAGTTTCTTGAAAAGAGGCGGTCACCGTGGTAACACGGATGTCGGGGGGTGCCTAACACCTTCCCTCCGCATAACCAAGTCCCCAGACCCTAATGAATCTCGGTTTCACCAACCCGTTTAGCAGAGTCACATCACTGGGTCAATGTGCAAACCTTTTCTCGGTTGTGTTGGTACAACCATTTAAAAAAACCAACTGGCGACTCTTAACAGGTCCTTAAATCGACATTATACATGTCGGACCTTTTTCACTTGTTTTTTCAAACAAATCTGACCTAAAATGAGAACACCAAAGAACAAGTAACGGAAAGGGGCATCTAAAAATCCCGACGTCGACAGGTGGCGACTCCGCTGGGGACTCCAGTAAGAGGACTTAAGCCGCTATTACAATCTTTTTAAATTGTTATCTGCTTGTGTGTGAATGTTGCATTTACATTTATGATGAATGTGTACGAATGCATTTTCTTATTGCACTTAGTGCCTCGCACCATATCTGCTTGTGATATTAGTGCTTCGCATATGTCATCATTTTCAGACGGTGAGACGCGATGTATGTGAATGTATGTTGTGTGGTCCCTCCACCAGGAGGCTATCCGTCGATGTTTGATTCTTTGGACTCGTGGGAAGACTAATTCCCGAGGCTCGGAAAAACACCACCCAAATTCGCTCCAGTTGAAAGATCGGATTAATTTCCCGTTGAGTAAATTGCGATGATTTGGGAACCTTCATGCCAAAAATCCGCGAGAGTAACTTAAGATAGGTCAGCCTCTGATAAACCTAAAACGGAGGAAAGTCTCGTCATGCTTTCTCATTTTAATTACTTGTAAGCACAAATTACTTGTAATTCCATCCATATCTATCTCCATGTAATGAGAAATATGAAGAAATATGTATACATACATATTTAAATTGACATGCTACAAACAGCTGACATCCAGTGTTGCAGGACAAAATTCCTAAAACGAACGCATCACATAGCATGTTAATTTACATTCCCTAAAGACTAAACTATACAAGTTTTTCACAGGGAACCAATTGGACCTATTACCCAGTCAAAATCCAAAAAGTTTGCAGGCCTACAGACTATCATGTCGTCATCTGACTAGACTGATCTTAATCCAGTTTCTCGCAAAGAATTTGATGGATTAAGCAAGCAAATTACAGATTTGGTTGTTCTACTCAAAGAACTACACCAGTCTACTCAGGGTCAAAAAATACCCGTACGTGATGAATCCTCTACACAAGGGGGAAACCAGGTCATTACAATACCTAAACTGCAGTTGGATACGACCAAAAAAACTCATGATGCTGCCCATCTCACCAGAGATCCAGACACCGGCGACATCAAAAAGAAAGTCCTCCAAATGGAAGAGACCCTTCGTGCTATCAAAGGAATTGGAACACACGGGAGTGTTTCATATGCTGATCTTTGCATTTTTCCTGGTGTTCATTATCCAAAAAAGTTTAAGACTCCTGACTTTGAAAAATATGACGGGTTAGGAGATCCTTACACACATTTAAAGGTGTTTATTGGAGAACTTGGATCTTTGGCAGAGGACGAAAAGCTCAGAATGTAGCTGTTCCAAAAGAGTCTAACTGGAGAAGCCCGTTCATGGTACACAAGATTAGATAACTCAAAGATCCATAGTTGGGAAGAGCTTGCACATGCTTTCCTCACTCAATACAGCTTTCAGTCTTAGATGGCTCCTGATCAGTATCAAATTACCAAGATCAAGAAACAGTCTAACTAGTCTTTCGGAGAGTATGCTCAAAGGTGGAGACGCTTTGGTACCCAAGTTATTCCTTCCATGACGAGAATCGAAATGGTCATGACTTTTATGAACATACAAAAGCTCTTTTCTATGAAAGAGTTTTAAGCCGAAACATCGGCAAACCATTTTGAAATGGTCAAACATGGGGAGATGGTGAGATGGGATTGAAGTCCTAAAAATTCAAGACCTAGTTGCACTCAAAAGTCATTCTTGATCACATCCAATCTGGAAATTATGGAAACAACCCCCGGAGGGTCAATAAAAAGAAATAGGAAAATGTTTCCCTGATACTATAGGGTCAAAAAGGAAATCAAAACATGCATATTCAAAGGAGAAACTACACTCCCTTTCAAGCACAGTCTTCGAACCCTTCAATACCAAAAGGTTGAGAAGTCAAACGCCCTCGAGTGTTCACACCCTTAGGGGACACCCTCGAGAACATTCTCACTCTTCTGACAACACAGAAGAGAATTACACACCTTCTTCCACCAAATTAATTTAATGGATGGGGTTTTAATGCTGCTCGGAAATGTGCTTATCATGCTGGGGCACCTGGACATGATACTCAGGATTGTTGGGCCTTGAAACACAAGATCCAAGACCTGATAGACAACGGTGAGATCGTGGTTACCAAACCAGATCAGTCTCACGTTCAAGACAACCCTCTTCTTCAACACAAAGAAGAAGAGGTCAACATGATCAATTGGAGCAATGGACAGAATTCCAATTTCAACTGTGAATCCTCCCAGACCCTCAAAGATGATGTTGACAAATGGGATTATGCCAAGTTCCAGTTCACAATGGAACAAAAAATGAAAGCTCTATGCAAGCAAATTGAGCAATTGGCAGAATTAGTGACTTATCAGCATCAAGTGACTCATCAATTAATCAGCCAGGAGAACGCCGGTCTCCTACCTCTTGTCATGAATATTCCCTAGTCACTTTCAGAAAATGAAATGCTAGAAGATAAAGTGACAAAGAGAGCAAATGCCAAAGCCCGTCGAGATTTTGCCAACAAAAGGGAATTCACCTATTTAGGCCAACCTATGGAGGAAATCCTCCAGATTTTAATCAATGAAGGAAGGATCAGTTCACTTCTACCTCCAATCAACCCCCGTTCAGGACGGTACAATTCTGATGGAGTATGTCAATATCACTCCCATTCTCACTGTCACAACACAGAAGAATACTGGGCACTCCGCCACCTCATCCAAAATCTAATTGACAGCGGTGTCCTGCACCTAGCGAACGATGATAATGTGTTACGTGCAAGTGAGAATACATGTCCTACTAAGTGGAAGAGTTTGGTTGTAGTCATATCCACTGAAACTGATGGGGCTAATAAATCACTCACAATGCTAACAATTCAATTCAAGGGAAGCAACAATCCTTTGAAATTGGCCGCTCCTGAGCAAATCAACTTGCCATACAGAGCACAATATCCTATTCTTAGCTTGCACAAGGTTCCGTGGAATTATAGAGAAGGTGAAGGATCCACCTTACATGCAACTGCTGTAGTGTCGAAGGAAAATCCACTGTATATTCCCCAACGGGTGATGAAGTCTACCATCAAATCAAAGGGGAAAATACCTATGGAGAAGATTGAAAAATTCCTCTGCACTATGGGTCATAACGAAGCCAAGGTGGTTTTAAGCTTAAAAGAAGCTCCATAACAAATATTAATTTTTGACTTGGTCCTAACTTTCGAGGATCACCGGACAATCTTGCTGAAGGTTTTAGAAGAAGCCTATCTATCAACATCAGTTGATACAGAAAACTTTCAACATCTGGTTGATCACATTTTCAACAACAATGTGATATCCTTCACTGATGATGACATCTGCTTGAGGGGATTTGGTCATTGCAAATGGGGTGCACATTGCGGTCTTGTCCTCCGGATACATGCTAGCTGGAGTCTTGATAGATGGAGGCTCATCTCTAAATATTTGTCCATACGCTACCTTGGTGAAGATGAATATCAATATCAACCAAATCCGGAATAGCCATACTATCATTAAGGCTTTCGACGGAGCCCACCGGAATTCGGTCGGAGTAATTTAACTGCCAATTGAAATTAGTCCCCATACATTCTGCGTATCTTTCCACGTACTCAAGATAGATTCGGGATAAAACCTGCTCTTGGGACGACCTTGGATTCATATGGCATGGGCATTCCCCTCCACCCTTCATTAGCAACTGAAATACATTATCAACAATAGCCTAGTCACGGTCAACGCTGAACCAGAGTGTCCTCAACATGGGGACATGCCATTCACCAATGCCAATGCAGATGTTGAACGGGTCAGTTTTCATGCCTTGGAAGTAAGCAATACCCAATACCATGCTATTGGAACGCCATTTCCCAAGCCCAAGATATCTACCGAGATCATGTCAGCTACTCAAGAAATGATGTCATTGGGTCATAGGCTGGGACAAGGGCTGGGTAAAGATCTCCACGGTATCAAGTACCCAATTCAATTAACCAAGCAAACTGAAACAGCTAGACTAGACTATTCTGCCAGTTCTAGTCATAGGAATCCTCATAAGCATCATCAGATTCCTTCAGTTTCAACCATGCGGCGTTTATCTTCGCCTGCAAACTCTGAGTCCGCACAACCTCCTGTAAAGGTTTCGGCTAATGTAATGCCTATGTTATTTCCCAAGCCAGCACCGGTGAAGGAGAAAGAAGTCTTTGTTCCAAATCCCGCGGTGGAGGAGGAGGAACGAAGTACCAAGCAAGACGTCATCCGAATGATGTCAGGCGTACGCATCATCGTTCATGACAAACATACAAACAAATATACCCCAGACGATGATTGCCTAGACATAATGGCCATCATTTGGGAGAAGGAGGATGATGACAGCCCCTCCATCACTATAGTCCACCCGGACTTTGCCCTTGCCAATTGGAACATCACTCCTTGCATTGGTCAACAAGGGTAAAACGGGCAGAACTCTTTCTGCCCTGTAGATATCATAATTGCTTACTTTTCTATACAGTATTAACAATTTATTTTGCCAGTATATTCTAACACTGTGTATGATCAAAACATTTCATATATACTAAGTGAAAGAATATTTTGTTTCAGGACCCTGAATTTAGATGTGCTTGTACTTTCTGATACGGTGCCTCTTCTCCACAGAAATTGTACCTTTGATGTGGAGATGAATTCGGCCTTGATGGAAATACAGGATGACATTGAGGTGCCTCCAGAAATTCAAGAATGGGTCAAAGACAAACCTAAACCTAACCTTGATCAAACCACTTCCTTCAATCTTGGAACCTTAGAAAGCCGTAAGTTAATCCAGATTGGTTCAGACCTTACCCCAAACCAAAGGAATGACATGGTTAAGCTATTAACCCAATTCCAGCATGTGTTTGCATGGTCTTATGAAGACATGGTGGGTTTGTCCACTGACATTGTTCTTCATCGTCTTCCCATTAAAGATGGATTTAAGCCAATCAAGCAAAAGCTCAGGTGATTGAAACCTGAGTGGAGTTTAAAGGTAAAAGAAGAAATTGTGAAACAATTTCAAGCTGGAATCATCATGGTGTCCACATATCCTGAGTGGATATCCAACAATTTTCCCGTGCCTAAACCCGGAAGGAAGGTGTGAGTTTGCGTGGATTACTGGGACTTGAACAAATCTTGCTTAAAAGATAGCTTTCCCGTGCCATTTATCCACATTCTCATTGACAATACTGCTCAATACGACATGTATTCCTTTGTTGATTAATTTACGAGGTACCATCAGATCATGGTTGTTGAGGAAGATCGTGAGAAAACTGCTTTCATCACGCCTTGGGGAATCTTTTGCTATAGACGGTTGTCATTCGGCCTCATCAATGCCGAAGCCACCTATCAGCAAGCTATGATGGCTCTTTTCCATGACTTAATGCACAAAGAGATAGAGATCTACGTGGATGACATCATTGTCAAATCCCGGAAGGAGGATGACCATCTAGACCATCTTAGAAAGTTGTTCAATAGGTTGCGTAAGTTCAACTTGAAGTTGAATCTAGCTAAATGCGCCTTTGGCGTTAAATCAAGCAAGTTGCTAGAATTTCTAGTCAGCCACAAAGGGATTGAGCTAGATCCTGCCAAAATCCAGGCCATCACAGAAATGCCCATTCCTCAGACACAAAAGGAAATACGGGGATTTTTGGGAAGAATCAACTTCATTAGCAGGTTTATCTCTTAACTCACAGCAACCTATGAGCCAGTCTTCAAGCTATTAAGGAAGAACTCCTCCATGAAATGGAATGATGAGTGTCAGAATGCCTTCCTCATAATTAAGAAACAGCTAGTCAAAGCTCCCGTGTTGGTACCACCCAGGGATGATGTTCCCCTATTCATGTACATGTAAATAAGTGACAATGACATGGGCTGCATGCTGGGACAGAAGGACGATAGAGGCCAAGAACGAGTTATCTATTACCTCATCAAAAGATTCAGCAGCAGTGAACACAAGTACACTCTGATCGAAAAGACGTGTTGTGCTTTAGTATGAGCTTCCATGAGGTTACTACATTACCTCCATGGTCACACAACCCATCTCATATCCCGCGTGGATCCTCCCAAATACGTGTTTAACAAACCCATGTTAAATTGCTGGCTGTCTAGATGGTAGTTGATCTTACAATAATTTGACATCGTATATGTGACTCAAAAGTCCATCAAAGGTCAAGGAATTGCGGATCAACTAGCCGCCGCACCTTCAGGGGATTTCAAACCCTTGGAAACATACTTCCCCGATGAAGGAGTAATGATGATTAGGCAACAACACCATCGATCTAATCTGGCGCCAAATCATGGAAGATGTATTTTGATGGAGTCATTAATATGGAAGGTTACGGAGCTGGAGCAGCTTCTAAATATCTGGTTCGGGGAGGCGAGATTCGTCGTAAATCAAATTACAGGTTTATCGGCACCAATAATACAAATTGAGTATAAAGGTCATCTCATGGGGCTAAAACTTGCCCGCTCAATAGGTGTCGTGTCGAGCGTTTAAATCGCTTGGAGATTCAGAGTTGGTAATCGAATAATCCACCTAATCTATCAAACCAAGGAACTACACTTGCTGCCTTACCATCAGCAGGTCTTGAAGATGGCTTTGGAGTTCGAAAAAATCTCCTTTCTACACATTCCTCATAATAGGAATGACTTCGCGGATGCATTAGCAACTTTGGCCTCCTTGATTCGCATATCAGACAAGGAACACCTGCCAAGCATCACAATTTCCCTGCACAAGGCCCCAGCCTATGGGAATTACGTTGGAGAAGTATCGGATGAGCTACCTCCCATCCAACATCCTTGGTATCAGCATATCAAGGAATATCTACGAGATGGATCTACACCCGCTGAAGCGAGCCCGACTGAGAAAAGGCGGATCCATCGATTTGCTATTAAATTCTACCTGAGTGGAGATGCGCTCTACAAAAGAGATGCAGGATTAGGTCTCCTCAGATGTTTAGACAAAGATCAAGCCCAAAGGCTTATGGATGAAATCCATGGCGGAGTCTGTGGCCCCCACATGAGTAGCCCCCTCCTTGTCAAGAAAGTCCTCAGGACAGGACATTATTGGCTATCTCTCAAAGCTGATTGCCATGACCACGCCAAAAGATGCTATCAGTGCCAGATTCATGGGAATGCTATACACTCCCCTCCATGGGAACTCCACAATATGAGTTCACCTTGGCCCTTCTCAATGTGGGGAATGGATGTTATCGGGCCCATTGAGCCTAAAGCTAGTAATGGACATCGATTCATCTTCACCATGATTGACTACTTCACTAAATGGGTAGAGGCAGCCTCCTTCCCTAGGGTTACTAAAGAAGTCATCATTGCTTTCATCAAAAACAATGTCATTTGTCGATATGGACAACCAGTGGTGATTGTGTCAGAAAATTCTAAGAACCTCAACAACAAAATGGAGAAATTATGCAGTAAATTCCACATCAAACATCTTAACTCTGTCATCTATCGTCTGAAGATGAATGGTTCTATTGAAGCGGCTAACAAAAACATCAAGAAGATTATGCAGAAGATGTTCGCCAACCACAAAGATTGGCCTGACCTATTGCCTCTTACTATGTTAGCCTACAGAACCTCAATGCGCACTTCCATTGGGGCAACCCCCTATGCTTTAACCTATGGGACGGAAGCAGTGCTCCCCATAGAAGTTGAAATGGAATCCCTCAGAGTGTTGATAGATGCTCAGCTGGATGAAGACCAATGGGTATAAGACAAGTATCACCAATTGTCTTTGATAGACGATAGGTGAACCGCGGCTATCTTCCATGGTCAATTATATCAACAAAGGATCGCCAGATCCTACAACAAGAAAGTCCGGCTACGGCAGTTTAAATAACATGACTTGGTTTTGAAAAAGATCCTTGACAACCAAGAGCAATCTAAGGGAAAAATCGCTCCTAGCTGGGAAAGCCCGTTTGTTGTCAAAGAAGTATTGACAGGAGGCACTCTCAGATTGCAAGAAATGGACGGCGATGAATTTCCACAACTCATCAATTCAGACACCGTGAAATGGTACTATGTCTGAAGTTGCCATCAAGCAAACATCCTGGTGTTGGACCATCAGATCACCAGTCATTCTGGTTCTTTAACCCTTTACAACATACAACTTTTCTACACTTTGCCCCTCAAGGAAACATACTTTTCAAGCCAGCAGCCTGGCTCTTCTCTGCATTCTTATAACTTAGGTCATCCCACCGCAGATTGAACCTCTCGCATTTACATTTTGGCTACCCATACATGGGATCAAACTTCTCATACCTGCAGTTTATCCTCAACCTAGGATTAAACTTTCTCATCCCTGCACTCTAACCTGCACATGGGATCACTCTTTTCATCTCGCCCTGAGGGGCGAACTATGTCGGCCTGATCTCCTCTTCAATAGGAGTACATAGACAACCATTTCATATGGCCCAGTCGCAATAAAATAAAAAACAACAAAAACATTTCTACCCTTTTCCTTACAAAACAAAAACAAGAAAAATATTACTACACCATTTCTGCCATATATAGCGTTGAACCTCTTACACCAGGTTCGAACTACGCAGACCTAATCTCCTCTTCAATACGAGTATGTAGGCAGCCATTCATGGTTCGGTCTCACCCCCTACCAAAACACAAACCATTGTCAACTGGTACTGGGATCAACCTTCAATCCACTACATTTCATTAGCTTCAGACCAAAGGGATGGAATTACCTGAACTCCTCCCAAATAAGAGATTCGGCGACCATCTAAGTTGCGGTCATACCTTGAAGAGCAACACCAATCCATAAGAGATGGAATTAACTAGGATTCTCCTAAATAGAAGTACTGGCGACCATCTATGGTGCGGTCAATCTTAGAGAGGAAAGCCACACTCCTCTCCATATTTCCATACAGAAACCAGTCCTAAGACACCAAAGATGGTAGGGATACATCCAGATCGATGATCCATTCTGAACTATCAAGAGACAACTCAATGTCCATCCACCCAGGAGGAATTCAGAATGCATCAAGATCACAAGCCCTGAAGCAGCAGGGAAAATATCAAGCAAGTAGCAAAGCATATCTAAAAGGGAAGTGATCCAAAAATATATTTCCGTATCATATATATAATGATGTTTGATATATACAATATAAATTGTACATGACAAAATGGCTAAGCTAGTCTGTGCAGGTAAATACAAGCTCATCTACAAGTCAGGGTATATGCGAGCTAACAAGCCCAACATGGCATCCCTCTTAGAAGAAGGAGGCGAAGCTGTGGTCTCCTGTACGAGAATTTCCACATGACCTAACAGATCTGCAGCCATCTGCATGGTGACCATATGATCATCAATGTAAGCGCTCATCTCTGCGATCATGCCAGTGGTAAGGGACCTCATTGCAGTACTATCTGTGATGGCTACATCCCGGGCAGATATGGCACTATCCCGCTCGACTATCACTGCATCTCTGGCTGATCTGGCCTAATCCCGCTCAACAACAGCGATATCTCTGTAAGCTAATGTCTCGTCTCTCTCTAATAGAGCCGCGTCTCACCTATCAAGGGCAGTCAACATCATAGATCGAGCCTAATCTCTCTCAAAGGTCATCAGATGAAGACTCTGCTCAAAGTATTGTGTTGAATGCTGTATAAAAACAGTACTGGTACTGGGAGAATCCGGAGGAAATGCTGGCAACCCAGCAGCGGGCTCCTCCTCGATGTAGGAATCAAAGTCCTCCATGGGCTCTACATCATCTGACTCGCTATCCGGTACTGTAGATACTGCTGTAGCCGATAAAATATTTGTCTACATCCATGCGGAATACTCTGTAGAATAACCCGGATGGCTCACAGAAGAAGCAGCTATCTCACACTGATCCCAGCAAGCGTACACACGGGATCGGTCTTCTGCTGAGAGATATCGAGAAGCTAAACGCTGACCTATCGCCCCTCAAAAGGATGAAAGTCCTGAAACTGGTCAAACTTTGACATCGCGGCCAATGGGTGATTAGTAGTCACGCCCCTCAAACCAGCCAGAGGGAGATAGTCCATGCCCGGAGCATGAGTAATAAAGTTTTATGGTGAGCTAAGCCCCGAACACGGTAATATGATAAACAGATCTCTGATATCTGCCAAAAATCTAGACCAAGACAAAGCATTTATGCACTCTGATGGCTGAAATGAGTATGACATGGCTATATCATGGGTGAAACAATATACATGCCGTCTAAAGGTACCAATTGGTCTTAAGTGTGACATAAACCACACATATAACATGACCGAGCTACCTGTGAACACTCTTGTCGGATAAGTGGAGCAATAGGATGCTGACCGCAGGGTCTCTGCTACAATCATAGGTACAATTGTACGACCCTCCCTGAGAGCTCTCACGGCCATGATGACACATATGTCTATCTCATCCATGTACCGTGGCATATAGACATATGACAATATGCATAACAGCAGTACGTCAACCCTGGCCCAACGCCAATGATCCTCCGGTGCGATGAAATCCCCGGAATATCATGAATAGCTATCCTCCGAGCCAAATCTATCATATAGAAAACGCTGGGATATCACATGGCTAGATGTCAGCTCATCCTGCACTACTTTGTGCCGCAATCTAGTGAGAGTCATGAAACGTCTAGTCATGTCTCCCAAAGCCATGTGCACGTAAGGTCTGTCTAAAGATAGCATCGTCAATCGTGCATACTCCTCCATAGTAGGAGTCAACTCATGGGTACCGAATCAGAATACATGCCTATCCGGTAGCCAATGCTCTAGCATCCCGTCCAGAAACCCTGCGGGAACCTAAAAAGTCAATAAGGTCATGGTATGATGCAGCAACTGATCTACAGTCACCTTGTCTGGTGGTGACATGCTATCATACCACGATCGCATACCCAATGCTGCCAATGACGGTGGGGTATGATCTATACGGCTAACTGTCGAAGAAGACATTTGTGCAGGCTGTGTCATAAGACCATCCAAGGGTCAATGCCGAATATCTCTGGACATACATACATATGCATAACATGATACATGCATAGCAGATAATAGATGGCAATATGATATTGGGAATAAAAAACTGTGCATACATTCCTAAGTATATCATCATCTAATACAGCATCTCTGTACAGCTACAAATACAGGGAAATGGGGCACAAAGGCCCTACTACTAACAGAGGCCTATCAAAAGATATAGCGAGAATGGGGTACAGCCACCCAATATCTAACAGAGGCCTATTAAAAGATATAACGAGAATACATATCAGAAAAAGGTCATGGTGTCGATGTCCACATCATCAATCCTGTCCACCTAATGTAACTCCTCCTGAGTCACTGAATCTCTATCAACAGGGATATCACGCCTATATAGAGGAGGATCTGCACTGGAAAACACCGAATGGGTCATCTGAGGGGCCAACGCCTGAGCTGGAAGGATCAAACGAAGCCGCCTCTGTAGGATCTCTGCCCAAATGTCGGATAAATATATGTGCATAGTCCAACTGTCGGGTCAAACTATCAATCTATGTCATATGAGTCGGATCTCGGACACACGCTATCCAATCCATCATCATCACGGATCCTGGAACAATATCCCCCATAAACTGTGTGGCGCGGGACTGGGCTTTGATAGTACGAGGGAACCACCAACGTTGGAACGTCTCCTGAGTGCAAGGACCCTCTTATAATGCAAAATCGTCAACCCCCAACAATGGGATGTCAGTGACGGGTGACTATGATACAAGCCAATGACGCTTGACAGGAGGCAAGATCGGCATACGAATCTCCCCTGTGGTGCTCCTAATAGCACGCTCTCTTAAATAGAGCTCCCAGACTCCATCTGTGAAGAGAGGAACTCTCCTGGTGGAAATCACATACTCAACTCCAGTCGGGTATCCATCCTCAAAGTCGATGGTCAAGTGTTCCCCTAAATAAGGAATCCATGTGATGGTATTAGTTGTCAACAACTCCATCTGCATACGGCAGTGAGTGAAGCCCTCAGCTACAGGGACCTCCAGCAAAATGGAATGATGCCATCGTCGTCCTCGTGGATAGGTATCTAAACCTAACACACTCACAGGACGTAACCATGGGAGCCTCTCATAGGCCCAAAACTGCCAACACAATGGAAAAACATCTGCTATCAGTAAACACTCTTAACCTATAAATGGGAAATGACAAGAGAAATACTCACCAGTAGAAATGGGTAAAATCCTAGCCAAGCCTCGGTCAAACCCTGTGAGCGCATACGCATGCCCCGGAGGAAATAGACAAAGGTGTAGGAGCCCCAATCATACTCTTCAATACGATCCACATCACGCGTGGCACTGATCAAAGCGAAAGACACCGTAGAAGAGTTATCTGCTATGAAGCAGCCTCTAATGATCATCAGGAATAATCGCCGCAGAATGCGATCCCTGATTCTGACATCATGAAGCTGGGATCACTCAAAAGCCCGCTCATAGCATCTACGCTCAAAGGACCTAAAAGGACAGTCATGCCTTTGAGCGCCTCCACCGGAACTCCTAACAAGGATCTGACGGCAGTAGGGGTAATATTAGCCATGCAAGGCACTGGCTCCCCTCCAAACTCCATACCTGTGATAAATCGCCAATCCATCGGCGTCATCATCACCTCGCAATCCAGCAGGTGGAGTGATTGAGTCTGATGAAACCATCGCTCAGACAATGCCCTGAGGTAACCCCAGGGACAACGATGGGGAAGGATGGAGAAGAATGCCCTGAATCCCCAGTCATGCACTATAACTCTGTAATCAGGATGGAGAGCCTGATACATCGAGTGTATACTAAACTAGTTCCCTCGAGGCTGTGTAAAACCAGGAACCTGCATGAAATGCAGATCAACATCAAAACCTTTTACACCTCGTCAATAGGAAAGAAAGAAGATCAAAGTCTAATGCCATACCTCGTTATCATGCAAATACATCGATGGATGTCTGCTCAAGTCACCCAGCAGCTCTGGGTTTGCCACCTGAACACAAGGTAGCTCCCTACGAGGAACAGGTGCAGCAGGAGCGGGAACCTCAATCGGAATATCCTCCTCCTCGTCCTCAACGTCTGGCACGTCTGCCCAGACTGGACGAATCATAGCCTCCACCAATCTATGAGGGTCATCAAATGCGAATCTGGGTCGAGGTACTTCGAAGCCCTCCTCCGTATACCGTAAGTGGTCCTACGGAATCGCCTTTATTGATCCAGATCCATAATATCTGGACAACAAATCTCCAAATCACCTCAGAAAGGGTGTGGTATTTCCTTACCTTGAGCTTTCTAGAATGCATTTTATGGCTATATGCATGCATGCATTTACTTTAACATATATAGAGTTAAAATGCATGACTACACAAGGCCTACATTTTGAAATTTTTTTGCCATAGTCCCCTTTGAAAATAGGACTATCCACATGCACATAGGCATGTCTAGGTGGTCATTCAGTAGCACACCTGCCCCAAAGTCATATACATAATATATGCATTAAAAATCAAAATCATCATGCATAAGGTCAACCTCAATACCAGAAGTACTTTGTCTTTCTACCTTTTGCTCATTGGATCTCAAATAGGACAAAAAATAGCAGAAAAAGGTGCCAATTTGACTGTCTCAAAAGTCAAATTTTTTCACATCATTATGTTCAGCATGGTTTAATACTAACATTTACTATGTTGAATATTTTTTATCAAGTCATTTGTGCATACATAATCACTACTATGTGTTTAGATGCATTTCATGCGATAACTCAAAATCCAAAGAATAAAAAACTGGAAAAAATATATGCATTCGTTACCAGGATAGTGTAGAACACTTATACGGTGACAGAATTTGCAGAAAATAGCTCAAACTCAGTAGATCTGAAGGAGGCTCACGGATTTCTCTTCGCGCGACAAGTTGAAAATGACTTGTGAAGACCAACCTGCTGGAGTTCCACCCCTCCGGCTCGGTCCAGTTCGAGTTGCAAAGAAGTTCTCACAGACTAGAAAGGTCAAATCGAGAATAAAAATGCCACGTGATTGAGCAAAACAGGATACAATCCTGCTCTTCTCAGATGAAACTTTGATTCTATACATCGCTCATTGGTAGTCACCCGAACACGAGGTATACCCTACCAATGATCTCATTTGTCACAAACCACATCCGGGAATACCTTATACAGGTCCGATACTGCCAAATCGGGGTCGTTACCTTAAATGAGTCCCCGACGGGGGTTACAACGTGAAGCCCCAGTAGGGGATTAAAACGCGCATTCAAGCCTTTGACACACATATCAACGAAGGTCAAGCAGTCTTGACATCTTAATCTAGCCAAAGCGATGCCACGTCACATCATCTCAACATCTCTACACAACGATGTCCCACAAGACTAACCAATCCCGAGTGACTATTGTACGGGGTAACGGATAGAAGTTGAAGCTTGAAGACCGGAGGGCATCGTCCCATCTTCAATGACTTCGTACAAACTCCAATCCCATGCCATTGTACAACTCTCGACAACGGCAGTCCGAAATAGGTCCTATATACCTCAAACGGATGCCCGGATTGCACTTCTAAAAGTTCGAGTGGACATTATAGTGCCCCAAAGCACGCATCTTCACGAGACGACTCTTCGACTAAAAACCCGGGCCCACCCGGGTTGCCTCTAGTACACCTGCGGCTCAGCCGCAGGTACACCTGCGGCTACATCGTCTATAAATAGAGGGTTTGGGGTGCCCATTTTGCAAGAGAAAACGGCGAGAAAGCCCTGCACAATTTGCTCTGCACTCACCCCATGCAGTGTACTTTCTCCTTTTAAACACATGTGAGCTCATATATAGCCTCTTTTTATACCTACAAAAGCCAGTGTTTACCTACTCTAAAGATATAGAAGTCTTCTTTGGTAGTCAACTGTAAGCCTTCTCACACACTTTCGAGTCTTTCTCTTCATCTTTGCACACACCCTTCTACACGTTGAGAGTCGTGTTGCTTGCTTTTGCCCGGACTTCGGTCCATGATTTCATTTCAGTCTGTATATATATATATTGACTAACATTATCGAGTTATGCCTCGATTGAGCCTAGACTTTGGTCTGGAGCGTTTATTTGCTTTTCTATATATATGAACTGTGTGTCGAACTTTGTTCGATGAGCCTAGACTTCGGTGTGGTGCATTTATTTGCTTTAATATATATATATATATATATATATATATATATATATATATATATATATATATATATTAATCGTGTGTCGAACTTTGTTCGATGAGCCTAGATATATATATACACATTTATATATATTAATTGTGTGTCGGACTCTGTTCGATGAGCCTGGATTTGATATTCGGAGCGTTTACTTGTTTTTATACACACACACATATATATATATATGAACTGTGTTCGAACTCTGTTCGATGAGCCTAGATTTTACATCCGGTGCATCTATTCGCTTTTATATATATATATATATATATATATATATATATATATATATATATATATATATCGTCCCACACAGAGTTCACTTACGTGGTGGTTGATCGCTTTTCTGACTTTCTTTACGTTTAAATCCCACTGGAGTTTACTTGTGGCGCTTGAACGCTTTAATGCGACTTTCTTTACATTTTGTCTCATTTGGAGTTTCCTTCGTGGCGGTTGACCATATTTACAGCTTTATTTACCTTTTGTCCCTTTGGAGTATCCTCAGTGGTGGTTGATAGCTTTTACAACTTTATTTACATTTCTGATCCCCATGGAGGTGCTTCGTGGTTGGTGATCATGTCTCGATATATATATATTTACTTTTTTATATATATACCTTCTTAAGCCCCCAAATCCGGGTCTCTTCCAACCCGACATATGGTGCTCCACTTGCTATAGTTCACACAAACATTCAATTGAAATGCCTCAAAAGAATGAATATGTCTTATATATATTCCAAAACAATACTACCATTCCCTGTGTGTTCTTTATAACCGCTACATTTGTTCTTATCATAATATCAAATATTATCATTTCAAACCTATACTATTACATAGGTAATCTACAAATTCGCTTTTAGCCTTCACTTTATCCTTGTCAATTATTCACCCATTTTGGTCTAAGTCGCATTCATATGGTTCAAGAAAGAGTGAGCATAACAAGCTCAAGCAAGTATAACAATTTCATTTTAAAAGCATGTTTGAAACATAGGAATCGATATCTTCAATAACCGAATGATAGTTACGGCACTATCAATAACTTAAAATAGCATTTCTTTTCCTTCAAAACATTTTACAATAACAATATTCATCATCATTTCGTTCAAGACGTGAACGCCTTTATAGTTTCTTTGAAAAGGACAACCCAAAGACGAAGTCCGTAAGTCCGGCATATCTTACGAGCACTTCTAGGTGATCAAATTATAGTACTCTATGTTGATCAACACTACATCCATTAAACGTGTATACGCTTAAGTTGTGGCAACCACACGTGCCCATCGAATACTCGATGAAAATACATTTGTTTATTCATATTCAAGCTTACCTTGAATTGCACAATTAGTTGGCGTAGGATAAATAAGTTAGCAATTCTATATTGAAAGACTTGTAAATGCTCAATCAATCTATCCAGATTAGTCTAGCCGAGCTAAAACCGCATCGACTCTTTCTTCAAAACCATACATGCATCTCATAATTTGAATCATTTGAAAACTCGCTAACACGGAAGGTTAGACAAGCATTTAAGAAAAACTTGCCTTCAAAGGTTCCGCTATAAAGATAATTACTTTCCCTTTGAATCTTTACGGTCTCTACAACACATAACCACATAACATACCACATTAGGTCATGATTGAACATATATAGTTCCAAAAGAATCTTACCTTCTTCTCAATCTAATCCTCGTATTAGATTTGTTATTTATTGGTTCCGGCTTTCCATTATTCTTTACATCATTCTTACAAACTTCATTCTCTTTAACTGAAATTATTTCATTAATACAACTCGGTTCAAGTTAATTATCCTTCCTCACGGCATACTAACGTCCTTACATTATTTAATCGAAACTCGATCGTCATTGATTAAGTACGCTTATTGCATACCATTTGCGTTCATCTTCAATTGACTTACTTTAACTCTAAGTGATCACACTTGAGGTTTAGTTACTACTTAACAATATTTTATTAAGTCCCTTAGTTCATTGCTAAACAATTTCCCTTTATACTCTATTTGTAACCATTCTTGTTCCGCTTTATGTTTTAAGGTTGGTGTTGCAGCTGCAGCCACAGTTATTCCTTTATGTTATGCGCTGTGTTGCATGTCGCCTTATTAGGGCTTGAAGATCGGACTTCGTGCTTACACAGCGCATAGTCTTAATGTTAATCGTATGTCACTTTGGCGTGAGACTCCATGGGCTGAGGCTCACTTTAACGCCATGGCTGACGATGACTTATTTTTTCTTGATCAGCCATAAGCGCCAAAGATTTCAAAGACCGTAAAATTTTAATGCTTTTTCTTTTAGGTGAGATCCTGGGCTCGTAACTTCTTCGTTATAAGTCCGAATTGGCTCGTTCAAGAGCCTACGGTTCATAAATTACGTACTCTATACGTTCATGCAAGAATTTTATCTATTCGACTTTGTTTGCTAAAAATTCACCTATTAGTCCATTTTTAACGAAAACGATAAACGTTCATGAACGTTCAACGCTCGTTTCTTCGTTCCAAGTCGGAATCCGTTCATTTTTGAGTCCGCAACTCTATAATGCCAAATAACACTTGTCTCCATTGAAAACCAACATTTCCAATCTCAATATCAAAATTTGACTTCCATTCCGAGAATTTCACAAATTCGACGATTATCGTCCAATCGTGTTAATTTCGGCAAAACTCTGTTACTTGAGATTTTTAAACCGTTTCAATTGGATTCAATCCATTATACTAACATCTTGACATACATGATTCATTAACTCATAACATGATAAGTTATTACTTATTCTTGATAAATTTGTAACTTATGAAAATATAAATTATTTATATTTTCATTACTCATGACTTATGTCTTCTTTTCATATGACTTATTAATTAGTTAAGTCCTTTAATCATTATTCTTACATCTTAATAATCATACTAATTTTATTAATGTAAACATGTTATAAGTTCTAACAAGTTCTTATACTTTCATTATAAGTTCATAACTTATTTACGAATGAATTTCTTATTCATGACTTATCCGGCTTATTAAGACTTAAGCCCTTTAATTCATTATTCCAACCTCTTCTTAGCATGCTTGTTCTACCAATACCCCCTTCTCTAATAATAGAAAAGAAAGAGAATCATGACTTAGGAATACTTACTCTTGATGTTCTCTAGCTAATCCTTCTTCTTGCTCCTTGAACTATAAACTCTAGCTTTTCTAACTTTTGTAGCTTATTCTCTCAAAGAAAAAGTAAGCACTTAAAATGTTGGATGAAATACAACAACCAACCAACAAATGAATCCAAGCTCTCTATTTATAGGATTTCTAAGGTTAGGGTAATATAGTCATTAAGCCATTCCACCTCCTTAAATCACCTCCTTACTATTCCATACTTTGTTCCTAAGTAAACTTGCTCACCACATAAACTTGGCCATCACACTTACTTAATCATTAATCATACTTGTTAATCACAATAAGTACTTTCCCATTAAGCTATCTTGCTCCCCACACTTTTTGCTTAGCCATTAAGTTAGCTTTACTTGCTCATCACTTTGAATTATCCATGGTTTGCCCCATGGGTTTAAACCATCCCCTAACCCATTAGATATTTACTTTGGGCTTTAGCTTAATTAGTTTAGCTTAATCATTTTGGGCTTGAAATTAATTGCTTTGGGCTTTATATTACAAATACTTAGGCTTAATATTAATAAACACTTGGCCTAAACATTAATCTATCTTGGGCTTGCACTTAAAGTTTATGGACTTGCATTTCATACATAATCCACAATTCTATTCATAAATGGCTTAAAGCCTTATAACGCATAATTTACGTATTAATCTCATATCCTAACTCATATACTTATTCAATACATACAACATACCATCATTCATACGCATTCGATAATAATTCCTTCAGATCATACTCGTATTCATTACTTTGTATAATACCTATGTATTATACGATTATTGTTTAATTCATTAATCGCATTACATTTCCTTCCCGTAAATCATTTTCCTTAAACGTTAGGTTTTAAGTCCACAAAGTGCTAAATATTACGCTTTTCCATAACTCAAATATTATTGATATTCCATCTCACATCGATATTCTATCGTTACGTATTTCTCGGAAGTTCAAAAATAATTCCCGAGCAGAAATGCGTGAATAGTGTTTTTCGGAAAATTTCTCGAAAAGCTTTTATTTTCGTCTTGGAAATTCAAACACTTTAATTCTACCACGTAGCCAAAATCCTACGATGTTCTAACATGTCTAGGTCATATAACGACCTTCAATTAGCTTGCTCCATAAATAATCAATTAAATTCATTTAATCATTATAATTAAATAAAATTTTAATTCTTCTAAAAATTCAATTTTTCTCGGGCGTTACATTCTTCCCTCCTTATAAGGATTCTGTCCCCAGAATCTCGCTAATAATTATATAAACAAATGAGAAAAAAAAATTTCTTCATTTTAAATCTTGAGTTCCCACAATGCTTCTTCGACATCAGGGTTCTTTTCATTCACCTTCAACAAAGGTATTATCTTATTTCACACGACTTATTACTTCCTATCAATAATTTGAGTTGGAAGTTAAACACTTACTAACATATTACGCTATCTTCTTTTTTTTTTTATTAGTCCTTCTTTAACTTGGATTTATATGAAACTCAAATTCTCCTTCAAAATAAGACTATACTTAGTCTTCTATTTATCTTCAAGCGCTCTTCTTCTTCATCTACCGTACTCCTTGTTACCTAGTCGTATTTAATTAACTCATTCTATTATCGTGGATTGAGTCTACCTCTTGAATAACATTTCTACCCTTTCATTCTCAAATTTAACTTCTAACTTCATTCTCGCCATTTCGTTATTAACTCCTTCTCGAGTTGTTAACATCGATAGCTTTCCTACCCTTCCTACTTAACGCGCTATGGCCACAACGCTTTACCTTCCCTAATGATATAAGATATCACAGTCCTCTCTCTCGATTTTCAACTCTTCGTGTGGAGATATATTTCGCACTTTAGAGTCCGTGTATATCTCACACTTCTCCGTATAAATACTATCTTCCAATTTTTAATTCAAAACTACAATCGCCAATTCTAGATCATAAGTAGGATAGACCTTCTCATAATCCTTAATCGGCATGTGATGCATATATAATGACATTGCCATGCTATAAGAGCACGCAATCATGTCATCCATGCAAAACATCGAGATACACTACAAATTCCCTCGTATCATCTAATAAAGATAATACAGTGCTTTGCTTAACCTTCCTCTAATCTGTGATGCTAATGATACCTTCAACCATAGCATCTCACAAGGGTACCTATATCAATTTGCCACCGACTTGTTCTAAGGCCTCTTAAGGAAATCTAGCTTCAAGATATTAGTCAACCCAAATGACATAACCGTAAACTCATCATAACTATAACGAATTTTAACGAAATGTCATCTTAGGTCCCTCCTCCTTCTTTCTTTACTTTCAACCGACTATACCCCGTATACAAATCTATCTTAGAAAAATTCTTTTGCCCTTCTCAACCGATCAAATAAATCATCGATCCCGGGCCATGGGTATTTATCCTTAATCACTAACTTACTACTATTACGATAGTCGATATGCAAACCGTAATGACTCATCCTCTTCTTTAACATCCTACTAACTTACGCCCGTGTTAGACGACAAGGCGTCTCGGTTTTATTTATTATCATAAATTACTACCTTGGTTTTCTAAAAACCTAAAATTCATACTTTTCTTATAACTATTTATTATAGCTATATGGTTAATCCAATTCGCTCATACCGAGAATTACTTCAAATTCTCTTAACTTTATTATTGATGAAACCATTTCCACGAATACAATTAACGAAAGTTATTTCCTCCTACTCTACCTTAATGTTTTAAAGGTACTTATAACCCTTTTCATACAGACTCCTAGATGAGTCTTTCTACATGCTTTACACACTTCAATCTTACGCTTTGAATCCCCTTGTCCCACTCTAGTATTCCCAGAGTTAAAATTTCTTTCTTTTTGGCATACTGCCACTAGCATTCTCTACCTTGGTTCCTCTCTCTCCCTTGCTCTCATTCTTTCCCTCTTTGTGGTATTGAGTCTACGCCTCACTACCACCTTCTGTTATAATTACCTTCTCCAAAATGGTCCCATAAGAAACCCTTTGGAACACCGCAATCTTACTATAGAGCCAGAGTTTCAGTGCCCCTACTCAAACCTACGAGCCTTCCTCTCCTCAAAGGTCCACTTGATGTGAAACAAACCTTGCCAATTGATTTGGCCTCATCTTGGGGAACCGCCATGTCCCCTAATTTAAGTTCTAAAACTAAATTTCCATCCTCTCTCAGATGTTTGTAGGGAAATAATTCTCAAGAAAACCTTCTTGAATTGTTCCCACGCTACCTCCTCCGTTCTAGCCCCACCCCGTGAGAGCCTCCCACCAAAAGTTGGCTTCTCTTCTTCATCGTGTAAGTCGCAAAAAAAAATTTTTACGCTCCTCACCTATGTTTGTAATAACAAATGTCTTCTATTTCTTTTACCCAAGTCTCTGGCCTATTTTGGGTCCGCTGTTCCTCCTAACTCCCATGGACCTATGCCTTTAAACTTTTTAGAGGTAGTCGCTCGACTACTCTAGGTTTCCCATGATTACTCAACCTCCGGTTTGTTAAATACAATAATAATAAATTAACGAACTCTTGCATAGAGTTATTTTAATACCTTGGTTATCATTATGTGATTCCGCTTTCTTTATTACGTTATCCTCTTCTTGATTTATTTTTTTCTAATAAAATAAATAAAATTTCTTTATTATCTATTTACTTACTTCATTATTAATTGCCATATACCAACTCGCACCATAACAAATCATTTCCATGAAACTTCATTATATTCCTATACTTCTTCATAGTTTAAAACTATTTTCAATTTGCGTTCATAGCCAAAAGCTATTACATTTCTATCCCGCAATTAAACTTCACAAAAGTTGGGATTTACAAAAGACTACCCTGTTATACAAAAGAGGGTTTTACGTCACTACACACATACTTATAACTTATGGACTTCTAATAATACATAATAGCATCCTCGTGTTTCTCATTCACAATCATCGTTACAGTATCTCGACTAATCGTATGACGGGTTTGTCCTAACTCATTGGAATAACAAGCAACCTTCAGCTTAAAATCCTTATGAGCACTCTTATGCATGTAAGACTTCCGTGCTATCTTCTGGTCCTTCTCCCCCAGTTCTTTACGAAGCTCATCGACCTCCCTCTTAAAATCCCTAGCCTTATTTATCATGAGCACCTTCTCATCATGCTCTGACTCAAAATCTACTTCTGCAGACTCCTTCGTTACATAAAGAGCACTAATCTCTTCATTCTGATTCTGCACAACTGCACTTAGTTGCCCATTTTTGTCAAGCGCTGCCAAATACAATGCTTCCATCGCATCTGGAGGTAATGACTCTAGTGTAGATACCACCGTAGTAACCGATGTTACCTCTCTTTCCTCCTCCTCATCGTTCATCATACTAAGGTATGACGTTACATCCATCTCTCCCTCGGAGTAGTCTTCCTCAGAAAAGTACTCCTCTGGCTCCGACTCCTCTAGACTTACTATTGGTACCTCTGCCACTGGAATGGGTACAGACTCTACTTGGTTCACGAGCTCTTCGCTCACCGCGTGTATATGTCTATACATCAAGCTATCGATCGACATCCTACAATAACACATAACATGTTGATTAGTATATAACACTTTATAGTATAAGCATAAATCACATCAAATTTATTTAGGGTTACTTTCCATGTTTTAAATCTTTCGGTACTGAGCTTCCTCAATACCTTATTAACTCATTCGACTTAAGTAAAGATCAAGTTTACTTTCTTCGGACTTCTCTTCCTTAACGAAGTTATTAGCCTAAGGTTCTTCCCCCCTTAAGTTTTATAACCTAATGCTTTGATACCAACCTCGTGACGCCCCCAAATCCGGGTCTCTTTTCAACCCGATATATATGGTGCTCCACTATGCATACAATTCACACAAATATTCAATTGAAATGCCTCAAAAGAATGAATGTCTTATATATATTCCAAAACAATATTACCATTCCCCAGGTTCTTTATAACCATTACATTTTTTCTTGTCATAATATCAAATATTATCATTTCAAACCTATATTATTACATAGGTAATCTAAAAATTCACTTTAGCCTTCTCTTTATCCTTGTCGAATTCTTCAGTCCATTCGGTCTAAGCTACATTCATATGGTTTAAGCAAGAGTGAGCATAACAAGCTCAGCAAGTACAACAATTTCATTTTAAAAGCATGCTTGAAACATAGGAATCGTATATTTTAAATAATTGGATGATAGTTACGAAGTACTATCAATAACTTAAAATAGCATTTCTTTTCCTTCAAAATATTTTACAATAACAATATTCATCAATTCTGGTTCAAGACGTGAACGTCTTATAGTTTCTTTGAAAAGGACAACCCTAAGACGAAGTCCGTAAGTCCCATATATTTTACGAGCACTTCTAGGTGATCACTTTATAGTACTCTATGTTGATCAACACTACATCCATTAAACGTGTGTACGCTTAAGTTGTGGCAACCTCACGTGCCCATCGAATACTCGATGAAAATACATTTGTTTATTCATATTCAGCTTACCTTGAATCCGCACTAATTAGTTGGCGTAGGGATAGCGTTAGCAATTCTATATTGAAAGACTTGTAAATAGTTCAATCAATCTATCCAGATTAGTCTAGCTTGAGCTAAAATCGGCATCGACTCTTTCTTCAAAACTATACATGCATCTCATAATTTGAATCATTTGAAAACTTAGCTAACACGAAGGTTAGACAAGCATTTAAGAAAAACTTGCCTTCAAAGATTTCTGCCATAAGATAAATTACTTTCCTTTTGAATCTTTACGCCTCTACAACACATAACCACATAACATACCACATTAGGTCATGATTGAACATATATAGATCCTAAAGAATCTTACCTTCTTCTCAATCTAATCCCGTATTAGATTTGTTATTTATTGGTTCCGCTTTCGCCATTCTTTACATCATTCTTACCAACTTTCATTCTCTTAACTTAAATTTATTTCATTAATACAACTCGATTCAAGTTAATTATCCTTCCTCACGGCTTTACTAACGCCCTTACGTTATTTAATCAAACTCGATCGTCATTGATTAAGTACACTTTATTGCATACCGCTTATGCTCATCTTCAATTGACTTACTTTAACTCTAAGTGATCACACTTGAGGTTTAGTTATGACTTAACAATATTTTATTAAGTCCCTTAGTTCATTGCTAAACAATTTCCTTCATACTCTATTTGTAACCATTCTTGTATTCACTTTTATGTTTTAAGGTCGCAGCATGCAACGCCCAATATTCCTTTGTTATATTGCGTACATGCTATGCTACCACTAATAGGGCTTGAAGACCGACCATACACTTGGCGAGTCTTCTGTTAAGAGTCTTAGTGTTAACTGATATCACTTTACGTGACTTATTTTTCTCTTGATCAAGGTCATGCACCAAGACTTTTTGCACTCGTAAAATTTTAATGCTTTTTCTTTTTCAGTGAGATTCCTGCTCAGTAACTTCTTCGTTATAAGTCCGAATTGGCTCGTTCAAGATCCTACGGTTCACAAATTACGTACTCTATACATTCATGCAAGAATTTTATCTATTCAACTTCGTTTTCTAAAAATTCACCTATTAGTCCATTTTTAACGAAAACGATAAACGTTCGTGAACGTTCAACCCTCGTTTCTTCGTTCCAAGTCGGAATCCGGTCATTTTTGAGTCCGCAACTCTATAATGCCAAATAAGACTTGTCTCCATTGAAAACCAACATTTCCAATCTCAATATCAAAATTCGACTTCCATTCCGAGAATTTCACGAATTCGACGATTATCGTCCAATCGTGTTAATTCCGGCAAAACTCCGTTACTTGAGATTTTTAAACCGTTTCAATTGGATTCAATCCATTATACTAACATCTTGACATACATGATTCATTAACTCATAACATGATAAGTTATTACTTATTCTTGATAAATTTGTAACTTATGAAAATATAAATTATTTATATTTTCATTACTCATGACTTATGTCTTCTTTTCATATGACTTATTAATGTGTTAAGTTCTTTAATCATTATTCTTACATCTTATTAATCATACTAATTTTATTAATGTAAACATGTTACAAGTTCTAACAAGTTCTTATACTTTCATTATAAGTTCATAACTTATTTACGAATGAATTTCTTATTCATGACTTATCCGGCTTATTAAGACTTAAGCCCTTTAATTCATTATTCCAACCTCTTCTTAGCATGCTTGTTCTACCAATACCCCCTTCTCTAACAATAGAAAAGAAAGAGAATCATGACTTAGGAATACTTACTCTTGATGTTCTCTAGCTAATCCTTCTTCTTGCTCCTTGAACTATAAACTCTAGCTTTTCTAACTTTTGTAGCTTATTCTCTCAAGAAAATAAGCACTTAAAATGTTGGATGAAATACAACAACCAACAAATGAATCTAAGCTCTCTCTATTTATAGGATTTCTAAGGTTAGGATAATATAGTCATTAAGCCATTCCACCTCCTTAAATCACCTCCTTACTATTCCATACTTTGTCCCTAAGTAAACTAGCTCACCACATAAACTTGGCCATCACACTTACTTAATCATTAATCATACTTGTTAATCACACATAAGCAATTTGCCATTAAGCTATCTTGTTCCCCACACTTTTTGCTTAGCCATTAAGTTAGCTTTACTTTCTCATCACTTTGAATTATCCATGGTTTGCCCCATGGGTTTAAACCATCCCCTAACCCATTGGATATTTACTTTGGGCTTTAGCTTAATTAGTTTAGCTTAATCATTTTGGGTTTGCAATTAATTGCTTTGGGCTTTACATTACAAATACGTAGGCTTAATATTTATAAACACTTGGGCTAAACATTAATCCATCTTGGGCTTGCCCTTACAGTTTATGGACTTGCATTTCATACACAATCAACAATTCTATTCATAAATGGCTTAAAGCCTTATAACGCATAATTTACGTATTAATCTCATATCCTAACTCATATACTTATTCAATACATACAACATACCATCATTCATACGCATCAGATAATACCCCGTGATCATACTCTTATTCATTACTTAGTATAATACCTACGTATTACGATTATTGTTTAATTCATTAATCACATTACATTTCCTTCCCAGAAAATCATTTTCCTTAAACGTTAGGTTTTAAGTCCACAGCGAAAAATATTACGCTTTTCCATAACTCAAATATTATTGGATATTCCATCTCACATCGATATTCTATCATTAAGTATTTCTAAGTTCAAAAATAATTTCCGAAAGCGTAAATGCGTGAGTAGTGTTTTTTCGTAAAATTTCTGAAAGCTTTTATTTTCGCCTTGGAAATTTAAACACTTTAATTCTACCACGTAGCCAAAATCCTACGATGTTCTGACATGTCTAGGTCATATAACGACCTTCAATTAGCTTGCTCCATAAATAATCAACTAAATTCATTTAATCATTATAATTAAATAAAATTTTAATTCTTCTAAAAATTTAATTTTTCTCGGGCGTTACATTCTTCCCTCCTTATAAGGATTCTATCCCCAGAATCTCGCTAATAATCATATAAACAAATGAGAAAAAGTTTTCTTCATTTTAAATCTTGAGTTCCCACAATGCTTCTTCGACATTGGGGTTCTTTCATTTCACCTTCAACAAAGGTATTATCTTATTTCACATGACTTATTACTTCCTATCAATAATTTGAGTTGGAAGTTAAACACTTACTAACATATTACGCTATCTTCTTTTTATTAGTCCTTCTTTTAACTTGGATTTATATGAAACTCAATTTCCTCCTTCAAAATAAGACTATACTTAGTCTTCTATTTATCTTGCGTCTTCTTCTTCATCTACTGGTACTCCTCCTTGTTACCTAGTCGTATTTAATTAACTCATTCTATTATCAGGGATTGAGTCTACCTCTTGAATAACATTTCTATCCTTTCATTCTGTAATTTAACTTCTAACTTCATTCTCTCCACTTCCGTTATTAACTCGTTCTGAGTTGTTAACATCGATAGCTTTCCCTACCCTTCCTACTTAACGCGTCGGCTACAACGTTTACCTTTCCTGAATGATATAAGATATCACAGTCCTCTCTCTACTGCATTTTCAACTTCTTCTGTGTGGAGATATATTTCAGACTCTTAGAGTCCGTGTATATCTCACACTTCTCCGTATAAACACTATCTTTCGATTTTTAATTCAAAACTACAACTGCCAATTCTAGATCATAAGTAGGATAGACCTTCTCATAATCCTTAACTGGCGTGATGCATATACAATGACATTGCCATGCTATAAGAGCACGCAATCATTTCATCTATGCAAAACATCGAGATACACTACAAATTCCCCGTATCATCTGATAAAGATAATATAGGTGATTCGCTTAACCTTCCCCTAACTGTGATGCTAATGATACCTTCAACCATAGCATCTCGCAAGGGTACCTATCAATTTGCCACCGACTTGTTCGGCGCCCCTTAAGGAAATCTAGCTTCAGTATATTAGTCAACCCAAATGACATAACCAGAAACTCATCATAACTATAACGAATTTTGAACGTCATCTTAGGTCCCTCCTTATTCTTTACTTTCAATCGACTATCCCCCGTACACAAATCTATCTTAGAAAAATTATTTGCCCTTCTCAATTGATCACATAAATCATCGATCCTGGGCCAAGGGTATTTATCCTTAATCACTAACTTACTACTATTACGATAGTCGATATACAACCGTAACGACTCATCCTCTTCTTTAACATCCTACTAACTTACGTCCAGGTTAGACGACAAGGCGTCTCGGTGTTTTATTATCATAAATTACTACCTTGGGTTTTCTAAAAAACTGAAAATTCATACTTTTCTTATAACTATTTATTGTAGCTATATAGTTAATCCACCCGTCTATACCGAGAATTACTTCAAATTCTCTTAACTTTATTATTGATGAAACCATTTCCACGAATACAATTAATGGAAGTTATTTCCTCCTACTCTACCTTAATGTTTTAAAGGTACTTATAACCCCTTTCAGACAGACTCCTAGATGAGTCTTTCTACTTGCTTTACACACTTCGATCCTACGCTTTGAATCCCCTTGTCCCTCTCTAGTATTCCCAGAGTTAAAATTTCTTTCTTTTTGGCATACTGCCACTAGCATTCTCTACCTTGGTTCCTCTCTCTCCCTTGCTCTCATTCTTTCCCTCTTTGTGGTATTGAGTCTACGCCTCACTACCACCTTCTGTTATAATTACCTTCTCCAAAATGGTCCCATAAGAAACCCTTTGGAACACCACAATCTTACTATAGAGCCAGAGTTTCAGGCCCTGCTCAAACCTACGAGCCTTCCTCTCCTCAGTGTCCACTTGATGTGAAACAAACCTTGCCAATTGCATTTGGCCTCCTCTTGGGGAACCGTCATGTCCCCTAATTTAAGTTTTAAAAACTAAATTTCCATCCTCCCTCGCATGTTTGTAGGGAAATAATTCTCGAAGAAAACCTTCTTGAATTGTTCCCACGTTACCTCCTATGTTCTAGCCCCACCCTGGTGAGCCTCCCAACAAAAGTTGGCTTCTCTATTCATCGTGTAAGTCGCAAAAGAAATCTTTTGTGCCTCACCTATGTTTGTAATAACAAACATCTTCTCTATTTGTTTTACCCAAGTCTGGGCCTATGTTAAAAATAAATTTATATGTGCAATTAATAAATTAAAATATAATAAGAAGATGGTAGATTGTTGTGCGATGATCAAATTTTGGTAGAACATGTTACATAGAGTTGGGTAAAAGTTTTGTGCACAAATACATATCCAAGTATAGAATTAATCTGATCACTAAACCCCCAGGATATTATATAACAGCTTATATGTGTGTTTGTATATATATATATATATATATATATATATATATATATATATATATATATATAATTTCTTGATAAAATATTTATAATGTAACCAATAGGGTTAAAAATAGGTACCTCTTTCATTCTAAAGCACTAACAAATATTTAGAAAGTGTAATGCACAATGTCATTGTGTTGTTATATTGATATGATTGTTAGTGACATATTTGAAGTTTGTTACACATTAAACAAACATCACCAAACCTCAAATATCTGACACATGTACTTGATGCATTTTAAAAATTCATGTCTCATTTATGCTTACTGCGACGAACAAGACTTTTGTAATTAATTTTAAATAGTTATTGAATTAAATAAGTATTTTGTTGATTTATTTATTGAGTTAAATAATTATTTGATCGAATCGTGGTAGGATAATTTAATTAAGTGTGTCACATTGATTAAATTAATGTGGAATAATTTTATTGATCAAAGTGAGAATTTAATTGAAATAATTAAATTAAATGAGTTGTCAAATAATTTTAGTGTTATTCTAATTAATTAAATAAGTAATTAGAGATTTAATTATTAGTGATAAATAATAAATGAGAATTTTAATTATGCAATGAGGTGATTTAATGGGTAATATTACCTTTTATTTAATTAAGTTAAATAATATTATTTGATTAATTAAGGTGTGATAAATAAACTATATAATAAATAAGTTAATTAAAATAAGTTAGAAAGGAAATTTAATGATCAACCAAACATGACCTTGAGGACATGGGATCAGTTAAAGCCATATTGCGCTTAACCCTACCCATGTACGCACTGGTTATTTTTTTAAAATATGTATTTGTCAATTCATTTATTTTGTAGGTCTGAGAGAAACTCAGAGAGAGATTTGAGAGAATAATGAGATTGAAGAAGAAAGAGTTGGAGAATTGAAGAAGTTTCCTGTCATCTTGCTTAATCATAACAGAGAAATCAAGGGTAATCCCTTAATCTCAAAGTTTTAAATTATGTTATTAAAGTTTTTCATGAAAACCAATTTTTTACTCTCTATAATTGAATTTTTATGGTTAATTGTTAAATCTATGATGGTGTATATGTTTATAACATGTTCTACATGAATTGTATGTGATTTAGAATAATCAAATTCATGAAATCATGTTTATAATCTGAGTTTTTAGTTTATAGTGAAAATATTATTTTGGTTCTATGTAATTGAGTTTTTATGACCAAATAGTTGAGAAGTTGTTTGTAATCGTTAATATGCATGTATAATCTGCTATTTGATGTTTATAAACGATTTTAAAGTAATTAATCCATGAAATTAAGATTAAGTTGAAATATTGAAGGTTACAGAGAAATAAATATTGAACATGGCCCATAAGTACAAAAATTGATGCCTAAATTGCAAATTAATCGGCGAATCGATAGTTGATTATGTTTATACATGTAAAAATGAAAAGAACGAAACTTAAACGGACTGATTTGGTGTTATAATGAATCTGTAATTTGTGATTTCATGAAATTTGATGAAACTTTGAAAAATAGTAAGAACATGAAAATTATGAGTTCAAATCGTGTTGTTTATGTGATTAAATTTGTTAAAATTATGCTAAGAATGCTATAGAATGTTTATGTTAAGTTTAGAACATATGGGTGAAACTGAATTCGTTGTTTTTGTGAGCTTTTGGCCTAAATTGGCCTCATATGTGTTTTTTCATGAATCCTAAATTAAATCTAGTAACCTCATTTCCTACGGCAAACAAAATTTTTTTAAAATATTTATCAAATAAAATAAATATTTTTGTTGAAATATTTATGGAATAAAATATTCGATGGAAATTATTATGAAATAATTTTTTCGAGTGTAATAATAGTGAGGGAATGAAAATATTCTAATTTAATTAAGTAATTAACTTAGAAGAGTAATGATTTGTTAACTAAAGTGGAGTTTATATTAAATAATTAAGTGAAAGTGCGACATGGACTATATAATAAGATAATTATAAAAATAAATTAGAAAAGGTCTTGTGACCTTATAACTGTTGTGTTTTGTAACTGGTTAAACCACGTTAAAAAATGATGTCCATGAGATGATATGATGTTATTTAAACTTAATATTTGAGATTTCAGTCCTGTATATGTGAATGATGGTAATGAGCAGAATTTAAACCAAGTTAAGAAGTTGTATTAAAAGAGGAAACTAAACCTAGAAGGTTAGTATTAATGTAACTAATTAATGTCGTGAATACTATATGGTATGTGTGTAGAACTTGTCGTGAACGTGAGTAGTAATCGTTTAGCCTACGCGTGAGGAAAGTTTTAAAACCATATTCTTACATTGAGCAAGTTCTTAAATCTTATTATTATTAAGCAAGTTTCGTATTCTTATTTCGAATTGTTTAAAGCTTAATTATTCAAGTTCATGATTGTGACAACCAGAGAATTAAGAATATTTTTAAAATTTTTATTAATTAATTTATGGTTCGATATTAGAACCTAGACAGAAAATAAGTGTATGTGTTTGATATTTTTATGATGGAATTTTGAGGATTTCAAAATTTTGTAAAGGATTTAAGTGAATTATTCATGATTAAGGAATATGTGAATATGTTCTGTGTATATGTGTACAGTATGTGGTTAAGGGTCAAGGGTTGACCAGATAATTGATATCTGTAACAAACCCTAAGTATATATTAAGAAAGTCAACGTTTAGTTAGAAAACCGTTATGAATTATAAGAAACCCTAGAAACCGGTTCTGGAAACCCTAATTTTAGTTTCGGGAATCCGTAACCCTAATTCGAAGTATGAAACCCTAAATTGGGAACCTAATGGCATAAGTGTGAATAATTATAGGATTAATTAGGGTTAATTTTAACAAATTGGTTACAAAACCCTAATTCCAAATTTGAAACCCTAATTTGTAAATAGGGAAAAACCTAAGTGTTAATTTAATACTTTTAATGTTAATTAGGAAATATTAATTCTAATTTTCAAGTTAAGTAATTAGAAAACCCTAATCTAATTACAAAATCTAATTTCTAATTTAGAAAATTATTTTTATATTAGAAACCCTAATTCGTGGGTTATAAACCCTAATCCGTGATTTTTACCCTAATTGCTTAATTAGCGATTTTAATTAGGAAATACTAATCCTAATTAGCAAGATTTAAATTATGATTACAAAAATTTAAAATTCTAATTATAATTTAGAAATATTAATTTTCTATTTTTAAAACCTAAATTGGAAATTTTAGAAATTTAATTTAGAAGTTAAGGGTTAAACCCTAAACCCTAAATGCTCCAAACCCTAAACCCTAAGGGTTTGGTCAAATGTCAAAAATGCCATTAAAATTAGAATGGAAAAGAATAATGTCAAGTTCAGCTTGGGATAAAATGTGCGATTAGTTTTCTAATAGTATAGTTTGATGATAATGTTATGTATTAAATAAGTTATATATTGTGTATCAAGTTAAGGTTACTCGACCTTGGAGAATAGTGTGTAATGTATTGTATAAACAATTTATGTTTATATCTTCCGCAAATAGTAATTATGTTAGAATGATCAAACCGGATCCGCGGTGATTCAGGACCTCGGATTTGGGGCCCTCACAGTTGGTATCAGAGTTGTTGGTTATAAACCTAGGGTAGTGATACCTTAGACTAATAACCGCAGTGATTAGGATAAGTACTAACTCACATAAAGTTAGTTGGTCAGTAAGATTCAAAGACGAATCTCGGCGGGTTATAAAAGATACAGAGTTCCCTAACTCTGATAATAAAGTTGAACAGTAGTGATGAATAGAGAGAGTCTAAAAGACTAAAAGCAAAGTGATAGAAGATCGTAAAATAAAATGATCAAGGCATAGAAATGAATCGTAATATATACGATGAGATCACCCTGTGATCGGATAAGGTTATAGTATGAAGAAGGATCAAGTGAATGATTGAAAAGTTTACAAAAAGATTCTTTGGGTGTCGGGTTATACTATGAATTGGTATGCATTCGTGAAAGGATTATGAATACGAGTTAAAATGAAATTCGTGTTGAGAAGGGTGTTAGTGTTAGGTGGGGATTCAATTGAGGATTCATGTCGGCAACTGAGTTGTATGATTCCTTGTGTGGGCGGGGAATTGTACTTGGTGTAACAACTACTTAGTTTTGACAATGATAATCATTAAAATGTTGTGTCGTGCTATTTTTTATATGCATGTTAAGAGGGTGATTCTTTTCTCATGTGTATAACAAATAGATAGGTTATAGGTAGAGACTATAAGATTAAGTACGAGTTCTTAAAACTCATACTTATGTGACATACTTGACTCATAGTTATATGAAATGTTTATGAACCCCTCAGCGAATTCACACCAAAGGTCAGACTAGGAAAGTTCTTAAACTCATATGATTGTGGCAATTTATGGACTCATAAGTGTGGTTTGACGAACTGGGTATAGTTGTGTGTAAACAGAATATTGAGGATTATAGGAACATATAGATTGTTAAGAAAATGATTAGTAGTGGAGACATAAGTTTTCCAAAACTCCTAGCTATGCTAGACTTCGAAATTTTGACATCAAGCTAAATACGCACTATGTGCCTTTAAAAAAAATATGTAGACTCGTAATCATTTTTGAAACGGTTTAAAGTATAGTCTATGCTACTTATTTCAGCTAGACGCAAATGATTTGAAATATCAAAATATCTTTTATTTATCACTCATGTACCATGAAACCTGGTGCAGAGATGATAAAAGTTGATGGAGTTGTAAATACAGGAATACTTAGTGTGAATTTGATCTAAAATCTTTATTCCACTACTGTATGATGTGTTATGACAAAGTCATATAATGACGGCATCCTCAAACGGACTATTAATACAGTACGGCATCAAGGCGTCATTCTCGAAAATATTTTAAAAATTTTAATTTGCCAACGGGGTTTGGCTACATCTAAAATAATTCGATTGAATTGAATTATTGATATGAGTCTATGCTATTCGATTCAGCTAGACTAATGTTATGAAAACTCTAAGTGTCCATTGAAAGAAATTTCTCAAACTAAATTGTTTTGGTACGGAATCCTATGATAAGACTGAGGTGAACTATGTTGTTTGGATAAATAATCCAATCAAGTAGCGTAAATATTATTATACTATACATAATTAATATGCATGCATGACGTAAGAGTACGATAAATTGATCACCTAAAGTACTAACAACGATGGTTTACCTTCTTTGTGATTGTAAACATACCAAGTAATGTATTGTTTTGCGGTATGATCAATACGGTTAAAACTATGTGTTCATGGTCTATATGACCCCTCAGCACAATTTGAAAACTTTTACTCTTGTGAGTGATGTATTGGGTAGCATGTGATGATATATGTGAATGGTGTAAACAGTATGGTGTAAAGTGTAAGGTAAATTTCGGAGACGAAATTTTTAGAAGAAAAGGTGAATGTGACAACCCGAGAATTTAGAATATTTTTAAAATTTTTATTAATTAATTTAAGGTTCAATATTAAAACCTAGACAAAAAATAAGTGTATGCGTTTGATATTTTTATGATGGAATTTTGAGGATTTCAAAATTCTGTAAAGGAGTTAAGTGAATTATTCAGGATTAAAGAATATGTGAATATGTTTTGTGTATATGTGTACAGTATATGGTTAAGGGTCAAGGGTTGACCAGATAATTGATATCTGTAACAAACCCTAAGTATATATTAAGAACGTCAATGTTCGGTTAGAAAACCGTTATGAATTATAAGAAACCCTAGAAACCGGTTCTGAAAACCCTAATTTCAGTTTCAGGAATCCGAAATCCTAATTCGGAGTATGAAACCCTAAATTGGGAACCTAATGGCGTAAGTGTAAATAATTATAGGATTAATTAGGGTTAATCTTAACAAATTGGTTACAAAACCCTAATTCCAAATTTGAAACCATAATTTATAAATAGGGAAAAACCTAAGTGTTAATTTAATACTTTTAATGTTAATTAGGATATATTAATTCTAATTTTTTAGTTAAGTAATTAGAAAACCCTAATCTAATTACAAAATCTAATTTCTAATTTAGAAAATTATTTTTATATTAGAAACCCCAATTCGTGGGTTATAAACCCTAATCCGTGATTTTTACCCTAATTGCTTAATTAGCGATTTTAATTAGGAAATACTAATCCTAATTAGCAAGATTTAAATTATGATTACGAAAATTTAAAATTCTAATTATAATTTAAAAATATTAATTTTCTATTTTTAAAACCTAAATTGGAAATTTTAGAAAATTAAATTTGTAAACCTTAAGGGTTTCAAACTCTAAACCCTAACCAAACCCTAAACCCTAAGGGTTTGGTCAATTGACAAAAATACCATTAAATATAAAATACAAAAGACTATTTTTCCCTTATGTGCATTATTTAGTGTTGCTTGTAAATCTAGACCTATGGTGGGTTGGTGAACAAAAACCTAGCCTAGCATGTGCTAATATATCACATCAATCAGCCACTTGCCAGCCATTTCATTTCCTTGGTAGCAAATAAATAGATTAAGAGAGAGAATGGACCACTTTCATTTTCATTTTCCTCCAAGACTCTCTCTCTCTAAAATTCGGGAAGGTAGAGTGAGAAAGTGAGAAAAGTTATGCTCTGATCAACCCTTAGCTTTCCAAGAACAAGATCATAGATCAGATTTAAGATCATGGCTCAAAGAGGTATAGAACCCTAATCTTCAAAATCGTATGATCTCATGTTAGATGTTAAGTTTTTGTGTTAAAACATGTAGTATGTAGTGTAAATAGGTGATTTGGGTTACTATATAGTGAATCCATAACATCTATATGCACGAAATATAAGTTTTCAAATATCTGGAAATGATGAAAAAAATGGCATGACAGCCAGATGTCAGAGCCCATAAATCGTTATCTGTTTTTGGTATTTGTTTTTTTATGTTATCAATCTCTTCTATGTCATGAGGACTGTGATCTAAAACTAGAATCATGGTTAGATTAAGTCTAGATCGTCGGTTATTCTCGGTCAAAAGGCGTTGACCGTTCACGGAAAACGTTTCTGGGTAACCCAGATTTTCCAGAGATGGTCTGACAAGATATTTGAGGCTTCTGATTTTGCTTATCGTTGATGTTTAGGTCATGTTGTTGTAATATAACTGTAGACTGGCATATTGGCTATCGATTCATGCTTTTAAAATATATATATCCATAACATAATGGAATCAGTGGCCAGTCAAACAACCGTTGACCAAACTGTTCAAGAACATTTCTGGAAAACCCAGAAATGTTCAAGAACAGTCCGGACCCCTACTTTGACCATGTCAGATCGTGAACATTTGATGTTGTTAGGTTTCTTTAGTGATATGGTCGTCTACACAGACATTAGTACTACAAGATTGAACCTTAATATCACTTAAACGTAATATAGAAAGCTATGATTCAAGGCTTCAAAGTGGTACCTTCGAACTGCTTGAGTTTCTGGGCAGCCCAGAAACTCAAGAACAGGTCTGACACGTTCTTCTGATGCATAGATCTTCATAACATGATGTTGTAAGACTGTTTGTTGATTGTTAATGGTAGTGTTGCAAACCTATTTCAACATAAATGTTTAATCAAGCCCAGAAAGCGTTAGGAACCTAGATCAAATGTTGGTCAAACCTCCAATCTTGTTAACTGACATGAAGGCTCAAGAACACCTCCAGAACACCATTAGCGATGGATTCGTCACCTAAGGCCCCTATAGCGACACTTAATTTCAGAAATTACTTATTATTTTCCGAAAATGATTATTTTAATTAAATAAATAAAAAAATGGTTTTTAATTATTAAAAATACATAATAAATTCTGAAAATTTATTTTAAATTCTGAAAAATAGTTTTAAATTATTTTAAGTATATTTCATAAATATTTAATATTTTTGGAATATAAATGGTATTTAATTTATTTAATTATAATATTAAATAAATTATTTAAAAATGATTTAAATACATGAAAAATCATATTATGTTATAATAAAATATTTTCAGTTATTTTCAGTGACTTTTAATATTTTAGGATGAATTTCATTAATTAATTAATATTAATGATAGTTAATTTATTTAATAAATATATTAAATAAATTATGAAAAAATAGAATTAATGATTTATAAATCATATAAAAATGATTTAAGTATTATACTCAACGGGGTCCTCCTCGTCCGTCTCTATCTCATCATACTCATCAGGTAAACCCTCATGCTCAACCACTGTAACCAAAGAAGATGACTCCTGTGGAAGTAATTGTTCCTAAACCACCTGAATGTCACGAGACTCCTCCTCTCTAGGTATCTGAGGTCCTTCCCCCCTAGCCTGACTGGATTCTCCTACATTAGCAATCCTGACAACAAAATTTTTAATTTTAATTACTAATCATTACTACTCGACCCTCACGAGCACATAGTTTGAAATCATATAAGCACATAAGTGTTTTATTACTTTACCCTTAAAACTCGATAAGAGTTTATCACCATTATCTTTTCAAAGGTTACTACCTAAGGCTTTCCCCACACCTAAGGTTCATAACCTAAAGCTTTGATACCAACTTGTGACACCCCCAAATTTGGGTACTTCATTTTCACCAGATTTGGTGTTCGCTTGATAAAAATATACATGTCTAACTATCCAATCATAATAAAATTGAGAAGTAAACCTTCCCATTAAAGGATTACATTAATAAAAATCTCCCAGGTTATCTAACCTTCAAATACAAACATCATATGCGAAAAAATTAAATAACTTCATTACAATAATTTAAAATAAAGTCTGACAACAAAATGTCAACATGTTTACAAGTCTTCAATACATGTTCATCTTTCCTTTCCCTTTACTGGTGCTAGGTACATCGACCTTCTCAACTTTAGATGTAATAATTATATAAGCAAGAGTGAGCAAACAATGCTCACTTCAAATAATAATGAATAAAACTTTACAACAATTGCCAAATAATAGGCTCAATAGAACTGAACAATAGGTTCTATCAATGATAATCAAAATCTGAATCATATATCTAAGGGTCATAAGACCACGAACTATGTCCATAGTTATAAGTAATCTTTCAACTTAAACTTTAACAGTCATAAGACTATAGGGACTCCTCGTACTTAGAGGGATCAACCCTTCGTACAATGTATTGTGCACAAATATTTCAATGCTATGCGTAAATTATCCTCTATAATAGGGTTGTTCATCTCAGCATTTAGAATACAAGTCCGACCCAAAGTAAGTTTGGTTTGGATACGTTTCAAGGTAATTTGGAATTCAACGGACATCAACTAAGGATTAGTTGAATAAAAGTTAATAATGTTATGTTATGGAATAAATCATAATTGAATCGACATTTTAAATTAAGGTCATGCTTTAGGAATAATCTAATAGCATAAGTATTGAATAATAAAACATGCCTTGCTTGAACAATATTAAGCAAAGGTTAAAATCTTATTTAGAATTGAGTGTTGAGCATGCGTAACAAATGGTAAATTGAACGATAAAACTTGCTCAACTTTAATATATTAGAATGTAGAAACTTGCATGCTAAATAAAAATTTTAGGTTTAGACAAACTTGCACAATATAATTAGAGTTAAGAAACTTGCATAACTGAAAACAAACTAGAGACAAGAAACTTTCTCAACATAAGATTAAGGTTTAGAAAACTTGCTCAACGAAATAAGTTAAAAACAAGAATAACTTGCTCAATATAATTGAGATAGGATAAATAAACTTGCCTTGAGTGTAAGCTAAACTGAATTAACTTGAATCACAATACCCTATATACATGTCATCATGACATAATTAGTCATTGCCAACACTCTATATAAATATGTATTTACATCATGTATGGTTTGATTTTTTAACCACATAGCCAAGTTACATTAGTAATAAAACTCGTAGCATATTAATAATATGCTCATTCTTAGTATAGTAATACCAAAATCACACCTTAGCAGTCATACTATTTCACTTAGTCAACTTTTTCAGACTTAGTGTAACTAAAACACACTGTCTAACAATTACCTTAACTTCATGCGTTCAAGCCCATAGTTTATATTATGGGACGGATATTACATGCGGCATTATTATACTGTCAGCATGAAGTCATAGGCCAATAATTACGCCATGCATGGTTTTAGTCTTCATGCGCTAGACTTGTCTCATGAGGTACAATGCAACAAGATCAAACTCAACTATCTTGGCGACCAACTTGACAGCAATAAAGATAAACAAAGCCAATTTTGGCCTACAAGCTACTTTGTAACAACTGGATTAACATCTAACATATATAAACTTCACACAAACATAATTAAGGACTCTTAACATGATTTTACCCATATAACAATATAAACATCGAATTTCACTATTTTTTATAAAACTTCACTTTTTGATATTTTCAGTGAAAATTATCACTTTGATTTTGTTTTTCCACCAAAACAGTTAATTCAAAATACTTTGTTTACGTTTATTCATCTACTTTCAAAATCAATAATCAATTTATATTTTATACAAAGAATTAAACCTCAAATTTACTTTAAACTAAGCCATATTCATATATTTTATACCAATTCACTATAATATGGTTTCCTTCACAAATAAATACATAGCATGAATTAATTTACTATAACTCATCTATAAACTTATGAAAAAAATTTCATAACAACCAATTATCACATGGAAACTATATAACACCAATAATTCAACATTCACAAAGTTTTACAGAGAATTCTTTTGAATAGAATAAAACTAAAACTTTTTGAAAAGTAAAAGTAAGATGATACCTTAGTTTTAGAAGATGGTGTTTATCCTTTGATTATCAAGCTTTCTTTTCCCCAATTTCTCTCTCAATTTCTCTAGACTTCTCCCAATTCTCTCTCAATTTTTCTCTGCAACTTTCTTCTTCTCTTCTTTTTCTTCTTCTGAGTTCTTTCTATCTTACTCTAACTTACGTACTAATATTATAACGTAATAATAATATAGGTATTAATTATATAATAGAAATATAACTTTAACTGACATCAGTTATTTTTTATTTGAAAATAAAAAGCCATAAGGCTTGTTTGGCTAACTACTTTAAAATCAACCAATTAAATCTTATGCCTTGTTTAGTAAAACATATTTAAATTAAAGACTTAATATGCATTAAGCCTTGTTTGGCAAAACTAAATTAACATCCTTTAACTTATTTTAATAACTCATTTATAGTATAGTTTATGGTCACACTTTTATTTAATTAAATTTTAATATTCTATTTAATTAATTCTAATAACAATTTATTAAATTAATTTACCACATAAATCAATACAACATAATTATAATTTTCTTTATAATCATAATTTTATTTAATCAACTAACACATCATTTTAATTACAACATCAAATTAATATATCATTATAATAATTCATTTAATCATTACAAACTCTCTAACTTAATTATAATTTAAATTAGACTATTATCTTACGATGATCAATTTTCTTAACTCATAAATTATTTATTTAACAAATAAATAATCAAATCAAATCACCTTAAACAAATATTTATTCGATTAATAAACACATACATTAAAATATTTATATAACTCAATAAATATTTTGAATTACAATTTTAAATTTTGGATTGTTACAATTAATGTCACACATATAACAAAAGTGTCCCATTTTATTTCCACAACAGAAAACTGATCTATCTCAGACTGACCACTGGCACAATCAAGGCCTTGATTTAGTATTTGATTGGGAGGGCGCAATTTACTTGTAGGTCCTCTTCGGCAAAGCCAAAAATGGTTTAGCTTCAAGCCAGTTCCAATTTTTATCACCACACAAATTTTATATGATATTAATTAACTTCCACATGAGTGACATTACTAATCTAAGAGTCTATTCATTCCTTATATTGAATCACAAAATCATACACAGATAACCTTCCTAGTTCTCTTTTAGTGAATTTCCTCAGTTGACATTATTCAACACAAGACAATTCACAAATGCTCAACACATTTCCAAAATTCTTAATTCGTATTAATCCAATGCGAATCAATTTAATTACTCAACTTACAAAATATTAACATTTATATTCAAATAAATATTTATTTCCATTAATATACTCATTTAATAAGATGTGGAAATTCTCGGGTACTACATCCCCCCCCCCTATAAAAAATCTGTCCCGGAATTACTACAAGGTTACACAAATAGATGGGGATAATCCCTTATCATCCTATCTTCTAACTCTCACGTTGCCTCCTCGATATCGTGGTTACGCCAAAGTACTTTTACAAAGCAAATAACTTTATTTCTCATGGTTTTCTCTTTTCTATCTAGTACTTGGACAGGAATTTCTTCATACGCCAAGTTCTTCTCCACTTGAATGGGCTCGTAAGCAATCACGTGCTTGTAGTCAACCTTGTATGGTCACAACACGGAGATGTGAAACACGTTATGGATGTGCTCCAACTCGGGTGGTAATGCAACTTTGTACGCCACTTCACCCACTCGCTTCAGTATCTCGAACGGTCCTATGAATCTTGGACTTAGTTTTCCATTCTTGCCGAAACTGATTTTTCCCTTCCATGGAGATACCTTCATGAATACAAAACTGTCGAATTTAAAGTCTGGGTCCTGCCGATGCAAATCTGCGTATTTCTTCTGGCGATCTTGAGGTACTACTAGTCTAGCTCTTATTACTGTCACCACGTCCGCGGTTTGTTGTACTAACTCTGGTCCGAGTATTCGTCGCTCTCCAACTTCGTCCCAACATAATGGCGTTCTTCACTTTCTTCCGTACAGTGCTTCGTACGGTGGCATGCCGATACTCGCATGGTAACTATTATTATACGCAAATTCGACTAAGGGTAGGTGGTCGTCCCAATTTCTCTTGAAGTCCATCACGTAAGTCCTAAGCATGTCCTCTAGCATTTGAGTAGTTCGCTCACTTTGTCCGTTTGTCTGAAGGTGATAAGCAGTACTCAACCTTTACTGTGTTCCCATCCTCTCTTGCAAGATTTTCCAAAAATTTGATGTGAAGCGCGGATCTCGATCAGAGAATATAGATATCGGCACTCCATGTCGTGAGACAATCTCCTTTATGTATAGGCTCACTAACTGGTTCAAACTATAGCGGATCTTGATCGGTAGAAAATGTGCAGTCTTTGTAAGTCGATCCATGATAACCCAAATGGTATCATAACCTTTCTACGTAACTGGAAGTCCTACCACAAAAACCAACGTAATGTGCTCCCATTTCCACTTTGTATTTCCAATGGTTGTAGTAAACCACTCGGCCGCTGATGCTCTACTTTTATGCGTTGGCAAGTCAAACATCTACTAACGCACTCTACGACTTCCCGTTTGAAATTGGACCACCAAAAATGTTGCCTCAAGTCTCAGTATATCTTAGTGCCTCCCGAATAAACGGAATACATCGTATTGTGTGCCTCGTGAAAAATCTCTTCTCATAACTTAGTTACAGCTGGTACCTACACTTTTCCTTCGAATCTTAAGATACTGTCTTTATCTATTCAAAATTTCTCTTCCTCATTTTCTGTAATCTTTTTCCTGATCTTCTCACATTCTTTATCTTTCTCATGTGCTTCTTTTACTCTATCCAACAATGTCGGACAAGCTTCCATTACAAATAACTTCTCTTCAGACCTCTCGGGTCCCTTTACTTCTATTTCCAATTTCTCCATTTCTCTTATTAACTATTCCTAAGTCGTCAATTGAAACAATTTCTCCCTTCCTTTCTTGCTCAGAGCGTCAGCAACCACGTTTTCCTTCCCCAGGTGATAAAGAATATCACAGTTATAATCTTTGATCAATTCCAACCACCTTCTCTGACGCATATTCAACTCCTTCTGTGTGAAGATATATTTCAAACTTTTGTGGTCCGTGTATATCTCACATTTCTCTCCATACAAATAATGCCTCCATATCTTTAACGTAAAAACTACTGCCGCTAACTCTAAGTCATGAGTAGGGTATCATTTTTCGTAATCCTTTAGTTGTCATAATGTATACACAATGACTTTTTCGTGTTGCATGAGCACACAACCAAGTCTCTTGTGTGATACGTCACTATACACCACAAAATTTCCTGCATCATCTGGTAGTGATAACACTGGCGCTTCGCTCAATCTCTTTTTCAACTCTTGAAAGCTCTCTTCGCATTTGTCAGTCCATACAAATTTCATTGTCTTCCTCGTCAGATTAGTCAACGGGGTTGCTATCTTAGAAAAATCTTGAATGAATCTTCTATAGTACCCAGCTAACCCTTAAAAACTTCTCACCTCTGTCGATGTTCTTGGTTGTTCCTAATTACTTACTACTTCGACCTTTGCGGGGTCTACTGAGATTTCATCCTTATCCACCACGTGGCCTAAGAATTGAACCCTCTTCATCCAAAATTCACATTTGGAAAATTTCGCATACATCTTCCCCTTCCGTAATGCCTCCAAAATAATCATCAGATGTTCGGCGTGTTCTTCCTCTGTTTTCGAATAGATCAAGATATCGTCGATGAAAACAACTATGAATTTATCTAAGAATGGCTTGAAAACTCGATTCATCAAGTCCATGAATGTTGAAGGAGCTTAGTTAAACTGAATGACATTACCAAAAACTCATAATGTCCATAACGGGTTCAAAACGCAGTCTTTGGTGTGTCCTCATCCCGCACTTTCAGTTGGTGATATCCAGTCCATAGGTCATTCTTTGAGAAACATTTCACTCCCTTTGGTTGAGCAAATAAGTTATCTATCCTCAGTAGCGGATATCTATTCTTGATCGTTACTCTATTCAATTCTCGATAATCGAAACAGAGCCTTATTGATCTGTCCTTTTTCTTAACGAATAACACTAGTGCTCCCCAAGGAAACACACTCGGTCGAATGTACCCCTTATCCAATAACTCTTGAAGTTGTACCATCAATTCTTTTATTTCTACTAGCGCCATACGATATGGAGCTTTCGAAATCGGTGTTGTTCCCGGTGCTAAGTCTATTACAAATTCAATTTCTCTGTCTGGCGAAAGACCAAGCAGATCGTCCAGAAACACATCTTGAAATTCATTTACTACGGATATATCATTAATTTCTACTCCCTTTTTTCGAGTATCTACGATGTAAGCTAAATATCCTACACATCCTTTTCTTTACAATTTCTTGGCCTGCATCATCATAACGCAACACGATTTCTTAAGCGATGAGCTACCATAAAACACTACCTTAGACTTACTCAGAGTCTGAAGGTTCACACATTTGTTCTGACAGTCAATTACCGCCGCATGGTTATATAACCAATCCATTCCCAGTATTACGTCAAATTCTCCCAGTCTAATAGGAATCAAGTTTACGCTCAGTTCATGTTCTCTAATGTTTGCGCAACAATTTTGATAAATGTATTCTACATGGATTATTTCCTTATTTGTAACTTCTACGTTCAAGGAATCTTCTAAACGTTCTCGGGGTGTACTAAGTTTACTAGCAAATTCTTCAAATATAAAAGAACATGTGGCACACGAATCAAATAATATATAAGCATTTATATTATTGATTGGGATTATACCTGACACCATGTCCTTTACAGCTACTGCGTCCTGGATAGTCATGTTAAAGGTTTAGGCGGTCGATCAGTTGGGTTGCGCGGGTCCACCAATCATTAACTTGTTTCCTCCTCCCTAGCCTCCGCCAGTTCCACTACTCCATTTCTTTGGGCAATCCTTTATCTGGTGCTCTGTTGATCCACAAGCAAAGCATCCCCTGATCTTCTTTGGTTTTGGACAATTTGGCGATATGTGCCCCTCTTGGCCACAATTATAACACGTGTTCTTTCCTTTCCAGCACTCCCCCTGATGACTCCTTCTACACTTGTTACAAGCTTCGGTCCTTTTCTTAAAGTTTCCCTGGTGACTTCCACCTTGATTATTGTTTCTGTTGTTGTTGTTGTTGTTGTTGTTGTTGTTGTTGTTGTTGTTGTTTTCCCATTTTCTCTTTCTGGAGTTACTCCTTCCGCTGCTGCTTCCTCCACGATACTCTCTTATTTTTCTTCTCCTTATGATATATACTTAAGGCCTCACTACCTCCTTTCGCAATGATTGCGTTCTCTAACAACGTCGCAAAGGAATCAATCTGGAGAACTTATGCCTTATTATACATCCATGGTTTCAGCCCTTGCTCGAAGCATCTCGCCTTTCTTTCCTCATCTCCAACTTGGTTCTCCGCAAATCACGCTAGTTCGTTAAACTTAGTTGCGTATTGCGCCACCGTCATAACACCTTATTTTAATTCTAGAAATTTCATCTCCATTCGATTCTTCATGCTCTTCGGGAAGTAATTCTCAAAGAATAGCGTCTTAAACATATCCTGTGACGCCCCCAAATCCGGGTATCTTCCAATCCAACAGATGGTGCTCCACGGTGCTACAGTTCACATAAACATTCAATTAAAATGCCTCAAAAGAACGGATATGTCTTATATATATATATATAAAGAATATTTACATTCCACAGGTTCTTTACAACCAATACATTTGTCTTTGTCATAATATCAAATATTATTCTTACAAAACCTATACTATTACATATGCAATCTATGGGTTTGCCTCATTACTAACCAATCTAGGTGGATTTTAATCAACATATAGACATTTCAAGCTACTTACTACACCAACTTATTATCAAAGTAGGTTTTGACTTATTCTCATAAGTCAATGACTTATTCAACTTATTAACTACAAATTCTCCTGGTTATGACTTACTATGAACTTAAGTCCATCAATCAATGTTCTCATACTCTTTTGAACATACTAACATCATACGACAAACATATGGAAAGTTTTTCACAAGTTCATCAACTTATTTAGGTTCAAGTTGCTTATTCAACTTATTAGGCTTAAGTTCATTCATCAATGACTTATTACATGTTATCATCAAACCATCCCACTTCTCTATCAATCCTATCATAGAAGAGATAAAGATAATAGATATGAATCATACCCTTGAAGACTATTACTTCACTTCACTTTGGAAAATCTAGCAAAAGTTGAAATAGCTTATAAGTGCTTATGTGACTTATTCTCTCTACCAAGTAAGTTGTTTATCTTGAGAGGAGTTGGATGAAATTTGAATAACCAACAAATGAAATGAAGCTTGATATTTATAGGCAACTCAAAGTGAGGGCACTATGGACATTTAGGCCATCCCACCTCCTTAGTTAACCTCCTCAACTTCCACCTCCTTACTATTCATAACCTAGCAACCAAGTAAACTTGATAGCCACGACACTTACTCATCACATAAATTGTTTGCCCATCAAGTCTACCCACTTACACTTGGATTGCTCCATGGATCATGTCCAATTCATTGGGCTTACTAATTAATCTAGCTAATTTCTTATTGGGCTTATGCTACAATAATTTGGACTCATGACTTATCAAACACTTGGGCTTGAGTATCACTTTCTATTGGACTTCTATTATTAAGTTAATAATCTTACAAGCCCATTACATTTAATTAAACAACTTAACAAATATACACCACGTATAATTCTCGTAGGCTAGCTCGTATACTAATTCGTAATATACGTTATTTCATTCTCCATACACAATAGTATAATACGCCGTATTATACTCACGTTCATTACCTCGTATAATGCATACGCATCATATGATTACAACTTTCTTTCCTTGACGCTTAATAAACCTAACGTTTCCAAATTAAGTTTGCATGCGAAATATTACGTTTTCCATACTTAGATTATTATTACATAATCCATCTCGTCTTGATATTATAACGTTACGTATTTCTCGGAAGTTCAAAAATAATTCCCGAGCGTTAAATGGTGAATAGTGTTTTTCATAAACTTTCTCAAAAAACTTTTATTTTCGTCTTGGAAATTCAAACATTTTAATTCATTCACGTGGTTCAAATACTACGATGCTCAGACGTTTCTAGGTTATAGAACGACATACATCATTATTAACACATAATAATAACAACTAATATTATTTTATTCATTATTTAATTCTTTCAAATATTTTACAAAGGATCCGACTTTCTCGGTTGTTACATTCTTCCCCCCTTATAAAGATTCTGTCCCAATCTCGCCCTACAATACACAAACAAAAGAGGGTAATACTTCTTTATCTTCTCTTCCAATTCCCACGTTGCTTCCTCGACATTGTGGTTCTTCCATAATACCTTTACCGACGATATTACCTTGTTTCGCAGAACTTGCTCTTTTCTATCGATGATTTGAATCGTCATCTCTTCATATGATAAATCCTTCTCGATTTGAATAGGCTCAAATTCTATCACATGCTTATAATCCGATTTATAAGGACGTAGCACTAAAACGTGAAATACATTATGTATTCTCTCTAGATCTGGAGGTAACGCTATCCTATAAGCTACCCCACCTACCCTTTCTAATACTTCAAAAGGTCCTATAAACCTTGGGCTTAGTCTTCCCATCTTTCCAAAGTGTATCTTTCATTTTTACGGAGATACCTTTAGAAATACGTACGAGCCTACTTCAAACTCTATATTCTCTCTATGTAAGTCTGCGTATTTCTTCTATCTGTCTTGAGCTACTACGAGACGCATATGTATCAACTTCACCACTTTCGCTGTTTGCTGCACCAATTCTGGTCCTAGCATTTGGCGTTCTCCCACTTCATCCCAATACAATGGTGTTCTGCATTTCCTTCCATACAAAGCTTCGTACGGCGGCATATGATGATTGGGTAATATACCCATGAATTATATATACTCGAGTTTAGATTTGTGTATTTTCGAGTCGTTTTGTATCGTGTTTATTATGTTTTTGTGTTGTTTTACGCTTGTGGGCGCTTTGGAAGTCATCAATGAAAAGGGCAAGAGAACCAGCTACTACACCCTAGCGCCGGGGAGCTGCTCCAAGAGTTAAATATAGCGTCTTGGCGCCGGTCTTCTATTGACTTTGATTGTATGCGCAAGGTGATCCCAAGGTAATGGTCTGATTTGTTGTTTAACTTTGTTTTAGGAGTTTATGGGAAGTCTATTTGGATTAGGATTTGTGGAATTGGGCAAGAAAATATAAATTGATTCTTTTTATTGAATTGGAGGGAGAGGCTACACAATTGGAAATTGATCAAGGAGCAAGAGCAGATCTGGAGGCTTACAACTTGGAGTTCTTCTTCTTCTTTATTCTTTTAAATTGTGTAACTCATTAAGGATGATTTATCAATTATTTGTGGTTTTTATTTCTGTCATGAACTAATTCCTTTTATTAGGATTCCAATGGAACCTTTTATGGTTATGAATTGATTATCTAATTTATTCCAATTATTTATGTTGGAGTGAATTGTTCATCATGTCTTGTATTTATTAATTAATTATCTGGCCAATAATTATCGTGTTACTCTAGAAGGAATTGAGGGAGGAATTCTAGAGTTAAAACTGGGCAGGGTGACATGTGACTTAATTATTTGGACAGTGAATAATTAGGTTTGTGAATAGAATGAGAATATCTATTTGCTGCCTGTAACATAAAAGGAATTGGGTTTGTAACGAGTTTAATTCAATTGTTTTGCATAGAGATATAGCAAAATTAATCTGGGTTAAATAGAAGGCAATTGATCACTCGAGAGAGGGCTTTTGGCATTTGAGAATTCATGTTAACAATTCAGTAGATATAATAATTGGGATAATTGGATAATTGATTTAATAATCATAATTGGGGAAATTGGAGTCTTAATTGTCATTTATCTGCATTCAAAAAATTCTTAATTTGTTCTTTCTTTTCTTTTAGAATAATTTCTTGCTTATTAAAATTAGTTTTCTTAGTTTTAAAAATCAAAATATTTGGTTGTTTAAATAAAATTGAATTGATACCGTACTAGTAGTTGGAGTTTATTAATTGGAATTCTCTGAGGGATCGACACTCTAATTTATCACTATATTACTTGTTGATCGTGTATACTTGAACGTTTTCTTTGATTGTGAAATCAACCAACAAGTTTTTGGCGTCGCTGCCGGGGACTTCTTTGTTAATATTAATTTCATATTAGTTATAATCAATTCGGTCTTAATTTAAACGTTACTTATTTTCCTTCTTGTTTTCGCAGGAATTCTTTGCAAATGTATGCACACTAGATCAAGGGCAAGAAGGGAACTTTTTCCTTATACAGACGAGATAGAAAGGAAGTTCCGGAAAGGGCAATTAACTAGTGCGGTATCACCCGAGGAAGAAAGACTGGAGAAACAAGAAATTCCAGTGAACATGGCAGGGAACGATCAAAAACCACTTCGGGACTATGCCATACCGAATGTCACGGATATACAGTCGAGCATTAGGAGATCGGTAATCAATGCTAACACCTTTGAGATCAAACCAGCAACACCTTAAGTTGGAGGTAGTTTGGAGGTAGTTCATTAGATGATCCGAATGAGCACATCTTAAGTTTCTTGGAAGTTTGCGACACCTTCAAATTCAACAACGTGTCAGAAGATGCTATAAGGTTGAGAATGTTCCCATTTACCTTAAAAGATAAAGCACGAAGTTGGTTACACTCTCAGCCTTCGGACTCAATCCTCACTTGGGACGACTTAGCTCAAAAATTCCTAGCTAAGTTTTTCCCACCAAAGAAAGTCAACAAAACTACTAATGATATTCATACCTTCGCTCGCAGCTTTGATTCGTAATCGCTGTATGAGGAGTGGGAAAGGTTTAAGGATATGCTCCGCAAGTGCCCACACCATGGAATTCCACAGTGGATGCAATTGGGGATTTTTTGTGATGGTTTACAAGCATCCAAAAGGGCAAGTATTGATGCAGCAGCAGGAGGAGCGATTATGTCTAAAAATTTAGATGAGGCATATCAGTTGTTAGAAACGATGGCCACCAACAACTATCAGTGGCCCATGACAAGGACTAATCCTCCGAAAACAGCAGGAAAGTATGATGTGGATACGATAACATCATTACAAGTGCAAATGACCGCAATGGCTAAGTAGATAGAATTATTGCATCCACAATCCACTCAGCAGGTAGCGATGGTTTGTGAAATATGTGTTGGGGGTCATACTACGGATCAATGTGCCATAAATGTCAAGCAAAGACAAGATGTGGGGAGTTATAGTCGGTCTACTCAAATTTTTTATCCAAATCAAAATGCATATAATCCGGGGTGGAGAAATCATCCGGGGTTTTTATGGAGTAACAACCAAGCTGCAGAACAAGCACCAAGACAACAAAACAATTCCGGGTTTCAAAACCAGACAAAACAACCTGTACGGAAAGCAAGTTGGGAAGAAGCCTTGGAAATATTTGTTAAAGCAACTGAGAAAAGGAGTGAGGAGAGTGATAAGAGATTTAATCAAATGGAGCTAAGTATACAAAGTCAGAATTCATCAATCAAAAATCTAGAAAATCAAATGGGACAAATGGCACATGCATTGAATAACCGACCACTTGGAACACTTCCAAGCGACACCGAGAAAAACCTGGGCAGAGATGAGCATTGTAAGGCGGTAACTCTATGAAGTGGAAAAGAACTACAAGAGTCAATCACGAATAAGGAAAAGGAGGACAAGGCATCAATTGAAACAGAGGAAGTGGTGGAGACCGAAAAGCGTCAAGATGATACCTTACAGCAAAAAAATTTGGAACCAACCAGCACAATGCCCCCCATACCGTATCCGCAGAGATTTCAGAAATCCAAGTTAGATAAGCAGTTCTCACGATTTTGGATATCTTCAAGAAATTTCATATCAACATCCCTTCAAAAAGCCTTGGAACAAATGTCGAGTTACGCAAGTTTATGAAGGAGGTTTTGTCAAGAAGAGGAAATTGGGTGAATTTGAAAGAAAGAGATTGACGGAGGAATGCAAAGGTTATCATTCATAATAAATTACCGCCAAGCTCAAGGATCCGTGTAGCTTTAATATTCCGTATGCGAGATTGGAAATCGCCGGATTTAACTTTATGTGATTTGGGGCCAATATAAATCTAATGCCATTATCCGCTCATAACCAATTTGGACTTCGTGCTCCACGCCCAACAAATATCAGCTTATATAGTTAATGGATAGATCGCTTACATATCCACAAGGTATAGTTGAAGATGTGTTAGTAAAAGTGGATAAATTCATCTTCCTCATGGATTTCTTTATTCGATTGTGAAGTGGACGGTGAAATCCCGATCATTCTTGGGCCCATTTTTGCTTACAGCAGTAACATTGATCGATGTTCAAAAGGTGAATTGACAATGCGAGTTGAAGATCAACAGTCACCTTTAACATTTTCAAGTCAATGTCGCACTCCAAAAGAAAAAGGTGAATGTATGCGGGTTGATATCATGGAGGAATTGGTGAATCATAAATTCAAAGACAACTTTTTTGGAGGACCCACTTGAATCTATTTTGCTCTTTCAAGTGCATTTAATATGGTATTGAAGAGGATATCGAATACGCCAAATGGCTAGACACACCATCGCTTTTTCGAAAAGCACTCAATCCTTCGACACCACCATAGAGAGGCCCAAAGCGGAAGGTAAAAAGTTCAAACCATCAATAGAAGAGCCACCGGTGCTAGAATTAAAGCCATTACCATCCCATCTGCAATATGCTTACCTGGGAAAAGACGATACCCTACCAGTGATTGTTTCGACAGATTTGACTGACACGCAAAAGGAGAAACTGCTACGGGTCTTGCGAGAATTCAAAACAGCAATTGGGTGGACTATAGCAGACATTCGAGGTATTAGCCTGTCATTCTATATGCATAAAATCTTAATGGAAGAGGGGGCAAAACCAACCATCGAGATGCAAAGGAGGCTAAACCCCATCATGAAGGAGGTGGTGAAAAGGAAATTATAAAGTTGTTAAATGTCGCATTATTTACCCGATCTCGATAGTTCATGGGTAAGTCCTGCATAATGCGCACTCAAAGAAAGGGGTATGATAAAGGTAAGAATGAAGCTAATGAGCTCATCCCTACTCGAATAGCCATAGGATGGAGAGTATGCATGGACTACCGCAAGCTAAATAAAGCCACACGCAAGGATCACTTCCTTTGCCATTCATCGATCGATGTTGGATAAAGCTAGATGGACATCGCCTATTGTCTCTCGATGGTTATTCTAGATATAATCAAATTGCTATAGCACCGGAGAATCAAGAGAAAATGACATTCACATGCCCATACGATACGTTTGCATTTTGGCGTATGTCTTTTGGTTTATGCAATGCACCGGCAACCTTTCAACGGTGCATGATGGCAATCTTCTCTAATATGGTCGAGAAATATTTGGAGGTATTTATGGACGATTTTTTTGTGTTCGGTGATAGCTTTGATCTTTGCCTGAAAAATTTGATTTTAGTGTTGAAACGGCAAGTGAGACTAATCTGTTCTTAACTCGGAAAAATGCCACTTTATGGTGAAAGAAGGATTATTCTCGCATGTGGTTTCGCAGCAGGATTAGAGGTGGATAAAGCAAAGATTGAGACTATTGAGAACTTACCACCTCCATCATCTGTGAAAAGGAATACTGAGCTTCTTGGGACATGTGGGTTTCTACAGACGCTTCATCAAAGATTTTTCAAAATTTCAAAACCCTTATGTTCCCCGTTAGAGAAAGATGTGCCCTTTAAAATAGATCACCATGTATCGAGGCATTCGAGATTTTAAAAAGAAGTTAGTTTCTTCTTCCAATCATTGTGGCGCCTCGATTGGTCTTTACCATTCGAATTGATGTTCGACGCCAATGACTATGCGCAGGGGAGCAGCAGCTGGGTCAACGCCACGACAAAATTTTCCATACAATCTATTACTCAAGCAAGACGCTGACAGATGCTTAGTTGAACTACACAACCACCGAAAAAGAAATACTTGCGCTTGTGTTCGCCTTTCACAAATTCAGAGAGCATACCTCATCGGGACCAAGGTCATTATCTCACACGGATCATTCTCGCAATCAAATATTTGATCGAGAAGAAGGATGCCAAACCGAGGTTAATACTTGCAGGTGTTATTGTCGCAAGAATTTGATTTGGAGATCCGGGATAGAAAGGGTACAGAAAATCAAGTAGCGGATCATCTTTCGCGATTGGAAAATGATGAGGTGCAGAGGAAAGACAATGCATTGATTAACGAAAAATTTCTGGACGAACAACTTCTACGAGTGACCACAACACTGCCTTGGTATGTTGATTATGTGAACTATGTGGTTGCTAAAGTACTACCACCGGATTTGAACTCGTAACAACAAAAGAAATTCCTCCATGACGTGAAGCAGTACTATATTGGGATGAACCGTTTTGTTTAAAGCCCGCATGCAGATCAAATGATTAGACGTTGTGTGCCACATGAAGAGATGGATGATCTTGGGTCATTGTCACTCATCCGATTATGGAGGTCATTATTCCGGTGATCGAATCATGCTAAGGTGTTACAATCAGATTCTACCGCCTTCGTTATTCAAGGATGCATATCTCTATGTGCTAAAGTGTGATCGATGCCAATGTGTAGGTAATATCTCCAAGCGAAATGAAATGCCACTCAACTCTATATTGAAGGTAGAGCTGTTCGACATCTGGGGAATCAATTTCATGGGACCGTTCCCCTCATCTTTTAATAATTAGTATATTTTGTCAAGATGGATTATGTGTCCAAATGGGTAGAAGCCGCAGCTTTTGCCCATAAAATGACGCTTAACGTCGCCCTTCGATTCTTAAAGAAAATATCTTCACGCGATTTGGGACTTCATGAAGCAATAATAAGTGATGAGGGAACGATTTCATAATAAGCAGTTCACAAAATTGTTGGTGAAGTATGGGGTTCAATCTATAAAATCGCAAATTGCGATCATCCCCAAACTAATGGCCAAGTCGAGGTCTCGAATAGGGAGGTAAAAGAATTCGGAAAAAGTGGTCAATCCATCACGAAAAGATTGGTCTTTACGCCTTGACGATGCTTTATGGGCATATCGTACAAAGATACAAGAATCGACGCAAGATGTTACCTTATCGAATGGTTTATGGAAAGGCGTACACCCTCCCAAATGAGCTTGAGCATAGTGCACACCGGGCCATTCGGAAGCTCAATTTTGATGAACAAGCAAAGAAGTGAGAAAAGGTTACCGCAGCTTGAACGAGATGGATGAATTCCGCTTTCAACGCTTCAAAACGCAAAACTCTACAAGGAGAAAGTCAAAGCATGGCATGATAAGAAAATTCTCGATAAAACATTTGAACCGGGCCAACAAGTCTTTCTTTTCAACTCGAGATTGCGCTTATTTCGGAAACTCAAATCACGTTGGTCGTCCTTTACAATGTGGTTCTGCACCACACATGGTAACATCGAGATCGAAAACCAAATTCAAATTGCCCATTCAAGGTTAACGGCCAAAGACTCAAACATTACCGAGTGGACCTATTGAACGTCAAACTATGGTCATGAACCTCTCCGACTCAAAGGAAAATTGAACATACCAAAGAAAGTCGGCCGACGACATGAAGAAACAAAGCGCTTATCGGGAGGCAACCCAATCATTTTCTTTTTTTATTTTTATTTTATTTTGGTTATTTATTTTATTTTCATTCTACTTAGTTGTCTAATATTGTCTTATTTTAGTTCTTGTGAGTATTGATTTCAACATTACGGGGAACGCAGTCTAAATTGTCTCTCTTCATGCAGATTCTTGAACTTATACGTTGCAGGCAACATGAGCCATGGCAGCCCGTAGCCCCTTGCCACAAGACATCGTTGACCTAAAGCGCCCTTGGCTAGCCCAACCTGTAAGCCACCGGCTCGAGGCCCCCGGCCATCGCCTCTATGGGCAATTCAAGCGCCCTTAGACTAGCCCCCATCCACGAAGTTATCGACCTCACAGCACCTTTGGCACTAACTTGTGGTTATAACACAAATACCTTGCGCTATGCAATTCATGAACCTACTGACCTCTAGTGCCAAATGCCATTGCACTGCTATGATATTGTTGTGCCTCAAGGCCGAGGTCATTCCCTGCACTCTCTATTTGAACTCAAATACCGACGGTTACATTTCTCTTCTATTTCAACCTCTCTTCTCTTTAATTCCATGCCACACGCCCCATTACCTTCACAGGGTAGTTGAAAAGTGCTAATAACAATTTCATAATTCAAATCAGATTTATACGATCCATTGTTCTCCTGTGTTCCATAAATTTCATCTTTCTCATTCAATTGCAACAAGATCTAACCAGGTATGTCTTAAATTATATTTGAACTTTGGGGCACAAAGCTATCTAAGGATGTGGTTGGTATGTACATATTCTACTAAATTCATATCTTTTTACACCAACATCGAAGCATGTCACTCTCCTGATCTTGACTATCTTATACGACACATATGTGTTAATTCTTAAATTGGGAGCATATGTTATTATAAATGTTTGAATGCTGGGGATACATTGCACACCCACAAGGTGTTTGATAATTTGTCGGAGTCATTGATCTTGTCCACATGCACACATATCACCATGTCTTAGCACTATCATTCTGGACCTTCATGCCACCACAATGATTTCAATCTACTGTAGCACATGGCTATCATTGCACATAGTAACTTAGAGTGGGGTGAATTACACTATATTGATACATGCATGTCTCTTATTGCACTCCATGACAACTCTTGAGGACATCTCTTGTGTGGCTTGTGTTCATTCTTGAAACTGAAGAGTCCATGACTCCAATTTGTACAATTGTGCATGCGCCTGTGTTTTTGTGTCGAGTATCATCCCCACCAATGTATTCAATTTCGACATATATTTTAAAGTTTGGGGGTAAAGTCATACATAAGTTTATCCAAATTCCAATTCTGTTCGATGCTAATACATATATATGCTTGTAATTGCGTAATTTCTCGACACGGCATCCAAACGCCGGCGCAGTGAAGGGTCGTGGACCGCCTCAACTCCACCTCCGAGATTTGACAAATTACCGCTTTTGTCGGGCTTTGCGCTCAGAAAGATACAACCGAATGGCTACTCTGGTCATTGGTTCCAGAGCATGGGTTGAGATCGGATCAATCAAAGGATGGCGACATGGCAGTCATGATAGCCGAGAGGAACTAGTTCACACTTACCGAGTAGCCCGATCCAAAGAATAATTGCAAAGTGAAAGAATTTTACGCCAACGCGTCTTAACATGATCACTATACTAGTATTTGTAAGGGGAAAAACAAGGAAATTGGCGAAGAGGACTTCAATGAGTGTTATCAACTGCCAGTGGAGGATTTTTATGATGAGTATGCCAGTCTTGTTAGTGATGGGCCGGATTATGAGCAGATAATTCGTGAACTTTGTCAGCCGGGAAACACATGGACCGTACATGAACGTGAAAACATAACTTTCCCACTATCGAATCTCAGCTTATATGGAAAGGCATGGTATGCGTTCATTTGCGCAAAAGTTATGTCATGCACCCATGTGAGTCATGTTACCAGGGAACGTGCAGTCCTTCTATACTCAATCATCAAAGGATTTAAAATTGATGTGGGCCATCTCATTTTGTAATTTGTCCTCCGAGAATCTCGTGGAAGTACCACTGGAGGGTAACCACATCCGTCTCTCATCTGCGTATTATGTGCTAAGTTCAGCATCAAATGGAAGTCAGATGAGATGATTCAAAAGCCAATGCCAGTGTTGGACCACAAGTTGATAAGCAGATACAAAAGTGGGACATGTGGGGTAAATCACCCTAGGGGATTGGGTTTCATAATTCCCCAAGTTTCACTTACACAAGCCCCACCACCTCGTGCTCCACCTACTTATGGCCCATCTACAAAGAAATCATCGTGGTGTGGTCCCCGGTCTATCCAAATGGAGATAGATGGTCGGTTTTACAACATGGAATCCTGTATGTGTGCGCTTGTCGAAACGTCCAAGACGTGATTTTCAAATTTTTAGTCGACCAATTTGTCGCATGTAATGCACCGACCATTCAATCACATCCAGCGCTCAACTTAGCCATTTCCCAACCGCCTCCGCTTCGCCAATATTTCCTTCCGATCAAGAGATGAGCGAGGATGAGGATGCTCCACCCGAGGAATAAACTCGCCGTGAAGTCCTCTGCTTTATTTTTGCCTTATTTTTTCGCATTTGAGGACATTGCTTCTAGATAGGTTTGGGGGTAGTTGTTTAGTTTAATTTTTATTTGCATGAGTAAACTGTGTTTGTTAATAGTTGTGGTTGTTTTATAAATGTTGTGTTTAGGATTGCATGTTAATTCCAGCTTTTGATAGTGAGTATATTTGAAGGCTAATGATGAACTTAAAATTGCATGAACAAGTCTAGTAAGGATTGTTGAGTCAGTAATATGATTTTCTTGACATGAATTGAATCTTTATCTGTTTGACACTGATATTATAGGAAAGCACTTTGAAAAAAACGACCATGTCAAGCATGATAGTTTAAATGGTTAGATAATAGAGTTCTAAAGGATGATTGCTAGTGAAATGAAAGGACAATTTGAATAGCTAGAGAAGACCTAATTTATACATAAACTCGAGTTTGGGGGAAAAATATTTGGAATATATAAAAAAAAAAAAAGTATATACATGGTGACTAGTCTTATTTCGGGGCCTTTGTTACTTGAGCAAGCCTTTAGGGGATTGTCTTTACACCTAGCGCCCTAAGGTCTTTCATGGTCCGGGAGTCGTTGGTCGAAAGCTCGCTAAGGGGGTAACACTATTAGCCTAATGGGATGAGACATCGCATACCATTTATGTATATTTAAAAAAAAAGAAAAAAGAAAAGCATAAGTATTCCATTTTGACTCTTGAATTCGGTTAATTGTTTGATTTCAGTTGAAACAAGTATATTTGATGAGTTCTCAAGTTTACACTGTATGATGCTTACTAAGAAATTTATTATCTTTCAGATTTTTGCTTGTCATTGGTTAGCATGGTTGTTGAACACACACTCACAATATCATTAATAATAGATTTGGATTGATTGATTGTTGGGATATTGTTGATCTATTTTAACATGAGGTATTAGCATGTTTTTGTGATTTTTCTGAGGCCTATGGATATTCGTCAAATATTGAATTGCTGGAATTAAGGTCATTTAGTTAGTTTGCATTTGTATGATGTTTAGTTATTCGTATTGGTTGTGTTTTGTTGCTTGAGGACACGCAACGATTTAAGTTTGGGGGTATTTGATGATTGGGTAATATACCCATGAATTAAATATACTCGAGTTTAGATTTGTGTATTTTCGAGTGGTTTTGTATCGTGTTTATTGTGTTTTTGTGTTGTTTTGCAGTTGTGGGGCGTTTGGAAGTCGTCAATGAAAAGGGCAAGAGAACTACCATCGCACCTAGCGCACGGGAGTTAAATCTTGGCTGACTAGATTCTGGGCACACACACGCATGCGCTGATCCCCATGGTAATGGGTCTGATTTGGTCGCTTGACTTTGTTTTAGGAGTTTATGGGAAGTCTATTTGGATTAGGATTTGTGGAATTGGGCAAGAAAATATAAATTGATTCTTTTTATTGAATTGGAGGGAGAGGCTACACAATTGGAAATTGATCAAGGAGCAAGAGCAGATCTGGAGGCTTACAACTTGGAGTTATTCTTCTTCTTTATTCTTTTAAATTGTGTAACGCATTAAGGATGATTTATCAATTATTTGTGGTTTTTATTTCTGTCATGAACTAATTCCTTTTATTAAGATTCCAATGGAACCTTTATGGTTATGAATTGATTATCTAATTTATTCCAATTATTTATATTGGAGTGAATTGTTCATCATGCCTTGTATTTATTGATTAATTATCTGGCCAATAATTACCGTGTTACTCTAGAAGGAATTGAGAGAGGAATTCTAGAGTTAGAATCAAGGTAAGTGACATGTGACTTAATTATTTGCACAGTGAATAATTAGGTTTGTGAATAGAATGAGAATATCTATTTGTCGCATGTAACATAAAAGGAATTGGGTTTGTAACGAGTTTAATTCAATTATTTTGCATAGAGATATAGCAAAATTAAACTGGGTTAAATAGAAGGCAATTGATCACTCAAGAGAGGGCTTTTGGCATTTGAGAATTACTGTTAACAATTTAGTAGATATAATAATTGGGATAATTGGATAATTGATTTAATAATCATAATTGGGGAAATTGGAGTCTTAATTGTCATTTATCTGCATTCAAATAATTCTTAATTTGTTCTTTCTTTTGTTTTAGAATAATTTCTTGCTTATTAAAATTAGTTTTCTTAGTTTTAAAAATCAAAATATTTGGTTGTTTAAATAAAATTGAATTGATACCGTACTAGTAGTTGGAGTTTATTAATTGGAATTCTCTGAGGGATTGTCACTCTAATTTATCACTATATTACTTGTTGATCGTGTATACTTGCACGTTTGCTTTGATTGTGAAATCAACCAACAGCATACCTATACTTGCATGATAACTGTTGTTATACGCAAATTATACTAATGGTAGATGATCATCCCAACTACCCTTGAAATCCATGACGCAAGACCTCAACATATCTTCTAACGTCTGAATTGTCCTCTCACTCTGTCCATCGGTTTATGGATGATATGCCGTACTCAACTTCAACTGCATCCCCAACTGCTCTTGAAGACTTCTACAAAAGTTCGATGTGAATCGTGGGTCACGATCTGACACAATCAAAACTGGTGCTCTATGTCTGGAAATAATTTCCTTAACATAAATTTTCACTAATTGATCTAAGTTATACTTGACCCGAATTGGCAGAAAGTGAGCCGACTTTGTCAACCGGTCCACTATTACCCAAATCGCATCATACCCTTTCTGAGTAGTCGGAAGTCTCACCACAAAGTCCATCGTGATATGTTCCCATTTCCACTCTGAAATCTCCAATGACTGTAACAAGCCACTTGGTCATTGATGCTCGGCTTTAACTCTTTGACAAGTCAAGCACTTACTCACATACTCGGCTATTTCTCTCTTTAGATGAATCGAGTACCTCGAACTATGAGCCTCTTGTAATACTTGCTCCTTTAATTCAGTCTCATTCGGAACCCAAATTCTTCCTTCAAATCTTAATAATCCCTCATTATCAAGACTAAACCTAATATCTTTTTCGGTGGTTAACCGCTCCTTCATCTGGTCACACTCAACAGTTTTGAGCTGCACCTCCTTAACTCTCTCTACGATGGTAGATTGTATCTCCGTCGCAAAAAGTCTCTGCTCCACCTCACTTGGCAACTTCACCTCCAACTCCATCCTATCCATCTCTGTTATTAACTCAGTTTGAGCCATTAACATAGACAACTTCTCCCGACCCTTTCTACTCAAGGCGTCGGCCACAACATTGGCTTTTCCAGGGTGATACAGGATTTCACAACCATAATCCTTTATCAACTCCACCATCTCTCCTCCGCTCTCATATTCAACTCCTTCGTGTGAAGATATATTTTAGACTCTTATGGTCCGTATATATCTCACACTTTTCCCCATAAAGATAATGTCGCCATATCTTTAAGGTAAACACCATCATGGCTAGTTCCGGATCATGAGTAGGTAAACTTTCTCATAATCCTTCAATCGCCTAGATGCATACGCAATGACCTAGCCATGCTCAGATGAGCACGCAACCCAAATTCTTTTATGCGAAGCATCGCTATAAACCACGAAATTTCTTGTGTCATCGGGTAATGACAAAACAAAGTAGCTTCACTCAACCTCTTCTTCGCTTCTTGAAAACGCTGTCTTGATTTCTCGATCCATATGTACTTCACCGTCTTCCTCGTCAAGTTAGTCAACGGAGTAGCTATCTTCAAAAAATCTGGAATAAATCTCTGATAGTAACCCGCTAACCCTAGGAAACTCCGTACCTCCGTCCGTGTTTTCGGTTGTTCCTAATTCATCACAGCTTCCACCTTCGCTGGATCTACTGAAATCCCCTCATAGTCAATGACATGACCTAAAAACTATACCCTCTCTAACCATAATTCACACTTAGTGAACTTCGCATATAACTTTTCCTTTTTTAATGTCTCCAACATTATTCTCAGGTGTTCAGCATGATCTTCTGGCGTCTTAGAATAGACTAGAATATCATCGATAAATACCACAACGAACTTGTCCAAATATTGTTTGAACACTCTGTTCATCATGTCAATAAATGCAGCAGGTGTATTAGTCAATCCAAATGACATCACCAGAAACTCGTAATGACCATAACGAGTTCTGAATGCTGTCTTTGGCACGTCTTCATTTCTAACCTTCAGTTGATGATACCCCGTCCTTAAATCTATTTTGGAAAAATATTTTTCCCCCTTCAACTGATCAAAAAGATCATCAATCCTGGGCAACAGATACTTATTCTTTATCGTTAACTTGTTCAACTCTCGATAGTCGATACAAAGTCTTAACGATCTATCCTTCTTCTTGACAAACAATATTGGTGCTCCCCATGGCGAAACACTCGGTTGTATGTACTTCTTGTCTAACAGTTCTTGAAACGGCACTATCAACTCCTTCATCTCCACTGGCGCCATACGATACGTTGCCCTGGGAACTGGTGCCGCTCCTGGCACAATGTCTATTACGAACTCGGTCTCCCTATCCGGTGGAAGACCCGGCAACTCATCGAAAATACATCCATGAACTCACTTACTATAGGTATTTGTTCCATGGTCACCCCCACTCTCTGGGTATCAACCACATGACACAAATAGCCTACACACCCCTTCCTCAATAATTTCCTAGTTTGTATCATGGTAAGACAACACGAACGTCCCGGCGATTTATTCCCATAAAATATTACATGAGATTGAATTGATGTTTTAATATTTACGCATTTCTTTTGACAATCTATAATTGCCCCATTATTAATCAACCAACCCATTCCGAGAATTACGTCGAATTCTCCTAACTTTATCGGTATCAGATCTACCGATAATTTATAACCTCGAATATCTACGAAACAACTCCTAAGAATATCTTCAACAGGAATTATCTCTTCGTTTGCTACCTTAATATTTAAAGGTATAGGCAATTTTTTGGGAAGTAATCTTAATCGTCTAGCAAAAATCACATGCGATAAGCAAACAAGTAGCACCCGAGTCAAACAGCACGTATGTATTTAAGTCGTTGATGGGAATAATACATGTGACTACGTCCCCCGAGGCCATCGCGTCTTGGACGGTCATGTTAAAGGTACGGGCCATCGGCCTACCCGGCTGCGTTGGACACCCAATAGTTAAATTACCACTATTGGTGCCCCTATTCTCGTCTGTCCCCTTCTTTGGGCAGTTCTTTGCCATGTGGTCAGTTGACCCACATACAAAGCATCCATGATTCTTCTTCGGGCTTGGACAGTTTGGAGCAATATGACCCTCCTGTCCACAGTTATAACAAACGGCATTACCTTTTAGACAAACTCCTAAGTGAGTCTTCCCGCAAGTCTTGCAGGACTCCATCCTCCTTTTCGGATCTCCTTGCTTCACTCTGGTATTACCAAAGCTAACTACCTTCCTCTTATAACCTTCGCCACTCCTGCTGGCACCCTCGTTATTTACTCCCCCGTCTGCCTTCCCCTCGCTACCACCTTCGGCAATTATTTCCTTCTCTAAAACGATTCCAAAGGAAGTACTTTGGAATACAGAGATACGGTTATAGAGCCAGGGTTTCAAGCCCTGCTTGAACCGTCGTGCCTTCCTAACCTCGGTGTCCACTTGGTGTGGAGTGAACCTTGCCAGTTCATTAAACTTGGCGGCGTATTGGGGAACCGTCATGTCCCCTTGTTTCAAATCTAGAAACCGCATCTCCATCCTTCCCTGCAAGCTCGTGGGAAAGTAGTTCTCGTAAAATATTTCCTTGAACCTCACCCACGTTATAGCATTTATTTCGGTCCTAGCCTGATTGGCCTCCCACCAAAAGTTGGCCTCTCCCTTCATCATGTAGGTTGCAAAGGCAACCTTATGAGCCTCGTCGACATTTGCTATCACAAATGCCTTCTCGATTTCCTTCACCCACGTTTGGGCTTCAATAGGGTCCGTAGTTCCTTTGAACTCCGGAGGACCCACACTCTTAAAGTCCTTAAACGTAGTAGCTCGTACTACACCAGGATTTACGGGGATATTAGCCCCAGTTCTATTAAATGTTGCGTTCAATAAATTTACGAACTCCTGCATGGGGTTAACCGGACCTCCCTCCGGTTGGTTTGTGTTCGCACCTTGATTCTGTGGTACTCTTCTTGGCGGCATTTTGTTGTTACAATAAACACATATTTCGTTATTATTCATTTCCTGTCAGTTAATTATTATTCAATGTTAAACAATAACTTAAACATTCATTACTCAACATTTTTCAAAAAAAGGCTTATATTGATTCATTGTAGTATAATACTACATCGGTTACATAACCCAGCCTAAGCTGAATACATTACTTTCCCGCCATTGTTTTTCCAAAAATTGGGATTTACAAAAGACTACCCTTGATTATACAAAAGAGGGTTTTACGTCGCTACTAGATACAAAAATATGTACATATCTAACTACTCTAGTCACTACTAGATTACATTTGCCTTAAGGCATTCTCAAAATCCGCCTTGGCAAGACCGGTGATAATATCACGGCTGATAGTATGCCGCGTCTGCCCTGCTTCGACGGGATAATTGGCTACCTGCAGCTGGAAATCCTCATGAGAACTCCTATTGATATAGGACATTCTCCATATCTTCTGTTTCTTGGTCTTTAGCTCCCCCCTGAGCTCAAAGACCTCCTGTTTCAGCTCATGAACCTTGTCCTTAGCCAAAACCCTTTCATCATGTTCCTGCTCCCACATAGACTCCACGTCCGTCTTGTCTTCTATAACAGCTTGGAGCTCTGCCTTCAGCTCCTTAACCTCCTGACAGTAGTAGATGTTTCTATCCAGCACTAACATGAACAGTGACATCATTGACTCCCCTGGAGTCATCTTGGGTACTATTGCTACGGGGTTGAAGGACACTACCTCCACTTCTTCTTCCAACATGTTATCAAACACGGACATGAGGTCTAGGCTCTCTGAGTCTCTAGACTCAACCACTACTATCTCAGATCTCACCACTATGAAGCTTCCTATAATCTCTACCGATTAATGGATCCTTCACCGACTACACCACATCTCTCTATTTTCTCCTGACATCTACAACAACACAAAAGTTTGATTAGTACACGTTAGTAGGATAATAAAAACACATAACATATATAATGCATTTTTATATGGTTATCTTCCATCTTTTATTCTTTGACTTTTCTTAAGGTTATGACTTAAGGTTTTATTTCTCCCCTTAAGTTTTATAACCTAATATTTTGATACCAACCTGTAACGCCCCCAAATATGGGTATCTTCCAACCTGACAGGTGGTGCTACACGGTGCTACAGTTCACATAAACATTCAATTGAAATGCCTCAAAAGAACGGATATGTCTTATATATATATAAAAAGAATATTTACATTCCCCAGGTTCTTTACAACCAATACATTTGTCTTTGTCATAATATCAAATATTATTCTTACAAAACCTATACTATTACATATGCAATCTACTAAGTTCGCTTTCGCTTCCCTTTATCTTTCTTTAATCCATCTGGCCCATTCTGCCTTAGTTGCATTCATATGGTTCAAGCAAGAATGAGCCTAACTAGCTCAGCAAGTACAACAATTCTAGAAAAATAGCATGCTTGAAACATCGGAATAGTATATCTTCAATAACTGAACAATATCTATGAAGTACTATCGATAATTCAAAATAGCACTTCTTTTCATTCAAAACGTTTTACAACAACAATATTCGGTAAAACATCAATTCCAGTTCAAGACCGTAAGCATATCATAAGTACTTTGAAAAGGACGTCCCGGCACTAAGTCTGTAAGTCCGGCATAGCTTACGAGCACGTCTAGATGATCAACCTATAGTACTCTATGTTGATCAACACTACATTCATTAAACATGTATAGGTTTAAGTTGTGGCAACCTCACGTGCCTGTCGTTTGACGACAAAATAATTTAGCATACTCAGTCTACTTTTGAAAACCACAACAATATTAGTTTGGTAAATCCTTATCAACACTTGATAAAATAACATAACATATGTCTAGCCGAAAGAATTGGCTTTGACTTCCTCAAACATTAACTCATGCGAAGAATACATGAATCACAAAGACTTGTCCAGATCGAACTGGAACAAGGGTTAGAGTACTTGCCTTTAGCGTCTGCTTATAGATATAACACATGTACTTTACGTCTTTAAGGTCTCTACAGTAAATGATAACATCACATAGTACATTAGGTCATGAATGATCGTACATGGTTCCTAAAGAATCTTACCCTTCTTCTCAATCTAATTACGTATTAGATTTGTTATTATTGGTTCTGGCTTTCCGTTACGTCATTCTTATGTTCATAAGTAACTGTCTTAACTTAACCCTAAGTGTTCATACTTAAGGCTTAATTATGTCTTAACAATGTTTTATTAAGATCCTTGATTAAGTGTTCATTCATTACCATTCATACTCAACATATAAACATTCTTTCTTGTCTAGGTCTTGAGGTCATGGTCATGGCCGATTATTACACTTGGTTCCAAGCTACTGGCCACCCATTATTGCTTTAAAAACTGGACTCGCATCATCATGCGCCGAGTCTCTTTATTAATGGTGTGACATATATACCGCTAAATGACTTGAGTCGGGTCACAAGACGACGTCCGTGCCACGTAAACTTTTGATGATTTTTTCAAAGGTTGAGATTCCCTGACTCAGAATCTTCTTCGTTATAAGTCCGAATTTGCTCGTTCAAGAGCCTACGGTTCACAAATCACGTACTCTATGCGTTCATGCAAGAATTTTATCTATTTTACTTTGTTTGCTAAAATTTCACCTATTAGTCCATTTTAACGAAAACGATAAATGTTCGTGAATGTTCAACACTCGTTTCTTCGTTCTAAGTCGGAATCCGACCATTTTCGAGTCCCCAACTCTATAATGCCAAACATGACTTGTCTCCATCGAAAACCAACATTTACGACTTCAAACACAAAATACGACTTCCATTCCGAGAATTTCACGAATTCGACGATTATCGTCCAATCGTGTGAATTCCGGCGAAACCTCATTACTAACCATTCTAGGTGGATTTTAATCAACATATAGACATTTCAAGCTACTTACTACACCAACTTATTATCAAAGTAGGCTTTGACTTATTCTCATAAGTCAATGACTTATTTAACTTATTAACTACAAATTCTCATGCTTATGACTTACTATGAACTTAAGTCCATCAATCAATGTTCTCATACTCCTTTGAACATACTAACATCATACGACAAACATATGGCAAGTTCTTCACAAGTTCATCAACTTATTTAGGTTCAAGTTGCTTATTCAACTTATTCGACTTAAGTTCATTCATCAATGACTTATTACATGTTATCATCAAACCATCCCACATATCTATCAATCCAATCATAGAATAGATAAAGATAATAGATATGAGTCTTACCCTTGAAGACTAATACTTCACTTCACTTTGGAAAATCTAGCAAAAGTTGAAATGGCTTATAAGTGCTTATGTGGCTTATTCTCTCTACCAAGTAAGTTGTTTATCTTTATAGGAGTTAGATGAAATTTGAATAACCAACAAATGAAATGAAGCTTGGTATTTATAGGCAACTCAAAGTGAGGGCACTATGGACATTTAGGCCATCCCACCTCCTTAGTTAACCTCCTCAACTTCCACCTCCTTACTATTCATAACCTAGCAACCAAGTAAACTTGCTAGCCACAACACTTGCTCATCACATAAATTGTTTGCCAATCAAGTCTACCCACTTACACTTGGATTGCTCCATGGATCATGTCCAATTCATTGGGCTTGCTAATTAATCTAGCTAATTTCTTATTGGGCTTATGCTACAATAATTTGGACTCATGACTTATCAAACACTTGGGCTTGAGTATCAATTTCTATTGGACTTCTATTATTAAGTTAATAATCTTACAAGTCCATTACATTTAATTAAACAACTTAACAAATATACACCACGTATAATTCTCGTAGGCTAGCTCGTATACTAATTCATAATATACGTTATTTCATTCTCCATACACAATAATATAATACGTCGTATTATACTCACGTTCATTACCTCGTATAATGCATACGCATCATATGATTACTACTTTCTTTCCTTAACGCTTAATAAACCTAACATTTCCAGATTAAGTCTGCATGCAAAATATTATGTTTTCCATACTTCAATTATTATTACATAATCCATCTCGTCTTAATATTATAACATTACGTATTTCTCGAAAGTTCAAAAATAATTCCCTAGCGTTAAATGGTGAATAGTGTTTTTCGTAAACTTTCTCGAAAAACTTTTATTTTCGTCTTGGAAATTCAAACACTTTAATTCATTCACGTGGTTCAAATACTACGATGCTCAGACGTTTTTAGGTTATAGAACGACATACATCATTATTAACACATAATAATAACAACTAATATTATTTTATTCATTATTTAATTCTTTCAAATATTTTACAAAGGATCCTAATTTCTCGGTCGTTACATATCCCATGTTATCGTTCCTTCGCCAGCTCTCTGCTGATTAGCCTCCCACCAATAGTTCGTTTCTCCCCTCATCATATACGTAGCAAACACCTTCTTCTGATCTTCGCCCACGCAAGCTATAGTGAAAGCTTTTTTGATCTCCTTGATCCATGTTTACGCAACTATCGGGTCAGTAGTTCCTACGAATTCCGGTGGTCCTACACTCTTAAAATCTTTAAATTTGTGACAGGAGCTGCTTGGGGAACGGGTGGTACTAGTTCATTCCTTCCCCTAAGAGCCTCTCCTAACAAATCTACAAGCCTCTGCATCGGATCTACTAGTCCTCTCTCATCATTAACCGATTCTTCCGGTATAGTTATTCTACACTTTGGTGCCATGATCTGCATCATAAATTTTTCATTTTATTATTATTCAGTTATATCACTTAAGTATTTCTCTTAACATCAAGCAGAATAACTTTATAACACGTTTCTGAATTAAGCTCAATTATATTCATATGCCAAATCGTTACAATTACATGATTCTCTCTAGCATACTACTAAAAATGATAAAACATATCCCCTATTATCACAAAAGACGGGGACATCACTAGCTTACTACCCCTTTAACATTTTTCAAAAGTTTGGGGTTTACAACTATCTCACATCTTACACAAAAGATTGAGATTTCAACAACAGATTTAAACAACACATAAATAAATGTAATACGACTACAAAGCTTCTTTTTCTAGACTCAATCTAACATCCCACGCTCCACGGCGCTCTGGTATTCCTTCTAAGTAATGTGCACCACCATGTCTCATCTTATGGTATGTCGGGTATGTCTCTGCTCTGTCGGGTAGTGATTTACCCCATCAATCAACCTCTCCATGGCTGTGCGTAGAGCATAGCCCATCTTATTCATCTTCCTTCTCTTACTCCTTACTTTATCCTCTAGATCATTAGCCCGATCATTAGCTCTTTCCTACTTCTCCTCGATGTGGATCCTATCCATCACCTCCATCTCTAGTTGAGTGTGAAGTGCTTCTTTCTCTTCCTTCCCACTAAGCTCCCTATGCCCAGACTCTTCTAGCGTCCCTGCCACTCCACATTCCTAGCCACTGATCGGTGAAACAAAGTTCCCATCTAGGTCCCTGCCTCTTTACGATGAACAATCTCCACCTGCATCACTAATTTCCTCTAGTGGTCCTCATCCCTCAATTTCTGGAACTCGGACTCCCTTTCCCTAGCCTCAGTCTCTAATTCCTCCACTCTACATCCCAATTCCAAAATATGCTCCTCATAATCCCCTAACATTCGATCCTCAAAAGTAGCCTCGTCGGAGTCCTCTATGGGCTCAGGCTCCTCCTCCATAGGCTCCTCCTCCGGATCAGACTCCTCGGGTAATGGATCCATCTCCTCTTCCTCATCATCCTCATCAGTAGGGGCCACTACTGATATGGGCTCCGCTATCGATGGTGCCTCATATACCACATGGATATCACGCGGTTCCTCCTCTACTACTCGGCTAGATCCTCCCATGTCAGTCATCCTACAATCACCAACACAAATAACAACTCCATTAGAATGTTAAATAACATAAGTTTATTATATAGAATGAAGTTATATTCTATAACACACTAAGTCACTCTCTAGGAAAACTCTATATGAGTCTCATCCCTCTTTATCTTCTAAGTTCTTATAAGTTATAATCTAGGGACTCTCGTTCCTAAGGTTTATAACTATAGCTCTGATACCAACCTGTGTTTCCCCCAAATTCAAACCGTCACTAGGTCACTCGAATTCGGAAAATCCAATTTAGAATAATATATAATGATTTATTATAATTATTCCCCCAGATCTCGTAACCTACAGTACTTAATAGATTACATAATAATATCGAATAAAGACTTATTACATAATCCTACTTAAGCTTAAATATATTCTGAAAATAGTCTTAATACAATATAACACTTTTTAAACATAAAGGAACAAGCTAGTCGGTAGCATTGCCCTTGCCCTTGTCTTTCCCAGATACACTTCCTTGTTCCGCCTTGACTGAAAGGTTTTAAATAAGCAAGAATGATCACAAATTGCCCAGCAAGTAATATACAACAAGGGTAAAGAGTTTTATAACACGAGTTTGAAATATCAAAGTATCATCTTTAAGATAGTTCAGAGTTTCAGAATAATATCATGAATAACGAATATCAACAATTATTGAATCCAATCCTTGGAATATGAAACGATAATTCAATATAGATCAACAGATATATATGAATTCAAAGGCTATCAACATATCCAACTAGATAAAACAACTTATACTGAGCAGTCACTAAGGACTATTGAACATCTACTAGAATTACAAATATTAAACTTATAAGCCAAAAGAATTAAGTACAATAGATGATCAGTCTACAATACTCTATGTTATGCATAAAACCACAGTAATATTCACGTGTGTGTTGGGCCTTCCAACAATATACACTCCCCTTAACATAAGGGTTGTTCAACTCAGTTTTCAAGATTTCTGCACCAGTCAATTGGTTTGGACAGTTTTATAAACATGCATATAGTCTAGCCGAATCAAATGTCATAGACACTTTCACAATATTCAAGAATAATACCAAGTTCAACATGAATAATAGCTTTCATTCGACTTAACGAAAGAAGAGTTCAAGTATGCTAACTTAATTTAAACGAGTAAGTAAGGAAACTAGCTTGCAATATACCAGGATAGAATACTTGCATTGTAAAAGAGTGTAAGTTAGGAAACTTGCACAATAAAAGTAGGATTCGGATACTTACCTTTAGCGTAGTCTATCCATGTAATTTAACCAACACTTTTGAATCCTATTATAGTGTATTATATGTTTAGGATGTTCATTAGTTAAACATATTCGATAAACAAACTTGATATATAGTTCAAGTGTACACATATGACTCAATCATGAAATCTTATACGTATGTTACTATCATTAGACTTCATCACTAAAAAACACCTTGTCAATTCAAGCTAAGATAGGTATTAACATGAAAGGCTACCTCTGTCAGTGTGTCATGGACAGAAATAAGTTTAATGAAGTTATACTAGCAAGCTACTCATTTCAGAAATCACAAAAGTCACTTTTCAAGTCTGTAGAAGGCGCACATCGCTTTTTGATTTGTACTAGGGAGACGTATGCGCATTGCACACTATCGATTCAAACTGTATTTGAGCAATCACTTGCTTGGCCTAGCTTGCCCATCCTTACACACAACATATTTTAACATGTCAAGGGTCCTTTCGTATCTCTCAAGTTCAATCTAGGTCCCTTCTTTCATAATGTGGTTCTAAGTTGAACATCTCAACAAGTTAAGGCCATTCAAGGTTATGAAACCACAAAGTCTAACATGCTTGGTTCTTAAACATATAAGGTAGTCATATAACTCATATTAGACATGCTTGTGAGTATTCATATCACATATGTGTAATTAGCATCGTTTTGGTTTGAAAATATGCTTCGTTTATGCTTCACTTGAATTTCGATACCTAAGCATGGCATATATATCTTTATGATACATGAGTGAGTCTAAGAGTATCATTGAACATGTTCACAAATATCAGATTCTAACTCTCAAAGTAGCATGTTAATATTCACGTCCAAAGTTCGTATTTTCATTAGTAAAGCTTACTAATAAGTCCATCATGATTATGCTTCATTACGAAATCCATATACATAAGTTAGTATGTCCGACATGCATTTCAAAACCATACTAACAAGCTTGCATGATCAAATATCAAAACAAATATAATAAGTCAATGTCCATTTTGAAACTCTAAGTATCCATTAACATGTTATCAACGTCATTTAGTATGTTAAACTACTTCACTTACTATACATCATGCTCGCATGCTTACGCACAAATGAAATTAGACCACACTAACATGTCTTCAAGTTAGAACTTTAAGGTACACATGGTCTATTGAGTTTGCATATTGAAAACTCAAGTTTTCTTTTGAAATCAAGCTAAGTGGGTGATTATATGAAAGGCAACATAACTAGTATGTCAAGGACTGAAATAAGCTTAACTAAGTTGTATTAGCATGCTCCATAAACCAGATATCATAACAAAACAACTAACAAAGTCTACAAAGGGGCACGGGCGCGCGCCATTTGTACTAGGGATACGCGCGGCCGCGCGGCTCCCGTTCCAGACCAGAGACTTCCCCTCGGCAGATAACAAGCCCAATATCAAATTTTCTTCACCAATTTGACTGTAACCAAGCCGTATTTCATACTAAACATGTTAATAAGCCTATACAACAACTATATAAGTGTTTTACAACCTAATCACAATTCAACTTGGCATAATCAAGAAATTGGAATTCAAGAACTCAAGAAATTCTTTTGACAAAGAGTGAAATGAAAAGTAAGGAAGAGGGATTCTACCTCTGTAATGTGAAATGAGTTTGCTACTAAATGAATTCCCAAACTCTTAGAATACTTGTATGCTCTCAATTCACATACTCAATCAATTCTCAGCAAATCAAATTAGAAGGAGATGGGTTGTATTTATAGAGAAACCAATACACAGACAATGCATATATACATCAATATAAACCAATGAGAATGTCAGATTACATGATGGTTAAGAGACAGTTGGTAAATGGCTGTTGAAGATCATCATGACCATCACTCCCCCCATAATCATGAGCTAGAAGGAGCTTGGGAGAAGAATATGGAATAGCTCCTAGCCTTTATGTGTTACACGTGAATGAGAAGTGAGGAGAAATTAGACACTAAATTTGGGACAAGCCTTAATCTCAGCATTTGCAATTCAACTAATACCACATACTATAGTTACATGAATAAGCCCACTTAGGTTATACACAATCCATATTCTTATGTTATATACATATCATCCATACATGGGTCATATCTTAATGTCACAATATAATTTACATAATGTAGTAAGTGTAAATTGGTACACATATAATCCATGTACATTTTGTCACACCGATATACTTTATTCGGATGTTATCACATTACATTGACTTCTTTATTAAAATAATTGTTTACAATATGTTCATGGTATATGGTTTTAACGTATACCCACGTACATATTGTCACATACACATTTCATGATGTATTCATATCATATAGTTCCAATAAATCTTAATATATGGTTACTATATATAGTATAGTAACATAAGTGTCGCACTGCACTATATAATGCAGTTTTATTCCATATATATTATATATTTAATTATTGCACACTTGCACATAACAGTCATTATAATCTTATTATATTAATAACTTACTTATTTGTTTTATGTCAAATAGATAAATTATTCATCTTCTTGATTAATTAACAATAATATTAATTAATCAATTCCTCATTAATTAATGTAATTATTAATCTCTATAATAATTAATATAAATTAGCTTTTTAACTTATTAATTCCTTCGTCGATTAATATCAACATAATATAATTTTATCCTATGGTTTATTAATGTCACACATATAACAAAAGTGTCCCATTTTATTTCCACAAAGAGAAAACGATCTATCTCGAGATCGACCACTTTGCAAGAATCGGGCGGTTTGTTCTCATTGGAAGGCGTAGTCTACCCAATCCTGGCAAAGGCCAAAATGGTTTAGCTTTAAGCCAGTTCTAATTTTTATCACCACATAAGTTATACATGATATTAATTAACTTCCACATTAGTGACATTACTAATCTAAGAGTGTATTCATTCCTTATATGGAATTACAAAATCATACACAGATAACCTTCCTAGTTCTCTTTTAGTGAATTTCCTCAGTTCACATTATGCCACACAAGGCACTTCACGAATGCTCAACACATTTCCAAACTTCTTAATTCGTATTAATACAGTGTGAATCAATTTAATTACTCAACTTACAAAACATTAACATTTATATTCAAATAAATATTTATTTCCATTAATATATTCATTTAATAAGATGTGGAAATTCTTGGGTATTACAGTATATACATGAACAATTATCATTCGATATCAAGGTTCGAAAATAATTTCATTTCTAAACTACAAAGTATTAAGTCATGAGATATGAATCATACTTTCAAGGTTTTATTTGTACAAACAATAATAGAACAAGCTCAAGTAATGCTCAATAAAGAGTAGGGTTCGAGTACCTGCACAATATTCAAAGTTGTGTAAGTTAGGAAACTTGCTCAATATAAAATAGAGTTTGGATACTTGCCTTACATGTAGTTTACCAAGGTAAATCTTAATACCCCTCTAATGAATTATAATATCCTATTCATGTATAATCACATTAGTTATACAGGTTCAACATGTACACCTATTACCTTAATTTTCTATGATACACAATTATAATTAATCAATACTAACATACATTGCTAGTCTTTTCTTAGTCTTAAAGGGCATAGTTTGCTATCACATCTTGACTTAAGGTTGTAAACACTTATTCACATAGGATCCTTTCATTAACATGCTTATTATACATGTATACTATACTGGACATTTACTACTAATTAAGGTAACCATATAGGTATGCAAGCATCCTCAGAATAACAGAAGAAAACTGATCCTACTGCAAATTGGCGCGGTCGCGCTTGGTTTGTACTAAAGAGTGGCGCGGCCGCGCTGCTCCTGGTGCAAACCAAGACATGGCTGCTTCTGCAAAAGGTCAGTATACACCCATCTTGCACATATATAAATAATCATGCAAAACACACATGTTAGTATGTGGATAACTAAGTTTGACCTTAAATCATAACATGAACATAGGTCATCATCTATTCTCAGTTAATCAAGACTTTAAGTGTTCAATTCACTATTGGTCATGTATGTCAAGTTATGGAGTTCTACTTCATTTATTTAGACTTCATATAACCATTCCCAACTACTTTTTAATACATACGATTAGCTAGCATGCTTGCAAATCTTGTCTACATGTATGACACACCTAATCATGATGTCAAATGCTATAATACTCATAATATCGACAAAGTTAGATTCCAAGGTTTCTTGTGAAAATCCCATGTTAAGCCATCAAGCATGCAAAGCTACTTTACTTACTATGCATCACATTTTAATATATGTATAGCTAGAACACATAAACATGCTCACAAATTCCCAACTCAAAGTGTATATAGTTTATCAAGTTTGTTTTTGAAACTTTAAGCCTTCATTAGTAAAACTTATTTAAGCATGCAAGATAAGTCCACATTATCTAAATCATGCTTTCATACTCATTTGTGCACATACTCAAGTTATGTACATAGGCTAGAAAGATTAGAATTTGAAGGCATAATGTTCATCATGCTTTATTTTGCAAAACTTCAAGTTTTCCTTTAGAAAATCCTTTAAAATCAAGCTAGAAAAACTTATTATACACGAAGCAAACTTATGCCTAATGTTAGACTTGTTTACATATATATCTAGGTTATCTACACATGTTCACAAGATCAGAAAGTATATTACTCCATGTTCACAAATTCTAGTTTTCCAAATCTTTGAATGTTCGTACTAAAACAAACTAGCATGGCTTCTATATACATAGCAATCTCAGTCCACAAGTTAAGGTTATTTATGTGTATATCCTAAACAAAGTAGCCTTTGCATCACATAACACCGGACCACTAAAGCGTGATCTCGAGGCGATACTGACATGCACATACAGATTAAGTTATAAGTATATATGCATTTGCGCCCATTTCATTCAGAGGCAAAAATAAATGGCTTTGCTTCTGCAGAGCCTTAACACATGTATAGCAAATTCTAAAACCAGACTCATTGTAGCACTTTAAAGCATACATACAACTCAGCCAACACAGTGACATGCTAATTCATACTACTTTGACAGAGAATTCATGTAATTGCTAAAAATTTGACAAAACTTAAACGAAGGACAAAAATAGAATTTAAACCTCCTTGAAGCTCAAATGAATTCCTCAACACACTGATTATACTCCCTCAATGCTCAGCAACTCACACTCTCTAATGCACTTATCAGACAATTTTCACATAACAGAGAATGAGAAGGAAAGGTGCTTTATATACAGAGTTTGTTGCCTAGTTTCTAGCTTTGCACCAAGTTTTGAATCAATGGAAAATGAATGTAAAAAACAGATATGCAAGAGTTAGCCAACTACCAGTTTCATAGCCATCATCACTACTAATTCTAGCCTTTTGGTTTGCTGAGTTTTACGCAATGAAATTATAGGTTACTCTGCAACACTGTTTGGTTAACTGAGGAGTTTTAAATCTCAGCAATTGTGTTTATAATACTTAGTTTATTCTCTTATACTCCCAAAATGTAATTTTAATGTGTTAATGCTACTACATAATTGAAAGTTAGGGATTATTTTTGTATCCACATCATATAATCTATGTACATTAGTCTAGTTCAATTAATATTTATAACATATATGGACTCAATTTAGTTGGTTACGAATAATTCCTTATCATCATAGAACTTTATTATTTCAATTAGACTCACTTATTGAAATAACTTATAATTCTTTGATAAAGTACATCTTTAATGCTCCCACGCATACTTATTGTCACATAAGAAATTATTTATGTAACTTATAATTTCTTTCACTTTACTATATAGTTTCTATATATAATATAGTTACACTAAAGTGTCACACTACACTTTCTTTTTAATATAAATATTATATACTATCACATCTCTTGCACACATTAATTAAATGAATAATATAATTCTAATTATGTAAATTACCTTGCTTATTCGTAATTTATTATTTGCAATAACAATTAATTAATAATATAATATTAATTAATCTTTCACTTCTTAATTTATTCATTCCTTAATTAAACTAATCCCTTAAATCTCCATTCTCATGCCACACAAGGCATTTTCATAATTCTCATCACAACTCCACATTCTTATAAATTCAATTTAAATTAATTGAATTATTCATTTCACAACACATCAATATTTATATTCAAATAAATACTCATTTTCTTATTATATCAAAATAAATATTTATTCGTAAAATTCTCGGTTCTTACATCCACCCCCCTTTATAAAAATTCCTTCCTCGGAATTGGTACAAGGTTACACGAATAGATAGGGATAGTCCCTTCGTATCTTATCTTCTAATTCCCATGTGGCCTCTTCGGCATCGTGGTTTCGCCAAAGTACTTTTACAGACGATATAACTTTATTTCTTAATGTATGCTCTTTCCTATCTAATATCTGAATAAGAATTTCTTCATATGCTAAATTCTTCTCCACTTGAATGGCCTCGTAAGAAATCACGTGTTTGTAGTCCGGCTTGTACGGATGCAACACGGAGATGTGAAACACGTTATGGATGTGCTCCAATTCAAGTGGTAATGCAACTTTGTACGCCACTTCTCCCATTCTCTTCAGTATTTCGAATGGTCCTATGAACCTCAAACTCAATTATCCTTTCTTTTCGAATCGTATTTTTCCCTTCCAGTGAGACACTTTTAAGAAAATCTGACTTCCGACTTCAAAGTTGCAGTCCTGACGATGCAAATCGTTGTACTTCTTCTGGTGATCTTGTGCAGCTACTAGTCTAGCTCTTATCAATTTCACCACATTTACGGTTTGTTGAAATAATTCCGGCCCTAGCATCTTTCGCTCACCAACTTCATCCCAACACAATAGTGTCCTACACTTTCTCCCGTAAAGAGCTTCGTACGGTGGCATGCCTATACTCGCATGATAGCTATTATTATATGCAAATTCCACTAGGGGTAGGTGATCGTCCTAACTTCTTTTGAAGTCCATCACGCAAGTTCTAAGCATATCCTCCAACGTTTGTATCGTTCGCTCAATTTTTTCGTCTGTCGGCGGATGATAAGCGTTACTCAACCTCAGCTATGTTCCCATCCTTTCTTGTAAGCTTTTCTGTGACGCCCCCAAAATAGGTATACATCACCCATTCTGAGTTGCCAAATACATGGTACAAAAATAAATACAAACTTCTTTTATACAATACGACAAAAGCGTAGCTTAGAGTTTTTACACGAATATTATCTCATAGACAGTATTCAAACTCAAATGAAGTCCTCATTACATTTATTATCACACTATTTCATAAAATAGTGATGACTACTATAGCCACCATCTCGGACCGTCACTCTGTTCCCCGACTAGTCCCAGCTACATTCTCATTTTCTGAAGAGAACAATGAAAGCAAAAGGGTGAGCTCAACTAGCCCAGTAAAAAATATTATGACTATTATAATGCAGAATAAATTATCGTTAGCCTTCAACAGTGTTAAACTGATAAAATATGATAAACATCAAGTTTAATTGCAGCGGAACAAGCAATCCATTAGAAGAGTCAAGTAGAGCATGATATCTACTATCTTCTATGATTTAAAAAGTTTTTCATCAACTTTATTGCTGAGACTCAGCTTAATAAATAAACCACATCATCGAATCATCCCTGCACTACGGGACAAGGATATTCATGTAATCATCAATGGTCATGATTATACCGAATAATCCTCGTCATAATCATACCAACAATCATCCATCAATGCACTCACAGCCATGAGGATTTTTACCACATCATTTGTAACATTACGGTCATGATTATACCGAATAATCCCTAGTCATAATCATACCAATCAATAGTACATCTATGCACGTAAGCCATAGATGACGTTTATCACAATATAAGCATGAGGATGATGACAATGATATAAGAATTCAATTAAAAGAAAGCAAAGGATAATTTTTTAAAGATTTAAAACTTAATGTATCCAGAATTCAATAATGTCCAAATTGTCAACATAATACTGCTTTGTGGAGTAAAATTTAAGAATAATATTGTATCAAAAATGATTTGGACAGCCAAGAAAATAATTTTTGTCATGAATAATCTCGCGGGTGAATAGTACCCAAGTGAATAGTTTCCCATGAATAGTATTTCAGGAATAGTACCTCGTGAATAGAACTTTGTGAATAGTACTCATGAATAGTACTTTGTAAATAGTACCCGTGAATAGTACTTTGTGAATAGTACCCCGTGAATAGTACTTTATGAATAGTACCATAAAAATGAATACTACTCATGGACAGTACTCTGACATGAAAGGCTTAAAATTTAACAAGAATGTGTAGAAAATATCCTTGTGAAATGATACTAGATGAAGCGCAAATTTCAAGGATATTCTACTAATTTCACGGAGTATAGAAACAATACTTTAACAAAATGAGGGTATAATCAGGAATACGAGATGAAATAATATTACTCACATACTACAGAGTGTGGAAGAAAGTATTATTCCTATGAATATTGAATGAAATAATATCCTTACCTCCTCGGAAGAAGATGAATCTTTGGAATAGTGAGGTAGCAGACTTCTCTTCTACTTTCTCTCTAAAGCTTCTCTCTCTAAAGCTTCTCTCTCTATAATTGCTCTTGTGAGTCTTGGTGAATTGGTGAGAATGAAAGAAGAATGAGCTTCTATTTATAGAAAAATATAGTTTCGATAATTGCATGTTTTGGGGCTCGAAATATTACAGTATAATACCTTCATCTTTTCTTTCATTTTTAATTTAGTCCTGTAAGTATTATCAAACTTGCACCACCTCCCCTAATAGTACATCATGTGAATCAATAGTACATTCATGTGAATCAATAGTTCTATACATGTGAAAAAAATAATTACAGTATAGTACCTTCATCTATACCTCCATTTTTAATTTAGTCATGCAAGTATTATCAATCTTGCACCACCTCCCCTAATAGTACATGCATATGAATCAATAGTATACATATGTGAACAAATAGTTATAAGCATGTGAATTAATAGCAATTAATTGCTCATTTATCCGATTAATTACCTGATTGGTCAATATAACCTCCAGACATCAATTATTATCAGAATAGATGTCGATTTCCACTAACACTAATAATCCCAACACAAGGGAAATATCAATTTCATCTTTAATCAACACGTACTTATTCATCATTAATATTATAACTCACAATATTTAACAACCAGATCATTCCCAGAAAAGAGGGGGCTTTTCGATAAGGATTTCTCCCTATCATGCCGTGAATTAGGTGACCAAACCTCTCATTGATGAAATTTTCTAGACATTGTCAATATTGCAAATAATAGTATAAATAACTTTATCGTCTCAATTATTGATTTAATAATATAAAATATTATGCACGATGATAATCTTGTGACAATAATTGAATCAATAATATGAGAGATATTATGCAAGAATTATCGTAGCAATAATTGAGTATAACCGAGTGACTTCTCACGTAAGCATCAATAATCAATACAAAGTCTGCTACTTATGCAATCACGCCAGATTACTATACTTTTACCACTAGGGTAGTTCAACAGTTTAACAGTAAAACTTTCGTCGTTATTTTTATAAAAAGATAATTCTGTCATTTTCTAACTACGACAATACTTCTGTTGTGGGGTCCACTAATGATTGTGTCGTCGTACAAATATTCCCTGTTAAAACGAATATTCCCCGATCAATTGAATATTATATAACCACTTGCTTACTTTGAAAAATTTGCAAATAATACCCACAACTATAACATTATATCAAATCAAAACCATAATATTCAAAAATATATTTCGAGAAAAATTAATCTTTATTCATAAAAGTTAGGGTCTTACATTTTCCAAAATTTCGACGTGAAGCGCGGATCTCGGTCAGAGACAATTGATACCGACACTCCATGTCGTGACACAATTTCCTTTACGTACAAATTTGCTAGCTGATTCAAACTATATCGGATCTTGATCGGTAGAAAATGAGCCATTTTCGTTAGTCGATCTACGATAACCCAAATGGCATCGAAACCTTTCTGTGTGACTAGAAGTCCCACCACGAAGTCCATCGTAATGTGCTCTCATTTCCCCTCTGGTATTTCCAACGGTTGGAGTAGACCACTTGGCCTCTGGTGCTCTGCTTTGACCCGTTGACAAGTAAGACATTTACTAACGCACTTCGTGATTTCTCATTTCAGATTGGGCCACCAAAAATGTTGCATCAAATCTCAGTACATCTTTGTGCCTCCCGGATGAACGGAATACGTCGTATTGTATGCCTCGTGCAAAATTTCTCCCCTCAACTCATTGACCGATGGCACCCACACTCTCCCTTCGAATCTTAAAATACCGTCTTTATTTATTTTAAATCTCCCCTCTTCATTTTCTGCGATTCTCTTCCTGATTTTCTCGCACTCTTCATCCTTTGTTTGTGATTCCCTTACTCTGTCCAACAAGGTTGGACGAGCTTCCACTGTAAACAATCTTTCTTCAAACTTCTCCAGTCCCTTTACTTCTATTTCTAATTTCTCAATATACCTTATTAATTCCTCCTAAGTTGTCAATTGAAATAACTTCTCCCTTCCTTTTATGCTTAGCGTGTTGGCCACTACGTTCGCTTTCCCCGGGTGATAAAGAATATCACAATCGTAATCCTTGATTAATTCTTACCACCTCCTCTGACGTATGTTCAACTCCTTCTGTGTGAATATATATTTCAGACTCTTGTGGTCCGTGTATATCTCACATTTTTCTTCGTACAAATAATGTCTCCAAATATTTAACGCAAAAACTACTGCTGCTAACTCCAAGTCATGAGTAGGGTATCGTTTTTCATAATCCTTCAGTTGTCGTGATGCATACGCAATGACCTTTCCATGTTGCATTAGCACACAGCCCAGTCCTCTGTGCAACGCATCACTATACACCACAAACCCTCTCGTATCATCTGGTAATGATAATACAGGCGCTTCACTTAGTCTTTTCTTCAACTCTTGGAAACTTTCCTCACACTTGTCCATCCACACGAACTTCACCGTCTTCCTCGTTAGATTGGTCAACGGGATTTCTATCTTAGAAAAATCCTGGATAAATCTTCGATAGTACCCAGCTAACCCTAAGAAACTTCTTACTTCGATTGGCATCTTTGGCTGCTCCCAATTACTCACTACTTCTACCTTTGCAGGGTCTACTGAAATTCCATCCTTATCCACCACATGTCCTAAGAACTGAACCTTCTTCATCCAAAATTCACACTTGGAAAATTTCGCATACAGCTTCTCCTTCTTTAGTGCCTCCAAAACCATCTTCAGATGTTCGGCGTGCTTCTTACGTCTTTGAGTAGATCAAGATATCATCGATGAAAACTACCACAAATTTATCTAAGAATGGCTTGAAGACTCGGTTCATCAAGTCCATAAATGCTGTCAGGGCATTTGTCAACCCAAATGACATCACTAGAAATTTGAAATGTCCGTAACGAGTTCAGAACGTCGTCTTTGATATGTCCTCCTCCCGCACCTTTAACTGGTGATAACACGTTCGTAAATCTATCTTTGAGAAACACTTTGCTCCCTTCAATTGGTCAAAAAGGTCTTCTATCCTTGGTAACGAATATCTATTCTTAATCGTTACTCTGTTCAATTCTCGATAATCGATATAGAGCCTCATCGATCCATCCTTCTTCTTAACAAATAACATTGGTGCTCCCCAAGGAGACACACATGGCCGAATATAACCCTTATCTAGCAACTCTTGCAATTGTATCATCAATTCCTTCATTTTTAATGGTGCTATACGATATGGAGTTTTCAAAATCGGTGAAGTTGTCGGTGCTAAATTGTTGGGTAAAATCTAATTACGCACAACACACAAGTATACGTAGTCAACAAGTAATAAAGTGAAAGTAGAGTATCGTTCCCATTAGGAATTATTTAATAAAAATCACCAAGTACTAACCCGTAACCAACTCAATCTTATTTAAACGAATGAATTTCAAATTATATAAATTAAATTATTTAATTACACTATTTCTAATTACCACTAATTAAAAATCAGATTACGGATATTTAAGATCACAACTTCACTTATTGCTTCATTTAAGTTAACACACTTCTCATCAATTATTCTCTATCACGAATTGTTAATCAAGAACACTAAAGCAGATAAAACCATCTCTCGATGCATAATACTCATACTCACTTAAATCCACAGATGATAGAATTAAGCAAGACACCCTAATTAACTAATCCAATATATCTCTATGTGAATTACAATTAAAAAGGATTTAAAGAACAAGTTCTCTATAAGATTACATATGGTGTAAAGACATATCGCTATCCTAAACACAAATCATGAATTCCATCTATGCAGAAATCACAAATACATGTTATCATGATAAGATCTAAATCAATACTTCATCTCTCGAGTTCATATAGATTATCACGGTAATTGTTAGCTAGGCAATTAAGCAATTAAGTCCAAATCACAATAGACAATCCTCACAATAGAACATAATAATTGAATGTGAAGCATATTAAAATAAACTACACAATAAGATCCATTGTAATCTCAAACAAAGAATTAGTTCATGATTATTGAATTAAAACTAAGAATCCACAATTGAATACACAACAAAAGACAAAGATAGAAGAAGATGAGAAGATAGAATCTGTTGTCTGCAGATTTGAAGCTCCATCCTTGCTCCTACTTTGAATCTTCAATGGTCTCCAAGTTGCTTCATTCTCCAAAACTCGTTAGAACTATGATTTTGATCTAATTTACTCTAATCTAATCTAATGAAATCCTCTCTCGAGTCTCTAATCTCCCCTAATCCTTGTGATTCTCCTCCTTTTATAAGTCTCTTCATATATCTTTTAAGTCTGCTTGGAAGTCCTCTTGGAAGTCCTTGAGTCAATCGGATCGAAATAATCCTTTCCGAACTCAAAATTGGACAAAATTCATATTTTATGGGCTACCCCCGCCCCGGCGGGGGTCTAGGCTTGAAAAGGGCCCGCCCCGATGGGCTAGGGGCCTGCTTTGGAGCTGGTACGCCTACCCCGGTGGTAGTTTTGTGAAGGAAACTTTTCTGCTCTGACATCCTTTGGGAAAACAGTCATAACGTTTGATCTGGGAAGAGTTACGAGGCCTGCTACCTATCAAATCGAAGATATCGATGAGATCTACAACTTTCATTCTTTGAGAGTTCAGAAATAACGAAACGGTGAAGGTTGAAATTGGGCTGGAAGTGACTGCTATGCAAATGGCCACCCAAAACAGTGACGTTCGACGTCCGTTGGTACCAATGTCATAACTCTTGCATCTGAACTCCGATTGGAATGATTCAAGATGTTCCGAAAAGCTAAGAAGAAGATCTACAATGTAATCCAAGTTCCAAGCCAAGAACAAGAAATGAACATAAAAGCCCAAACGATGTTCGGATTGCTTTTCTTTGCGATTTTATACCAATTCTTTGCGATTTCAACTCCCAAGCATATAATCTACAAAACGAACACAAAATGCATGAAAAGTAACTAAGAAACATGAGATTAAGCAAATAATTCAAGTAATAGATACTGGATAAGTAGGTATAAAACCTACTTATCAGAAATCTATTACGAATTCGATTTCTCTGTTTGGCGGAAGACCAGGCAGATCGTCCGGAAATACATCTTAGAATTCTCTTACTACAGTTATATCCTTAATTTCTACTCCCTTTTTCCGCGTATCAAAAATGTAAGCTAAGTAACATACACATCCTTTTCTTAACAATTTATTGGCCTGCATCATCGTAAGGCAACACAATTGCTTAAGTAATGAGCTACCATAAAACACCACTTTAGACTTATTCGGAGTATGAAGGTTTACACTTTTATTCTGACAGTCAATTGTCGCAACATGGTTATACAACTAATCCATTCCAAATATTACGTCAAACTCTCCCAATCTTATCAGAATCAAGTCTATGCTTAGTTCATGATTTCTAATGTTTGCGCGATAATTTTGGTAAACATATTTTACAGGGATTACTTCCTTATTCGCAACTTCTATGTTCAAGGGATTTCCTAATCGTTCTCGGGGTAAATTAAATCGACTAGAAAATTCCTCAGATACAAATGAACAGGTGGCACCCGAATCAAATAATACATATGCATTTATATCATTGATCAAGATGATACATGACACCACGTCCTTCGCAGCTAATACATCCTGGACAGTCATATTAAACTTTTTGGCAGTTCGACGGTTAGATGGCGTTGGTCCGCCAATCATCAGTTTGTCGCTTCCCCCTTATTGGTCGCTTCCTTCGCTACTTCCTTTCTTTGGGAAGTCTTTGATCAGATGATCCATCGAGCCACATGCGTAACAACCTTTGATCTTCTTCGGCTTCGAGCAGTTTGGCAAAATATGTCCCTCTTGGCCACAGTTGTAACAAACATTGCGCCCCTTCCAACACTCGCCCTGGTGATACCTCTCACACTTTGGGCATCCTTCTACCTTCTTCTTAAACTCTCCTCAAAGCTTCCCCACTTGATTTTTGTTGTTGTTGTTGTTATTCTCCCACTTCTTTTTTCCTAAGTTACTACCTCAGCTGTTGCTTCTTATCTCCGCCTATATTCTTACTCTTTTTCTCTTTGTTGTACAAACTCAAAGCTTCACTACCTCCCTCTGTAATACTAGCCTTTTCCAACAATGTTACAAAAGAATCGATCTGAAGAACTGATACCTTATTGAACAACCAAGGCTTCAGTCCTTGTTCAAAACGCCTAACTTTCCTCTCCTCACTTACTACTTGGTGTTCTGCAAAATGATCCAGTTCATTGAACTTAGCCACGTATTGCGCCACCGTCATATCTCCTTGCTTAAGTTCCAAAAACTTCACCTCCATCCTATTTTTCATTCTCTTCAGGAAGTAATTCTCGAAGAACAAAGTCTTTAATCTCTCCCAAGTAACTATCCCTTCTCCTGCTCTCTGTTGATTCGCCTCCCACCAGTAGTTCGCCTCGCCTCTCATCATGTAGGTTGCAAATGTCGCCTTCTGGTCTTCACCCACACGAGCGATGGTTAAAGCCTTCTCCGTCTCTTTGATCCACGTCTGAGCCATGATAGGATCCGTAGTACCTACGAATTTCGGAGGTCCTACACTTCTAAAATCCTTAAAATTTGTGACGGGAGCTGCTTGGGGTATAGGTGGTACTGGTTCATTTCTTCCCCTAAGATCTTCTCCTAACAAATCTACTAGTCTTTTTATTGGGTCTACTTGTCCTCTCTCATCATTAACCGACCCTTCTGGTGCAGTTAGTCTATGTCTAAGCGGCATTTTTCTGTATCACAAAATTTTTATTTTTATTTTCTAACTATATTACTTAAACATTTCTCAAATAAAATTTTGAAACGCATTTCTGAAATAAGATCATTTGTATTCATATGCCAAATCATTACATTACATGATTATCTTCAGCATACTTCTATAAATGACAACATGTATCCCCTAATATCACAAAAGACAGGGACAACACCAACATAATACCCCACTAACATTTTCTAAAGTTTGGGGTTTGCAACTATCTCACATCTTACACAAAAGACTGAGATTACAACAACAGATTATATATCACATAAATGAAATACTACAACTACTAGATTCTAACACCTAGATCTTAATCTAACATCCTTCACTCCACCGCACTCTTGTACTCCCTCTGAGTAATGTGCACCACCAAATCTCGGCTTATGGTGTGCCGAGTCTGTCCCTGCTCTGCCGGGTAGTGATACACCCCATCAATCAATCTCTCCATGGTCGTGCACACAATATAACCCATCTTATTCATCTTCCTTCTCTTGCACCGCACCTCATCCTCTAGATCATTAGCCCTATCATTGGCTTCCTCCCACTTCTCCTCGAAGTGAATCCTATCCATCACCTCCATCTCTAACGAAGTACTGAGAGCCTCCTTCTACGCCCTCTCTCTCAACTCTCTTTGGTCCATCTCTTCCAACTTCCCTGCCAACTCTATATTCCTAGCCACCGACCTATGAAACAAAGTCCCCATCTGGATCTTTTCCTCCTTGCGGTGAGCAATCTCCACCTCCATCTCCTACATCACTAACTTTCTCTGATAGTCCTCATCCCTCAGCTTCTGGAACTCAGACTCCCTTTCTCTAGCCTCAGCCCCTAACTCCCCAACTCTACTTCCTAACTCCAAAATTTGCTCCTCATATTCCCCCAGCATTCAATCCTCAAAAGTAGTCTCGTCGAATTCCTCCATGGGTTCATCCCCCATAGGCTCCTCCTCTAGATCAGACTCCTCGAGAAGTGGCTCCATCTCCTCCTCCTCATCATCATCATCAATAGGGGCCACTACTGATATGGGCTCCGCTATCAAAGGTGCCTTATATACCACGTGTATATCACGCGGCTCCTCCTCTACTACTCGGCTAGGTCCTCCCATGTCAGTCATCCTACAACCACCAACATAAGACAAAACAAACAACAATTCCATTGGAATGTTAAATAAACATAAGTTCATTGTATATAATGAAATTATATTCCATAACACACTAAGTCTCTCTCTAGGAAAACTCTACATGAGTTTCATCCCTCTCTATCTTAAGTCTCTCTCTAGGAAAACTCTACATGAGTTTCATCCCTCTCTATCTTCTAAGTTCTCCTAAGTTATAATCTAAGGACTCTTGTTCCTAAGGTTTGTAATTACAACTTTGATACCAACCTGTGATTCCCCCAAATTCAGACCACACTTGTCTCAAATTTGGTTGTCACGTACTAACTCTAATAACATATTAAAATCATCACAATGGAATAAAAGAATAAATTACATTGTTATAACATAATTATTCTTGTCCCAAGGTCTCGCAACTGTTACTAATACAATACAACTTCAATTAAACATAGCTTAATATAAATAAGTTCTTCTACAATAGAATAATAGTACATTCCTAGTACTACGAAACTAACTACTCCAAAGTCTTCTCTTTACCCTTGTCCTTGCCAAAGGGTTCACCACGTTCTGCCTTAACTAAAAGTTTTAAGGAAAGAAAGGATTAGCAACAATTTTTCCCAGCAAGTAATATAGCAATAAGGGTTTTCAATGTAGTTTTAGATTTCTCAAGGGTACAACAATAATGATAGTTCAAAGATAGCAAGAAGTATCAATGATTCTCAATAATAGTCGCTAAGGACAGAAAATATCAATAATATTCAACGATTAATCAATTAAAGATTTCAAAGTAATGATTACTGAGCAGTCACTAAGGTCTATGAACTTCTCCTAGAATTAACAGTAATAAACTGATAATTCTACAAAACGAGTAGAACAGGTGATCAGCCTAAAGTACAATATGTCATGCATAACATTTAATTATTCTCATCTGCACACGTCAGTTTCCTAACAATATATAATTCCCCTACCAAGAGGGTTGTTCATCTCAGTTATAAGATCCCGCACCAATTTAATTTGGTTTGGATAGCTTTCGATAATATATCAATAATCTAGCCGAATCAATGGCTTAGACAGCTTTCTTTTAAAGTATATACATGAACAATTATCATTCGATATCAAGGTTCAAAAACAATTTCATTTCTAAACTACGAAGTATTAAGTCATGAGATATGAATCATACTTTCAAGGTTTTACTTGTACAAACAATAACAGTACAAGCTCAAGTAATGCTCAATAAAGAGTAGGGTTCGAGTACTTGCACAATATTCAAAATTGTGTAAGTTAGGAAACTCGCTCAATAAAAAATAGAGTTTGGATACTTGCCTTATGCGTAGTTTACCAAGGTAAAGCTTAATACCCCTCCAATGAATTATAATATCATATTCATGTATAATCACATTAGGTATACAAGTTCAACATGTACACCTATTACCTTAATTTTCTATGATACACAATTATAATTCATCGATACTAACATATATTGCTAGTCTTCTCTTAGTCTTATGATCTCATATGTATGTTACCACATAGCATGAAAATGAGTTCTAATACACTATGACATTTAAAGGGTATAGTTTGTTATCACATCTTGACTTAAGGTCGTAAACACTTATTCACATAGGATCCTTTCATTAACATGCTTATTATACATGTATACTACACTCGACATTTACTACTGATTAAGGTAACCATATAGATATGCAAGCATCCTCAAACTAACAGCAGAAAACTGATCCTACTGCAAACTAGCGCGGTCGCGCTTGGTTTGTACTAAGGAGTGGCACGGCCGCGTTGATCCTGGTGCAAACCAAGATATGGCTAATTTTGCAGAAGGTCATTGTACACCCGTTTTTCACATATATAAATAATCATGCAAAACACACAAGTTAGTATGTGGATAACTAAGTCTGACCTTATATCATAACATTAACATAGGTCATCAGCTATTCTCATTTAATCAAGACTTTAAGTGTTTAATTCATAATTTTCTTATGTTTAATCGTTAAACGCATGCGATGTGATCCATAAGTCTCAACTACACATGTTTGCATTAGATTAGTCATGTATATCAAGTTGTGGAGTTCTACTTCATTCATTTAGACTTGATCTAACAATTCTCAACTACTTTGTAATGCATACAATTAGCTAGCATGCTTGCGAATCTTGTCTACATGTATGACACACCTAATCATGATGTCAAATACTAGAACACTCGTAATATCGACAAAACTAGATTTCAAGGTTTCTTGTGAAAATCCCATGTTAAGCCATCAAGTATGCAAAGCTAATTTACTTAATATGCATCACAGTTTCAAATATGTATAGCTAGAATACATAAACATGCTCACAAATTCCCAACTCAAAGTGTATATAGTTTATCAAGTTTGTTTTTGAAACTTTAAGCCTTTATTAGTAAAACTTATTTAAGCATGCAAGATAAGTCCACATTGTCTAAATCATGCTTTCATACTCATTTTTGCACATACTCAAGTTATTTACATAGGCTATAAAGATCAAAATTTGAAGGCATAATGTTCATCATGCTTTGTTTTGCAAAACTTCAAGTTTTCCTTTAGAAAATCCATTAAAATCAAGCTAGCAAAACTTATTATACACGAAGCAAACTTATGCTTTATGTTAGACTTGTTTACGTATATATCTAGGTTATCTACACATGTTCACAAGATCAGAAAGTATATTACTCCATTTTCACAAATTCTAGTTTTCCAAATCTTTAAATTTCCTTTGAATGTTCGTACTAAAACAAACTAACATGGCTTCTATATACATAGCAATCTCAGTCCACAAGTTAAGGTTGTTTATGTGCATATCCTAACCAAAGTAGCATGTTCATCATAACGCTAGACCACTAAAGCAGTATCTGAGGCAGACACCCCGTGCGGCCACGCGATATTAAGCTATAGAAGTGGCGCGGCCGCGCCACTTCGTTCATAGGAAAAAATAAATGGCTCTACTTCCGCAGAGCCTTAACACATGTATAGCAAATTCTAAAAACAGACTCAGTGCAGCACTTTAAAGCATACATACCAACTCAGACAACACAGTGACATGCTAATTCATACTAATTTGACAGATAATTCATGTAATTGCTAAGAATTTGACAAAACTTATGTGATAACCCGGGATTTTGAATAATCAAAATTTTACGAATAATTTTTTTTTTAATATTAACTGTTAATATTGTACTGAGTATCTGTGATACGAGTCTCGAGAATTAGTCAATTTTTGTATTGACTGAGAAATTAGAGTAGAGTTATGCTTAACAGCTTTAGAAACCCTAACCCTAATTTCTGGATAGGGATTCAATAGAAAATATAATTAAACTAATTATATTAATGAGTATGTGTTTGTACTGTATAGATTTATTGATCAATGATTGATCGAGTAGGGTACAATATTAATAAACCCTAATAAGATATTAGAAACCTAATCTCAGATTTAGAAAACCTAACATATAGTTAGAAACCATAATTGAAAGTCGGGAAACCCTAATTTAAAATCTGGGAATCTTAAACCTTAATTAGGAAACCCTAATCCTAATTAGTAAGCTTAATGTGTTTAGTAAATGTTAATATGATTAGGAAACCCTAATTTAATTAGGAAAGCCTAATTTTAGTTTTAAACTTTTAATTTTCTAATTTAAAAACCCTAATTAGAAAATCCTAGAAAGTTAATATTGTAAAACCTAAGGGTTAGAGCCTTAGGGATAAACCCTAAGGGTGTGAAAAATTCCATGTATGCCATTAAAAATATAATGCTAAAGACCAAAATGCCCTTTTTCATTTTCTTTAAATGATAACTTGTAAAAATAACAAGAACTTTAGTAGGTAACCTAATATATTGACTTGGTGACTTTAAATCTCAGCAACTCAGCCCCTAAATGATAGCCAACATCAGATCTATGTAATATATCTTGATATATATAGATTTGGGAGAGAGAAAAATCACAAAACTTGCTCATTTTCTCTCTTGCTCCTACCAACTCTCTCTCTCTCTCACCAAGCCCTCCGAAATTATCAAGTATTTCAGTCACTTTTTAGCCCTCTAAAACATCTAGATCAGATTGGTAGGGCAAGATCAAAGCATATTCAAGAAAAGGTATAAACCCTAAGTTTCATTTCGATCTTGTATGCTTAGAAAAGTTTTGTGTTTAAGTGTTTAGAATCTTGCTAATGGATGTTTTATGAAGATCTATGATGATCTATCATGAATCCATAGCATCAAAGTGCCTTAAAATAAAGTTTTTCAAAAAATGTTCTTGAGTCTAAAAGTGCTCTGACAAGCAAATGTCAGTGGCCCTAGATCTTTATGTGTTTATGTTTTGAGTTGTTTTAAGCTTTATACTTGTAGCATGTCATGTGGTCTGTGATCTGGAAGTGGAATCCAAGCTATTCGATTTCCAGAATTCAAGTTATAATCGGTCAAAGTCGGTTGACCGACCATGACCGAGTAAAATCTGGGTAACCCAGAAAGTTTAGATTAACGTCTGACAAGATTTATGAAGCTCGAGTTATGTCAGGTGTTATGTTGTTTGTTATTGTTGTTGTAATAAAAGTGTAGCTTGTTGTCTGGACTATAGCTAAATGCCTTTAGATGCCTTAAAAATTCAACCAATCGAACATAACAGGTGGTCAAAGTAGTCCACCCGAACTGATTTTACCTTTTTGGAAAAACCCAGAAATTTGATGAACAAAATTTCTGACAATGTTTAACTGAGTCATAGCTTGAGAATCTGTTGTTGTTAAACTGATTTGTTGTTATAGTAGCGTTCATTGTCATGTATACTATAGATTTGAACCATTAAACGATATAAATCATGACCTGAGCATAAAGGAAATCGAGCATGAAAGAGATCGGTTGAACTGCTGGGTTTCTGGGAAAACCTAGAAACACTCTGACAGCATGTTTGCTAGCCCAGATCTTTTTATTGATTTGTTGTATGATCGAGATGGTGATTGATTCATGTAATGTTACATAAACACTACATGATCAATGTTTAACATTGCTCAGGAAGTGTATATATTGGAAATTACACAAGGTCAAACCATGACCCTTGAAACTGGTCTGACAGTGTTCTTGAGGCTCAAGAACACCTAAGACGGCAGAAAGTGTCGTTAAAGGGCTTCAGTGACGGTTTCTATTTATTTTAATTTATAATTTTCCGAAAATTAATTAAAAATAAAAAATAAATTCTAAAAATAACAAAAATGGTTTTAAAAATCATTTTAAATTCTAAAAAAAAAATTTAATTATTTGGGACATTTTTCATTAATATTTATAATTATTTAGATATTAATGATATTTAATTTACTTAATTAGCGTGTTAAATAAATTATAAAAATGATTTAATATTAGGGAAAATCATTTTAAATAAGAATAAAGTATTCAAAAATATTTTGAGTTATAAAATATGACTTTTAATGTTTTTAGAAAATTTTCATTAATAATTTAATATTAATAATATTAGATTTATTTAATTATTAAATTAAATAAATAAGTTAAAAATAATTTTATTGATTTAAAAATCATTTTAAATGAGAATAAAGTGTTAGAAAATATTTTGAATTATAAAATATAATTTTCAATATTTTTGGAGAATTATCATTAATAAATTAATATTAATGATATTAGATTTATTTAATTATAATATTAAATAAATGAATTAAAATAGTTTTATTGATTTAAAATCATTTAAAAATGAGAAAAATGATTTAAAAATAATTTAAGTTAGAATTAATATTTTTAGTATTTTGATGATAATTTCATTAATATTTAAATATTAATGGTGATGATTTAAAATGATTTTTAATTAATTTAAAAATCATTTAAGTAGAATATTGATGATTTAAAATATTTTAAGTTATTAATAATAACTTTAAATATTTTGACAAGTGTAACATTAATATATTTTTATTGATGATAAGATTATTTGATAATTAAATGATTTAAGTGTTTGAAAAATTATTATAAATTATAATAATTGTTTATAAATTATTAAAAGCTTTCGAAAATTATTATAAACGATATTTGACTTATCTAAAATAATATTGAAGCTTAGAGACCAAGTTTAATTGACAATAACGGTGTAAATTGTCGGATATGTTAATGCGATATGTACTACTATTTCTATATGAATGGGTAGTTAGATGTTATTATATTGTGGATCGTGAACACCAAACTCAGGGTCAGGTAACTCGAATTTGGGGGTGTCACAACTTAAACTAAGGACAAAAATAGAATTTATACCTCCTTGAAGCTCAAATGAATTCCTCAACACACTGATTATAGTCCCTCAATGCTAAACAACTCACACTCTCTAATGCACTTATCAGACAATTTTCACGTAACAGAGAATGAAAAGGAAATGTGCTTTATATAGAGAGTTTGTTGCCCAATTTCTAGCTTTGCACCAAGGTTTGAATCAATGGAAAATGAAAGTAAACAACGGATATGCAAGAGTTGGACAACTACCAATTTCATAGTCAGCATCACTGATAATTCTAGCCTTTTGGTTTGCTGAGTTTTACGCAATGAAATTATAGGTTACTCTGCAACACTGTTTGGTTAACTGAGGAGTTTGTTCTCTTATACTCCCAAAATATAATTTTAATGTGTTAATGCTACTACATAATGGAAAGTTAGGGATTATTTATGTATCTACGTCATATATTCATGTACATTAGTCTAGTTCAATTAATATTTATAACATATATGGACTCAATTTAGTTGGTTACTAATAATTCCTTATCATCATAGAACTTTATTATTTCAATTAGACTCACTTATTGAAATAACTTGTAATTCTTTGATAAAGTACATCTTTAATGCTCCCACACATACTTATTGTCACAAAAGCAATTATTTATGTAACTTATAATTTCTTTCACTTTACTATATAGTTTCTATATATAATATAGTTACACTAAAGTGTCACACTGCACTTTCTTTTTAATGTAAATATTATACACTATCACAGCTCTTGCACACATTAATTAAATGAATAATATAATTCTAATTATGTAAAGTACTTTGCTTATTCGTAATTTATTATTTGCAATAAAAAAATAATTAATAATAATATATTAATTAATCTTTCACTTCTTAATTTATTCATTCCTTAATTAAACTAATCCCTTAAATCTCCATTCTCATGCTACACAATGCATTTTCACAATTCTCATCACAACTCCAAATTCTTATAAATTCAATTTAAATTAATTGAATTATTCATTTCACAACACATGAATATTTATATTTAAATAAATACTCATTTTCTTATTATATCAAAATAATTATTTATTCATGAAATTCTCGGTTCTTACAGATTCAATCTTTGATTTGATTATTGATTTCGATATTACATTAAAACCTTGAATAGATAGTGATTCCTTATTGATTCAACTAATCCTTAGTTGCTGATTATTGAACTCTAAATTACCCTTGAAGCTAATCCAAACCAAACTTCTTTCGGTGCAAACTTTAATGTCAAAGCTGAGATGAACAACCCTGTTATGGGGGATTATATTACGCGATAGCGTTAAGATGTTGTGCACATACATGGTACTAAGGGCTGATCCCCCTAAGTACGAGAAGCAAGTTCCATAAAATTACGACTGTTAAAGATTTAAAGTAGAAATACTTAATAACCTATGACATAGTTCATGGTCTTGTGACCCTCGAGTGTACTTTTGATTCATGTTCTAATCTTGATTCAAAAGTCGAGTTGTCTTTTGTTCAGTATCCATTGTTTATTCACATGTTATTATTATTTTTATTGTTAAACTTGTGGGCAATTGTTGCTCATTTTTGCATAATAATATTGCAACTAAGATTGAAAGAGTTGGTGAGCCATCTACTAGTAAGGGCAAGGGCAAGGGCAAGGTAAGCAAGTGATGAAGACTTGTTTATTATTTGAGAATATTAATGTTAAGACTCATTACGTTGTGTTTAAGACTTATTTAAATTATGTTATGTTTTCGCATTGATGTATTAAGGTTAGATGACCTGAGATTGATTTATTTAAGATGTTGTAACCCTTTGTTGGGCGGATTTCTATTTTATTTATGAGTTTATTTATTTATGGGTAGTTAAATGTTATTTAATTTGATGAGTGAACACCAATTCTGAGGGAAGTTTGAGTACCTAGATTTGGGGGTGTTACACTTACTTGCACCAGAATTCAAACATCCAAACGAAAGGGGAACCAGATGAGGAATGTCCCAGTTTCGGTCCTCAGACCTTAGGGAAATTACATGTTACATGCGAAAACTGAAAAGTGCGAGCATTAATAATTATGTTGGATCTTCATGTCAAACAAACACCATGTCCAAAAATATAGTAGTATAGCACCGTGTCATACATAAAATAATATTATAGTTAAAAAAACGAATACATTGCCTCATTAATTTTGTATCCATTTTTGGCAATTGTAGAGGCACTCACAGTATTACCATAATGCCAAAAAACTATTAATGATGATGAAAATAATTTACCGGATGCTAGTACTTAACAAATCATGCAAAACCACAATCCAAATAATATAATGCAATAGATGAAGAAGTCGTAAATATAAACATTGTGAGATATAGTCCACAAAATGAAGTCATAACCCCTCCCATTGAATGCACTGTCACCATAATCTGAAGGTCTCCATACAACTCCTTTGCATTTTCAACAGTATTTATAATTGTTTGTAACATGAGTTGTTGCGAAATAGTTAGGTTAAATAACGGAGACTAATGATAATAGCTCAGTAATGATAATATTATAATGTTTTAAACTGTATAATATTATGTTGTAATATAATTATAAATGGTATAATATTATGTTGTAATATAATTTAATTAGTAATTGTGATGCCCCCAAAATTAGGTATACATCACCCATCTTGGGTCGTTAGATACATGGTACAAAATTCAAATACAACTGTCGTGTACAATACGACAAAACATAACTGTGAGTTTGAATACAATTATTGTCTACTAGAGATTATACAAACTCAAAAGGAATCCTCATTACAATTATTAACACACTATTTCACAGAATAGTGAGGATTACTAATGCTATCCTCTGGACCGTCACTCCGTTCCCCGACTAGTCCCTGCTATGTTCTCATTTTGAAGAGAACAGTGAAAGAAAGGGTGAGCTCAACTAGCCCAGTAAGAAATATTATGACTAAGATAATGCAGAATAAATTATCGTTAGCCTTCAACAGTGTTAAACTGATAAAATATAACAACATCAAGTCAAGGATACCTTGATTTCATTTCAAATTCTAACTCCCAAGTCATTTCCTCAACATCTTGGTTTCTCCACAAAACTTTGACTTGAGGTATAACCTTGGAGTGTAGAATATGTTCCTTCTTATCCAAGATTTGAACAGGAACCTCTTCATTCGTCAAATCTTCCGCTATTTCGTCCGGTTCTAACTCAATAATGTGGTTCGGGTCTTTCACATATTTACGTAACATGGATATGTGAAAAATGTTATGAACACGAGACATACTTGGCAGTAAAAGCGAGTCTATAGGCCACGCTTCCTACTCGATTGAGGATTAAAATGGACCGATGAATCGAGGATTGAGTTTTCTCTCTTTCCAAATCTCGTAACTCCTTTCCATGGAGCAACACGCACAAACACACATGATCTCCTATATCGAATTCCACGTCCTTTCGATGAAGATCAAGATAACTCTTTAATCGATCTTGTGAGGTTTTTATACGTTGTCGGATCATTTGAATCTTTTCCGTAGTCATACGTACCAACTCCGGTCCCAACAACGTTGCTTCACCCACCTCATCCCAGCATACTGGAGAACGACACTTTCTTTCATACAACGCTTCGAATGGAGCCATGCCAATACTTGCTTGATAACTGTTGTTGTAGGAAAACTCCACCAATGGTAAGAACTTGTCCCAACTTTCCTTGAAATTAAGGACACAGAGTCTTAATAGATCTTCAAGAGTTTGAATAGTCCTCTCCGACTATCCGTCCGTCTGAGGATGATATGTCGAGCTAAATCGTAAGTCTGTGCCCATAGCTTTTTGCAAACTAACCCAAAATCGTGAAGTGAATCTTGGGTCTCGATCAGAAACTATAGATACCGGCTTACCATGCAGTCTTACAATCTCGCTTATGTACATATGAGCAAGACGTTCAAGTGTATAAGTTTCTCGTATCGATAAGAAATGAGCAGACTTGGTCAATCTATCAAAAATGACCCAAATCGCATCTATGCCTTGAGAAACCTTAGGAAGGCCGTGTTGAAATCCATGGTAATGTGCTCCCACTTCCATTTTGGAATTTCAAGTGGTTGCAATGGACCTTTTGGTACTTGATGCTCCGCTTTAACTTTCGTTGACAAGTTAGACACCTTGAGATAAACAGTGCTATCTCTCTTTTCATATTGCTCCACCAAAATGTATGACGAATATCATGATACATTTTGGTACTCCCGGGATGGATTGCAAACGGTGTGTTGTGCGCCTTCATCATGATTTTATACTTTAAATCAGGGTCGTTAGGAACACAAAGTCTGGAGTTGACTCAAGTATTCCTTCTTCATCGATTCTTGCTTCCTTGCGATAGCACCTTCTTACACTTTCTTCCTCATACGCATCGCCTCCGTGTCCGTAAATTGGCGGCTTTAACTTTATCGATTAAAGTCGGTTCTACTCGTATATTCGACATCATCACATGGGTCCCTCGGAGTCTTTAACTCTATTTCCATCCTTTGTAAGTCACACAAAATGGGCCTTTGCGTTGACAATATCGCACTTTCGTGCTGCATATGATCTTCTACTCAATGCGTCGGCTACCACGTTAAGCTTTTCGGGATGGTATTGGATGGTATGATCATAATCTTTCAGCAGTTCAAGCCAACGTCATTGTCGCATGTTGAGTTCCTTTTGAGTAAAGAAATATTTGAGGCTTTTATGATCCGTAAAGATCTCCACCTTCTCCCCATACAAGTAATGCCTCCAAATCTTTAGTGCGAAGATAATAAATTGCCAACTCTAGATCATGAGTAGGATAATTCCTCTCATATTCTTTGAGTTGTCTTGAGGCATAGGCTATGACTTTTCCATGTTACATGAGAACACATCTCAACCCTTTTCCCCTTGCATCACCAGAGATGACAAATCCCTCAGAGCCGGATGGTATTATCGAGCAGTGCGAAAATGAGTCTCCTCTTGAGTTCTTGAAAACTCTTCTCACATTCTTCGCTCCAATCAACTTTGTATCTTTCCGAGTCAATTTGAGTCAATGGAGTAGCGATTCGAGAAAATCCTTCCACGAATCTCCGATAATAACCAGCTAAACCGAGAAAGCTACGTACTTCGGTCATTGATTTAGGTTGCTCCCAGCTTTGAATTGCTTCAATCTTTGCTGGGTTAACAGATATTCCATGACTTGATACTACGTGCCCAAGGAATGCTACTTCCTCAAGCCAGAATTCGCATTTCTTCAACTTGGCATAAAGCTTGTATTCACGAAGCTTTTGGAGTGCCAGCCTCAAGTGTTGCTCATGATCTTCACGGATTTTGGAATAAATAAAGATGTCATCAATAAAGACGACCACAAAGTGATCCAAATATTCCTTGAATACTCGGTTCATCATATCCATGAAGGCAGCAGGAGCATTAGTCAATCCAAAGGACATGACTAGGAATTCTTAATGCCCGTCTCAGATTCTAAAGCCGTCTTTGGAATGTCATCGGTTCTAATCTTCAATTGGTGATATCCAGAATGAAGATCAATCTTTGAAAAGAATTTGGCTCCTTGCAACTGGTCAAACAGGTCATCAATACTTGGCAATGGATACCTATTTTTGATGGTCACATGATTCAACTCCCGATAATCAATATAAAGTCGCATACTCACATCTTTCTTCTTTACGAATAGAACAGGAGCATCCCAAGGAGAAGTACTAGGACGAATAAAGTCGATGTCTAACAATTCCTGCGATTGGGTCTTTAACTCACGAAGATCAATAGAGCCATTCGATATGGGGCTTTGGAAATGGGTTTTGTCTGGGTTCAAGGTCGATACAAAATTCAATTTCACGCTTCGAGGGTAGGCCGGGAAGTTCTTGGGGAATACGTCGGAAATTTATTAACAATAGAAATATCGTTCAAAACTGACGTATTTTTGTTTAAATCTGTAACATGAGCTAAGAAAGCTTGACATCCGTTTTTCAATAAATGAATAGCTTTATGGCTTGAGATGACCGTGATTGATTTTAATGGTTTGGTCGCTTGAATTCGCATAATAGGTTGATTAGGAATATGAAAGCCAACAACCTTATGGAAACAATCAATTTTTACATGATGAGTAGTTAACCAATCAATCCCTAGAATCACGTCAAATGCAAGTATTTTCAATGAAATAAGATCTACAAGTAGTGTGAGGGTACCGATTTGAACCAAACAAGACTTATAAATAGTGGATGTAATGAAGGTTTCTCCCAACAGAGTTTCCACAGATAAGTCAAAGTCTAATTTCTCCAGAGTCAAATTTAATCGATGAGCACAAGTAGGAGAAATAAAAGAATGGGTAGAACCGGTATCAAATAAAGTATAGATTTCGTTAGAGTTTATGATAAGCTTACCCGTGATGACCTCATTCGGGTTCCTTACTTTCTGGGAGGTCACAACAAACGCTCTCCCTTGCACTACCGATTTTGACTTTTCTGGGACGGCCTTTGGTGCCTCCATCCTAGCTGAATTTGTCTTCGGTGAACGACAAAATCGGGCTAAGTGACCTTCTCTTCCACAATTATAACATGCTTTGGACTGACATCATGCCAGCTTTGGGTGATGTGCCCCTCCCCTCCGCATTTGAAACATATGATAGGTGGTCGTTCTCCTTCCTTAACGACAGGTGCTGGTGCTGACGTCTTTCCATCATTGTTGAATATCCTCTTCTTGAAATGTCCATTCTTATTGTTTTGGCCCTGATTACCACCGGTGGTTACCATTTCCGCTTTGTTGATTCCCTTCATGCTTGTTGTCACCGCTTCATGATCTTTCTCGCTAGTATTATCATTTTGCTTTTTCTCTCTTTTAGTTATACGACTCGTTATCACGCTCCACTAACTGAGCCCTATTTACAACATCTGAATATAAACACAGTTTATGAGAAATAAGATGTTGACGTATCTCCGGCTTCAAACCTCTTAAAAACATCTATGTCATTCTCTCTTCATTATCCACCAAGTGGGACACAAACCGGGATAACTCCGCAAATTTAGTCGTATCTTGCGACACGGTCATATTGTTTTGTTCCAACTTGATAAACTCCACCTCCTTCATGTGACGAATACTTTTGAGAAAGTATTTGTCGTTGAATGCTCTTGGAACTTCTCCCAAGACATCTTCAATACTACGAGTTGAGTACGTTTCTGGATTTCCACCAAGATGTCGCCTCTCAGCGCAACATAAAGGCGTGAAGAAGGAACCTTTTGCTCCTCGGAGAATCCCAAGACATCAAATATCTTGGTGATCTGCTTTATCCATGCTTTCGCCATAAGTGGTTTTGGCTCTCCCTTAAACTCCGGTGGTCCCAGCTCCTTGAATCATTTAATGCGGTGATCGCTTGAGAGTTTCCGGTGTTTCCACCTGCATTTTAGACAGAGCCACTCTCGCTTGCTTGTTGCATGAATTGCATAAAGCCTCTGAACATTTGATCATTCATCATTTGGTTAGTGTTGTTGTTTGCATGAGGATTGTCGCCTTCCTGATGCACATTATCCTGATTATTGATATGTGGTGAATCAACGGTCGCCTGTGCTCTATTGCTATTCTCAACATTCTCGGATGTCATTTTCAGATACTGCCACAAAACAAAGGTTAATTGACATGTAACATATTATCCCTAAATTCTGACCGACCAATTAAATACCACATAAACTTAGGTAGGTCATACTAGCGAAGGAATTCCCGTCTCTCCCCTCCTAGTACTATTCTCACATCTTAGCTAGGGATCATATCCCTAAGCTTTGATACTGAATCGTGACGCCCCCAAAATTAGGTATACATCACCCATCTTGGGTCGTCCGGATACATGGTACAAAATTCAAATACAACTTATTAATACAACCGTACGTACAATACGACAAAACATAACTGTGAGTTTGAATACAATTATTGTCTACTAGAGATTATACAAACTCAAAAGGAGTCTTCATTACAATTATTAACACACTATTTCACAGAATAGTGAGGACTACTAATGCTATCCTCTGGACCATCACTCCGGTTCCCGACTAGTCCTCGCTATGTTCTCATTTCACAAGAGAATAGGTGAAAGAAAGGGTGAGCTTAACTAGCCCAAGAAGAAATATTATGACTAAGATAATGCAGAATAAATTATCGTTAGCCTCAACAGTGTTAAACCGATAAAATATAACAACATCAAGTTTAAACTGCAGCGGAACAAGCAATCCATTAAAAGAGTCAAGTAGAGAATAAAATCTACTATCTTTTATGATTTAAAAGATTTTCATGACTTTTATCATTTGGGACTCAAATTTTAATAAATAATCCACATCATCGAATCACCCCACGCACTACGGCCAGGATATTCTTTAGTATCACGACCACAAATTATCCATGCACTACGACCAAGGACATTCGTGTATTCATTAATGGTCATGATCATGCCAACAATCGTCCATCAATGCACTACGGGCCAATGATAATTTTACCACATCATTTGTAACATTACGGTCATGATTACACCGAATAATCCCTGGTCATAATCATACCAAGTCCATCTATGCACTACAGGCCATAGATGACTTTCAACATAATATAAACATGAGGATGATGACAATGATATAAGAATTCAATAAAACAAGCTCAAGAATTAATTTATCCATGAACTAATAATGTCCAAATTGTCAACATGATACTGTTTTGTAGAGTAAAATTCAAGAATGATCAAAAGAATATTTCCATGAAAAGATACTGGATGAAGCGCAAATATCAAGGATATTCTACTAATTTCATGGAGTATAGAAGTCAAAACTTTAACCAACCGAGTATAATAAAGAATGGAATAACAAAAGAAATCACCATGCATGTGGTACTTGGCATGAAGACGGGTTATTCTAACGAATAATAATAATCGGAACCAGTCGTCAAAAAATTTGCACCGGCGGGATGTTCCAACGAGAATAATAAAGATTTTAACCAGTCCCGTAAAACACACGCAGTGGATGTTCCAACAGAATAATAATAAAGAGCGGAACCCGAGTCCTGTAAAAAACACACAGATGAGATGTTCCAATGAATAATAATAAAGATTTTAACCAGTCCTGTAAAATACAGATGTGATGTTCCAATGAGAATAATAGAAGAATGTCACCAAGTATAGGGTAAACCATGTATACAAAGTTATTCCAATGAATAATAAGCAATGGAATAACAATAGTTTTCTTCATGAATAAGAAAGAATAACACCCTTACATTAGTAGTAGATTGAATACTGCGATGGTGTAGTAACGAATACTCTTCTTCTTTCTCTCTAATTCTCTCTATACTTTCTTTCTCTATAGCTTGAATGAATTCGTGAAAAATAATGAAGCACTAGGCCTCTATTTATAGAAGATTTCTAGCTTAGCACTTGAAATGTGAAAAGGCAAGTGGCTTGACGACTGGTGATGTGAAAAGAAAAGTGGGTTGACGCCTGTAATGTGAAACAACAATTGGTTTGACGCCTGTAATATGAAACGACAAGTGGTTTGACCTCTGGTAAAAGGTAGTTACTATTGACGAAGGTAATTACTATTGACGAAGGTAATTACTATTGACGAAGAGACTCTTAGATGATGACATATGGGCCCCCCATAAAATAACCAAACTTACCACAAACGTCTCATAATAGACTCTTTATATACATCAAGGATTGAATAAATAGTACCACAAATCATTTTATTTTTAATCAACACATATTTAATCTTTCAACAATTATTAATCATTTATAACTTGTCTTCTCAATTATTGATTTAATAATATAACATATTATATGAGATGATCTTTGTGACAATAATTGAATCAATAATATAAGAGATATGATACGACAATTCATGTAGCAATAATTGAGTATAGTGAGTGACTTCTCACGTAAGCATCAATAATCAATCTGCAGTGTTGCTACTTATGCAACCACGCCAGACATTCTACTTTTACTACCGGTAGTTCAACGCTTTTAATCGGTAACACCTCCAAGTTATTTTCATAAAGTATTTTTGTCGCTTTTCTCAATCCGACAATAATTCCGTTAATGGGGTCCACCAATGATTGTGCCATCGTATTTAATATTTCCCAAAAAAGAATATTCCCAGACCAAACGAATATTTTATAACAACTTGCTTACTTTGCAAAATTTATAAATATTACCCACAACTATAACATTATATCAAATTTACTCCATAATATTCAAAAATAATATTTATAGAAAATTCATCTTTATTTATAAAAGTTGGGGTCTTACAATAATGATAATATCCTTACGGTTTAGATGGGTGGTGATTTTGTTATTTTGTTATATATCGTAGTATTATAATATTATATCATACATTTATGATATAATGTATGATATAATATTATAATATTATAATATAATTATGAATGATATAATATTAGAAAATAGTGATTTTAGGATATAATAATTATGTTTAGAAAAGTAGTGGATTTTGGGGATTATAAAATCAACATAGTAAGTTATGATTGATATTATTTGTTATTTTAATTTTGTTTTAAATGTTTTAAACTCTATAATATTATGTTGTAATATAATTATAAATGGTATAATATTATGTTGTATGTATAGAGAGAAAATTAAGATAAATAATGGAGAGTAATGATAATAGTTCAAGAATGGTAATATCACAAAGTAGTGATTTTAGGAGATAATAATTAAATTAGAAAGGATAATATCATAACAGTTGACATTACCAAAATAATTTAGATTTGTAATGATTTAAGGGATTATAAATTCAAAATATTAATTTCGAATTTAAAAAGTAGTGATTTTAGGAGATAATAATTAAATTAGTAATGATAATATTAGAACAGTTAACATTATCAGAATAGTTTAGATTTGTAGTGATTTATGAGATTATAAAATCAAAATATTAATGTGAGATTAAAAAATAGTGATTTTAGGAGATAATAATTAAATATCGATAATATAAAAACTGGAGTAATGAATGATCACATTATAGGTAGGACAAGTGTTGCAATTTGGGAATGACAAATGTCTTGCAATGGTATTATGTTCTGCAATTTAGTATATTTAATAGATTCAATAGTGCATATTATAAAATATTATTTTGTTAATTTTATAATATATGATCAAATTTATATTTTTAAAGTCAATTTGAAATTTAAAATTGATGTGATCCATTTAAATATATTTAACATTGTTATAATTATTCTACACCCGCGAACTAAATGAATTTTTTTTCTTCATATTTTTACATGTGCTTTTCCGTCCTTATAAAATCATATTTAAAATCAGCGCCACGTCAGCGCCATTTAAATCTGTTTTTGATTTTTTTTTGCCACATAAGCAAAAAAAATTTAGTTTTTTGCCACATTAGCGCCACGTCAGCGCCACTTTAACGTCTGTTAACTATTTGGACGAAATGACCCAATTAAAAATTTTTAATTAGTTTAATGGGGTAATCCAAAAAATTAAAAGTTCAGTGGTGTATTAAGTAAAACGTGCCAAGTATAGTGGTGAAAAACATAGTTTTGCCAAACAAGTACTCCCTCCGTCCTAGGATGAAAGTCCTAGTGGATTTTTCACGCATATTAAGAAAAGGAATAAAATGACAAAATTGCTTATAATAATGTCATTAAATATGGAGAGAGAATTAGAATAAGAAAAATATGATATATTTAATGCTACGGACATAATAGAAAAAAATGTGTAAAAGTTTAATTATTAAAAGAAAGTAGACATTTAACATAGGACAACCCAAAATAATAATAAGGATTTTTATCTTGTGACGGAGGGAGTATATAACTAAGGTATCTACTATTTATTTTTCATTGACTAAAATGTTAAATTTGTAAATACGGGGTTGTATTATTAAGCAAATCCAATTGGAACACCAGTTAATTCGAGCTACAACTTGTAGGCTTGTAGCTACATCTACCATGCAGACGGAAATTTGTATCTATAAAGTAATATAATTAATTTTAATCCATTTTGCAAAAAGTTATGCTTTCTTTCAATTCAAAGCTACCGGAAAGCCATTAATCTGACTATATTCCATTTCCATGAAAAGGAAAGTTTCAAATTCTTAGATTAATAGCTAACAACTATTCCCCATGACGAGGCGTGTGTACGAGGATTGGCAAGGGGCCAACGTAAGTGTTCTTTCCTCTTATCTATGTTAGCTCAATGTTGTGTAGATTCATTTGTGAGATCGGTATCGATTAATTCTTGCAAATAATTTGTGAGTTGCCGTTAATTTGCTGGAATTTGATCTGTGATCTGTTTTTTTTAAACCTGTCTTTTCAGTCAAGGGTAGATCTTATTAATTATATGGGCACAAACACTATATTGAATAGTAAAAAATGATGCAAAAAAATTAATAAACTTTATCAATAGTTATGGTATGATCCACATACTATTTTTCCTCTATGTTTTTGAACAACTGTTTGTGGAACTGCTCGATCTATTAGGAGGTCTTGGCATTTGGTGATATTAGTAGCGGGTCTAAAAAAATTTCCTTTTGCTTATTTGTGAATTATATTTCCTAGGTTCCGAAAAAAGAATCCTACATTCTTTGTAATTTCAATAGGAAATAATTTCAGCTATGCAATATCTTATACTGACTACAGTCTAGAAGTGAACTAGCTGATTAATGATTTTTGGTCATGTTGCTACAATTCATTTTATGGTGTCTAGGAGTGGTGCCTGGCCTAGTGGCCTTTTCAGCGAGACTGAACAGAGTTTTTGCCAAAAATAATGGGGTAAAGTTGTATATGGGCACAATTTTATCCCTGAGAAAAACAATCATATTGGTCTACTAAAAGATTAGTTGGTTGTTAAGGGGGTCAATTGCTTCTCTTTGTAGCGGAACTGTACGATCCATCCCACATCAATTCATCACCAAACAGCGCACACCTGTGTAGACTAGCCCAATAAACATGTTGGACCACCTCCTTACCTAAAATGTTAACCTATTAGGTTGAGGCTCCACCATACTTATCAAATGTGGGATTCATGTGAAATATTCAACCATCTCCACCTTTCACTTGAATACCCATCACAAGTATCATACTAGAGTAGTCACCATTAAGCACACCTTCTTTGAATCCTTCAAAAGCTCTTCTCGACTAGCTCTAATACTACTCTATCACGCCCGAGGCAAACGTGGGAGTACAACCTTGCTCCTTGTGAACCCTTCACACTGAGCAACTTTTCCAGAGCAGTCCACTCCACTCCACTCGACTCAACCTTTCTCCTTGTGAACGTGGGAGTACAACCTTACTCCTGTGAACCCTTCACCCGAAGCAACTTTTTCAAAGCCATCTTGAGCCCGCTCCACTCGACTCAACCTTTCTCCTTGTGAACCCTTCACCTTGAGCAACTTTTCCCAGAGCCATCTTGAGTCCGCTCCACCCGACTCAAATCATCTTGTGCTCTACCTGATTAACTCTATTTGCTCCACCGCGCGGATTCGCGACCTGCGAATGCTCTACCCTGGAGTGTCAACCTGATACTTGGGCCCATCGAACCATAAGCTCTGATACCATTTGTAGCGGAATTGCACAATCCATCCCACATCAATTCATCACCAAACAGCGCACACCTGTGTAGACTGACCCAATAAACATGTTGTACTACCTCCTTATCTAAAATGTTAACATATTAGGTTGAAGGTCCACCATACTTATTCAATGTGAGATTCATGTGAAATATCCCAACACTCTTACGCAATCTTTGCTTAGCCCCGAGTGGAGTTGCTGAGGAACTTTGATCATTAGCATCAGTATAATAATTTCCAGTTTTGTGTTGCACGAGTTATAGATTTTTCAATGTTTGTGAATTGAATGTTCGTTAGTCGTAAACTTGAAAATATTGTGTATGGCTTAACATTTTATGGTAAGATATCAAGGAGTTACAATGTTATCAGGTAACAAAGTATTATTAATTAATGCTATACTTGCAGAATACAGAATAGAGTAAAACTTGTGAAAGTGATGGTAAATCATTTCGTAGTCATGTGTTGTGTTTGTCACATCAACCCCTTTTTCCGAAGGCGATAATATTTAGACGATTTGACTAAACATTCGTTGTTGACTTACTAAAATGTGTAAAGAAATCTTATACATTTGGAGGGACAGAGTAATATAGAAGAAATACTTTGTATATTGACCTACTGGGGTAAAAAACAAATCCTATAATGTGCATCATTATTTGTTTTCTAAGAAAGTATTCATATTCTTGTTTTGCATTTACTTTCAATAAATTGAAGGAATCAATATGTGGGAAATTAAGTGAAGTCAATAACTTATAGAAGCATAATTTATTTTAGTTTTATGTATACCCCCTTGAAAGATTATGTTCTAGGCTACATGAGAGTAGCAGTTTTTTATAGGTTATATGCCTGTAGATGCTAGATGTATCCTAGTGATATTATTATAGGGGATAAAAGTTGGGTTAAGTTTTAGGTCAAACTCTGCATTGGTACATTAGATTGACACAATGAAACGTAATTTAGTAAGAAATAGTACAAAATAGAATGATGGAATTGGTAAAAAAAAGGGAGACGGAGTGAAAGATTAATACTTAAAAAGGATTATTGTCTAAGACTTTGGATCAAATGGGCAAATGCTTCAACATTGTTGCGGGATTGATATTGTCCATTCAAAATTAAGCAACTTTATTTCAGGACAGTCTGTGTGAACAGAGAGGAGAGGAGCGGATAAAGAAAAAAGAATAAGGAAATAGATATAAGACTAGAGTTGTGAAATAAGAAGAATGATAAAGTAGATAAAAGGAGGATAGTAGAACGAAGAAAAGTGGAAGAGCATAATAGGGGAGGGAGAGAACAGGATGAAAGATACTTGTATTTGATATAATTCAATATCATATCTTACGGTTCTAAGATATTAGTCCATACACTCTCACTAGTCCTTAAATTTATTTTATTTAATTATCTTTTGTTGGTTTTGTATGATTTCCATTATTATATTTATACATCATGCTTTGTTACCTCTCTTTTTTCCTCCTCCCCTGGTTATCTGCTGAATCATTAATAAAAAGAAAAGAAAACAATTATTTGATGAAACTTAATTTCTTTTCATGTTTTTATTGTTAGGTATTCCTCTTCAATGGAAGATTGATGTTTGGATCGGATATTAAGGCACTAAGAGTTACTGTATTGCTTATCCTTGTTCCTTCTGTCATCTTTTGCACTCTTGTTACGAGGAACCTCGTCCATAGATTTCGAGCATATAATGCAGGATATGTAATTTTGGTTGTAGCAGTGCTTTTCACAATCTATGTTAGTTCTCTCTATCTCCTTTTTAGTGCTTTGTGATGTTCTATTGAACCTTTACCACTTACTTTATATATATATATATATTGTTCAGTTGAAAGAAAAAAACTCCTGATTCTGTTTTGCATAGGTAGCCCATGGTTAGTGCTATGGGTATCAACGTTATTTTGCTGTGATTTTGAGTTTCACTAGTTTCATTTTGTACTATAGTTCAACTTTTAGGCCTGCACACATTTTTTTCTTTTCTTTGGTAGTTTTCATGTTACAAGTCATTGGTCAATATTAATACCATATTGGTTGTGATAGGTATTGGTTCTTCTACTTGTAACTGCAGCTCAGGACCCTGGCATTGTACCCCGCGCAACTCTTATGCCAGATGAAGAGCTTGGTTATGAATCCCCGGCTTCTATTGAAACTGGCGGATCATTCGCATCGACACCAACAAAATTCCCCCGTACCAAAGAAGTTTTTGTTAATGGTGTACCTGTGAGGGTTAAATATTGTGAAACATGCATGGTGTTTCGTCCTCCACGATGCTCTCATTGTGCTTTATGTGATAATTGTGTGGAGCGATTCGATCACCATTGCCCCTGGGTGGGTCAATGCATTGGAAAGGTTTGAGTTTAGTTTGTTCATTTCCTTTTTCTCTACTTCTTTCATTTCATAATCAGCCCTCCCCCCTCCTAGAGATTTTCTTTCTTAATGCTCCTGGATTGTTCATGTCACTTTGTTATAACATTGCATTTTGTTCACTATGTTAATTAAATGATAAAGAATATCTGAATTTGAACTGGTACAAGTTTAATTCTTAAATTTGACCACTGTAGTATTCGATCAAGCAAATTATTAACTCGGGAAAAGTTCAGATTTGGCCAATCAATATTGCCTGGAAATTTCTGATTAAAATTATGATGTCTTAGTTACATCGACCAGTACCTCAATTTTTGTCATTTTTATCCTTGGGGGATCTGTTTCATGCGATGAGATAACTTCTATATACCTCTGTAGTTTGATTTCCCAAAGATGAGAAAGTTTTTATTGTGCTAAGTCGACGAAGAATGTTTGACCAACGTAGTTATTGGATAAGTAGCAGCTCAGTATATAAAATAGCAGAAAGGTGAAGAGAAGAAGTTGCCAAGTTGTGACCGGCAATGTTGACTTGAATCGAGTATATGTGTAAAAAAAAAAAGCACATATGGTGCTTGTCAATGAAAGAGACTAGTGTTATTTTATTCTGTGAAGGGAGGAAAGGTTCTTGCTGCTTTTCTGTTAGTGTCATTAAAGAGCTAATTACATATTTTTATGTGCAGCGCAACTACCGGTGCTTCTTCTTATTTGTTTCTTCTTCTGCGCTTCTCTGCATCTTTGTGTTTTCAATGTCGGCTTTGTACATGACTTTTCTCGTGGAAGATTATGGCACAGTTTGGAAGGCAATGAAACAATCTCCTGCATCAGTGATACTAATGGCGTATTGTTTCCTTTTTCTATGGTTCGTTGGGGGTATGACTTGCTTCCATTTGTACCTCATAAGCACAAACCAGGTCAGTTGACATAGTTTTTGTTCATTTTGGACAATGGCATGTTTTTCTTTTTATTTTTACAATAGGAAAGAAGATTTATTTAGAATAAGGAGATAAAGTACAAAATGTATGAGGAGGATGAGAAATCCTTCTTGGCCTCATCAGTCAAATAAAAAAATAGGATCATTCTGATCCTCTGGAAGAACCAATCAAGGTTTCCTTCTAATTGGCGTTCTATTTTTTCTGGTATGGATAAAGGATACATAGAGTACACCAAGTCTCCTATGGTACAGTGGTTAAGCCCACTTCTTGAGCACAAGGAGTTCTTGGGATCCATCTTTGTCAAAGGCAGTAATGTTAAATTTCACCTAAATTAGCAAATATACATACATACTCGGTTTCGTCTTTCTTTTAAAACTCTCAATCAAGAAAAGAGGAAAATCATAAAAAGGCTACTAGTATATTTTATGCAACCCGTTGATATGTTTACATTTGATAGAATATGCATATATACCAATGGGTTCCTTTTTGATGTTACATCAGATGATAGAACAGCTACATGGTGATTACATTGGAGTATCATGAATGCCGCCTTGTTTTACTTCTTCACATTTGAATCAAGGGAAGAAACCATAAAGTATTTTCGGGGCTGGGATATAATACTATAAGGTCATGTGTAATTTAGTGGGGGTCTGGGGTTTATTGGACAATTTTATATAGACTTTCTGACTGAAATATGATTTCTTTGTTTTGCAGAGTATATATGGACCTTTATATTATAGTACACAAAGTGGAGCAAAAAGAGACCCTAAAACTTGATATTCATATAATGATACTTAGAAAATGGGAATAATGATATATTTATGGATTGGCCCACGTTTTAAATAGACTGTAAAATAATTAAAATGACTCTTATATTTGGAATGGAGTACTTTCTTGTAATTTTTCAAAAAGTATTATTATATATAATTTATTTTTTTTGTAGATCTTGGGGGGCTTGAATAAACAAAATTAAATTTTTATAAGCTTAAAAGAAATTCAAAATTTCAGGGTAGCTTGGGCCCTATACTAGCTCTGTCCGTGGTTAAAACTTGTTCCTCCCCATATATTTTGCTTATAGGTGATAAAAAGTTTTTCTTTGTTTTCTCATCTAGCCAAGAAATCACCGGTACATTTTATACTTGTTAAGTTCTTATGTTACGTTTGAATTGAAGGAGTAGAATGATTTTAAGGTATTTTAAATGTATGTTTAGTTGTTTGGTGGTGGTGGGTAACTGGGTATTGTCACGAAATTATCACATATATTCATTCCATTGTAATTAATTTTATTCTACCTCCTCGACATGAAATAAAAAACAAAAGGATGAAATGAATTTTCATTCCATTCTATTGGAATAATTTATCCTCCAAAATGATTATCAAATACACTATTATTATTTAATTCCTTCCTCTATTCCATTATCTCAATCCAAACAAAGCATTAGGATCTGAGAGAATACCAAGAAGTTGTTCTTTTTTTCTTCTTCCAAGTTTCTAATACAAGGGCAATACCAGGAAGTTCTTCTTTCATCGACTCCTGCATCAGTTCATTATTTTGAATGCTTTATAAGCTACTAATGTGGTGTTGTACCATATACATACGTATACGTGTGTTTGTATATCATTTGATTGTTTATTTTTTATTTCTTCACTGGTATAAATTTGTCTAAATTATGCTGTATTATATCTCCAGACCACATACGAGAACTTTCGCCATTACAACAGACACAATATCTATGATCGAGGCTGTACAGATAATTTTCTGGAAGTGTTCTGTAAAAAAATAGAACCTTCAAGAATCAACTTTCGTGCTTATAGTACACACGAAGAGGCATCAAAAACTCCTGTGCACCCCACACCGCAAAAACAACCGAACGTACCTGGTGAGGACAAATGAGCAAAAGTGGAAGATAAATTAGGGATAGGTGAGATCTCCTGAAGATACCCCAACGCGGTGAGTTTGAAAATGTTGGTGATATCCGAAACTGAGATCTAGATACAGGATTACGTTACACATTTCCCAAGGTTGAATTTGAGTGGCGCAAGGACGGCAGATTCCCAAGTTTGGTTTTCAAGAAATGAGAGGTCAGCCAGAATTTTGCCATGAACTTGAAGGGGTTAATCATGAACATGTAACAACAATCAGAAAAATGAACAGATGGTTGATCTTGTTCGTTGCTTGAGCACTACAACTTTTGTTAGCTGAAGATATGGCTTGGGTGTTTGTTGATTTTTAAGCTCGCCTTTACATATCTAGAACTCTGCGTTTCTGGACTGTTCTGTTGTGTTTCTGCTGTACAGAATCACATTTATACATTATAAACTTTGAGCTATCACATAAATTATCTTTTCTCCAAAGTTTTTAGCAACATCAAAGAGCAAAGGTCGTGTTAGATCTTGTGAAATGTGGACTTCGAATTTTTTTCCCCAGTTGTTTGGCTTTTTTAGGCCTCTGGTTTACCTTTTCTGCATATGTAAATTCTTGTACAAGTTTTTCTTTAGCCAAAAGTAGTAAATGGTGATTTGTGCTAATAAATTTGTATGATATAGCTGATACAAAAATTTCAGTTATGATTTAGATAAGCTAATATACTTTACCGTGCGCTTGTAGCCTGTAGGACCATAGTCTCAAAGACGGGCCCTGCTTAAGTTTCAAGACGCTTGTCTCTTTTAAACCCACTAAAATTAATAAAATTTTAGCGCTACTCATAAATTTTTGTTATGTATATATATACCCAAATAAAAGAGCCTAGTTCACGTCACTTTAAATTTAAAGGTCTACAAAAAAAATTATCCAATGAAATAAACCCAAATCTCAATAGCAGGCTTAGTGATAATGTGATATCTAAATGATGTTTTGAAAAATATTGAAATAGTCGGTTATTATATTTGGTATTCTTTCGTATTTATGCTCTTTTGTTCAGAAAAAATTCTTAATTTTTTTTATGTCTATCTTAATAGTAATTAGCAAAAGGCCCATAAAAACTCAGGGCCGACCCTGCATAGTCTGATGCCGCCTCAAGTCAATAATTTTATCTTTCTGTTGCCTTGGAGTTTTTCCAACACTAATTTTTTTTCCCTTAGGACACTAATCTCTTTTTTCCTGTTTTAGTATTGTTGGTAATATATATATACAGTCCAGATCTTAAGTTCACCGCTTATCTAACATATCTTGCTCACCCCGATTCGGTCGTCGCTATATATAAAATCGTCGTCTTAGCTTTAAGTGACAGACAACATATAGCGACGGATCGAATCGTCGCCCGGTCCGTCGCTAAAAGGGGTGAGCAAGGTATATTAAATAAGGGGTGAACTTAAGATCCGGACCGTATATATATATATATACAAAAAATGTATCAGTCCTGGACTCCGTGACGAGTAAAATTTAGGACCCTTTTTTGTTTTATTTAAAATAACTAAAAAAAGTTTTAATATTTTATGAAACCAAATTTTTCATAATAATTCCAGCCCATAAAATATTAAATTATTTTTTTAGTTGTTTTAAAAAAAGAAAAAAAAAAGGGTCCGTAATAACAGAAAATGCGAGAGTCCTGGATAAGAAATAGGACCTATATATATATATATATATATATATATATATATATATATATATATATATATATATATATATATCAAAGTAAATATGTATTTAACGACAAATAATATATTGACCTATATTAATAGGGCAACTTATTTCTACAAAAAAATTAAATAAAAAAAATCTATTAATTCTTGCATACGAAAGTGGAAGATAATATTGTAGATGAAGAGATGTTGGAGTTGGATAAAATAATTAATTTAACTAATTCTAACGTTCTTGGATGAATTTATGAGCTATTTCAGTAATTCAATTTATGTCAATTCAAGTAGGGCTGAGTAAAAAACGAATAACACCGAACTGAATTTATTTTTTAATCGATTTTTTTTCGATTATTCAAGTATTTTTTGTAATTCAGTTATATTTGATTTTATATTCAGATTACGAGTTTGGGTTTAGGTTCGAGTTTGGTTTTCACTTTTTGTTATTCGATTAACCGAATAACCGAATAAGAAATTAAAAAAAATTAAGTCTTACAAATTAAAAGAGTGTTCTCTCATCTCACTCTCTATCCATCTAATCTCAAATCTCGACTCTCATCTCCCAAATCGATCTCTCATCTCTCAAATCTCGATCTAACTTGATACCCTCAGCCCTCGTCTCTCAGATCTCCCATCTCTTTGCCTTAGACCCTAGTGCCCCTAACCCAAAAGCCAAAACCTCAATCCCCAAATCGCGACTCCGCTCCGCCTCTGAACGGACCAAAGATTGGACGTCCAAATTTGTTCTTGATCTTGGTGGTCCATTTCTCTGGCCCAGATTGTACTGCAAAATCTCTCTCATCATCTCATCATGCCATCCAATTTTGTTCACTCCAGTATTCAACAGCAACGTCAAACACCAAGAGTGGTTTATACCCAGAAAGCACCATTACAAGAATGGAACAGGCAGGGGAACTAGCAGAAGATATCATGGCTATTGATTATGTAGACAGGGTGAAAGCCAGATCAATCGGAAATGTCCATCAATTTTTATTTTCATGTGCACCTACTTTACTTCTAAAAGGTCTAGCAAGTGGTGACAAAGGTAAATTGTAATGTTTTAAATATTTAAATGTTAATTATGAAAACTTTCATTACAGTTATTAACCGAATAACCAAATTTACTATTCGGTAATTCGATTATCTCAAAATTCGATTACTTGTTTAGATATTAAAAGTGTATATATTACAGTTTTCGGTTATAACTGAATAGCCTATTTGCTTTGATTATAACCGAATTGCTCACCCCTAATTCCAAGTGAGGTAATTTTTAGTTCTTGCGCACATTGTTATTTAAGGTACATTGCACAAATGTCTTCCTAGGGCTAGGCACGACTTGAGGCGAACACCTTATCAAAATGAAGCGCACATACTAATAATACAATATATATATATATATATATATATATAGAGAGAGAGAGAGAGAGGTTGGATCAGGTCCGGACTCCCGGACCGGACCAAAATTCGGACTTTTTTTTTTGCTTTTTTTTTTAACTTTTTTTGTTTTTTTTAAAATAACTAAAAAAAAATAAATAAAAAAAATATGGAACTTGAATTTTTACATAATATAGTGTTTTTGGTATGATTTGGATACATATAACAAAACATGTCTGTACAGTCTGTGCAGAATGTACATATATTTTTTGGTATAGGTATCCAAATCACGCCCAAAATATTGTATTATGGAAAAATTTCAGTTTCATAAAATATTAAATTTTATTTTAGTTGTTTTAAAAAAAAGCAAAAAAAAAAAAAATTGGTCCTTTTTTTATCAGGTCCGGACTCCCGGACCTGATCCTTGTTATGTGTATATATATAAAATCAAAAATACAACAGATATAGAACTATATATCAACTAATTATTCAAATTCGTAAATTCAAGATAACAAAAAAAAAACAAGTTCAATAGAAAACATTCAACAAGTTTCAAAACATCAATAGTCACAATCTTACTTGGATAACAAAATATTAAGTCTTAAAGATTGTAATACATCTCATTCTCATTTATTTCATCTTGAAGACATCCAAATCTACTTCATAATTAGAGTTACGACCCTCCACCTCAAATTCTTCCTCATCGTCATTCTCTACAATTTTTTCATCAATTAGGTTACGCGTATGAGCCGTGGTGGATGATTTTGAACTAGATGTATTTTTTCTTGTGTTGACCACCTTTAATATGACTGTGATCTAGAATTGTAGCGAGACTCTCCAACGCCTAAAGCACTAGCAACATTCTTCCACATTAATGCATCATCATTAGTATAAATAAGATCAGTATCTTCATCTAATTCTCCATCAATCTTTTCAAGTAATTAACTAGTCATTAATATCATTCAAGGATTGGGATCAATGTGTGACGACCCCAAAATAGGTCCATTCCATCCAACCCATCTTGAGTCGCCAGATACATTGTACAGAAACAAATACAACTTCAGTAATATAATTGCCGTGCAAAATACGATAACAACACATATATCGTGAGTTTGAATACAAATATTGTATACCGTAGAGTATACAAACTCAAAAGGAGTCCTCATTACAATTATTGATACACTATTTTACAAAAATAGTGAGGGTCAAGTAAACAACTATCTTGAATCATCACTCCATACCGGCTTAGTTCTTGCTAAATTCTCTCCTTCGAGAAGAAACAATGGAACAAAAAGGAAAAGGGTGAGCTCAACTAGCCCAAGAAAAGAATATTATGACTAAGATAATATACAACAAATTATCATTAGTCTTCAACAGGAAAATCGATAAAATATAATAGACAACAAGTTTTAGATCAACAACTACAGCGGAAACAACAATCCATTAGAAGAGTCAAGTAGAGAAAGAATTATACTATCTTCTAAGATTTAAAATTCCATCATCAATATTTTATTCATGTAACATCAATCAATATACATCTTGAATCAAATATTCATCTTTGCACTACAGGCCAAAGATATTCATTTGTATCACCAAATGTCATGTTCATCTCAACACATGTTCATCTTCTGCACTACGCCAAAGATATTCATTAGGTAATCATTCATCTTTGCACTATAGGCCAAAGATATTCAGTAATATCATCATTTAGGACTGAGGATGATGAAAAATATTTTAAAGAAAAAACGAATCCAAAGAGGCGGACAGGAAGGACAAATAGTAGGGATTCAGATAACAGCTTTATCCAAGATCAATAATACTTCATAAATACCAATTTTGAAGTAGAATTCAAAAATAAAGATCAAAACATGGATACAATCAAAGATAATAACCATAATAGACATCTTGGACAAAAAAGAAGAAAATTTTATTTTTCTATGAATAAAGTCCAGATTCATGAATAAAGCTGTCAGATACGTGAATAAGACCAGATATCGTGAATAAGAACTCCCAGACACAAAAAGTTCCAAATTTGATAAAAAGTTCATACCAACATTTTGGTATAATGATATTGAAGAAAATATCATTTTAAGAAGAATATAACACCCTTTACCTCAAAATAACCGTATTTTACATTTGAATTTCTGGATATAGTCTTTGATAGAAACTCAGACCTAATAACAACTCTCAAAGTATCTAAATACTCACAAAAATACGCTCAATAATCTAGAGAGAAAGAAAACTTGTTTCTGGTATGATTTTAAATTCTAACATAAGCGTCTATTTATAGGAAAATGCTAGAACGCCATAGGAGACTAAAATAATAAAATATATTATTTTTCTTTTCAACCATCTACGCCACCCACCATTTTGAGTCAAGCATGCCTTCTTAGACAAAAATTAGCAGCCCATGTGTTTATAACACAAGTGGGTCCCACCCATAATTTAATAAAAATTATTTTATTTTTCGAAACTTCAACAATTCATAGAAAATAGTCCGATTATCAGAAAAATACGAATTTTATGTCCATTCTGCCTGAAATCGAATTCTCTACAACTTTACAGAAGAAAGTTTTTCCAAATTCCAAACATAAAATATCTGAAATCCACAAACGGATGATTTTTAATACCTCCACACCGACAAAATACTGATAAAACACCTCAGCATTAATTCCTTCATTTTTATCCACATAAAAATAAATATATCCATCATTTATATCCACATAAAATAAATATTTTCTTATCATATAAATCAATAATTAATTATTCACAAATAATATTACAGAATCACAATTATGACAACTGCAGCCGCTCCTTGAGAAAGAGGGGGCTTTCAATAGAATTTCTCCTTCTTCGCAATTAGGTGACCAAACCTCTCCTTGATGTAACTTTCTAGACATTGCCAATAATGCTATCTAATAATATTATTCAAATAATATGAATTATTGATTTGATAATGGGAAATCTTAGGCAAAGGATAATTATTGAAACAATAATATAAAATATCAACGCAACAATTATTGAATCAATAAAATAAAATATTGAATAAAGAATTATCGTAATAAATTATTGAGTAGTTCCTTCTTACGTATTTAATCAATAATTCAACTATACTGCAATACCGTGTCTTCTTTGTCTAACTCACGCCAGACATCGTATTTTGACCACCGGGTATTCCAACAATGTTAATTGTAAATAACTACGCCAAGTTATTTATAAAAACTCAAACTTGTCATTTTCTTCATCCGACGCTTATTCTCATATGGGGCCCACAAATGATCGCATGGCATTCAGCATTTAATATTCCCCGACAATGAGAATATTCCACGACCAAACGAATATTCCCCGACAACAATGATTATTTTATAACCACTTGCTTATTTTAAAAATTTGCACATTTCACCCATAACCAAAGTATTATATCAAATTAATACCTTATTATTCACAATAATAAATAAAGAAAATTTGATTTTATTCATTAAAAAGTTGGGGTCTTACACAATGTGTCACGTAATTCATAGCGGTGCTTCAATGCCCTGTTTTTGCTATGAAGCTACAAATATTAATATAACACTATAAGCATATTAAGCTATAAATCATTCCAACAAGACTGAGCTAGTCTATTTTTCTTTTTGCTATGAAGCTATAAATATTAATATAAACACTATAAGCATATTAAAAGAAAGACAAAAAGAAGAGATCCAAGGTATATTCTGAAAAGAAGAAAATCAAGAAAGCTAAGGGTAAGGTGAAAGGAAATAATAATAAGAAAGTTGATCCTGATAGTAAAGAAATATACTTCCATTACAACAAACCGGGTCACTGGAAGAGGAACTGCGAGAAGTTTCTTGCAGAACAAAAATAGAAGAAGCTTGAAGAAGTTTCGACTTCCGATTAAGGTTTGTTCATGATTGTAATTAATTTTTCCGAAAGTCAAAATTCTACTTAGGTATTGGATATCAGTTGTGGTTCTCACATATGTAATACTATGCAGGGACTAAGCAGAAGTAGAAAGGTCAACAAAAATAAGGTCGTACTACGAGTGGGAAATGGAGCAAATGTTGCTGCATCAGTTGTAGGAACTTATTGTTTAGCACTGCCTACAGACAAATCCGTTAGTTTAAATAATCGTTATTATGTTCCAACACTTATTAGAAATATTATTTCTATTTTTTTATTCGATATGAATGTTTTTGATATTATAATAAAGAACAATAATTGTTCTATTTATAATAAAAATGTTTTATATGGCGTTGATAATTTATTGAATGGACTTTACATACTTGACTTGCATGAAAATATACTTTAAATTAAACAAACTAAGAAAAGAAAAAGAGATAATGTTAATTATACATTTATGTGGCACTGTAGACTCAATCATATTAATGAAACAAGATTAATCAAGTTGCATAAATATGGGCTTTTAGAGCTATCTGGTTACGAATAATATCCAAATTGTGAATCTTGTCTCATGGGTAAGATGACGAAATCTTCTTTTAATGGAAAAGGAGAAAGAGTTACAAAGTTGTTATCATTGGTACACACAGATGTATGTGGACCTATGACAACGACTGTATAAGACCCTAACTTTTATGAATAAAGATTTAATTTTCTCTAAATATCATTTTGAATAATAAGGTGTGGATTTGAAATAATATTATAGTTGTGGGTAATATTTATAAATTTTGCAAAGTAAGCAAGTTGTCATAAAATATTCGTTTGGTCGGGGAATATTCTTTTTGTCGGGGAATATCCGTACGACGACACAATCATTGGTGGACCCCCACAACAGAATTACTGTTGGATATAAAAAGCGACAAAAATAACCTTTTTATAAAAATAGCGACAAAACTTTTACCGTTAACTGTTGAAATATCCGGTGATAAAAGTACAGTAATGCACGTGGTTGCACAGTAGCACACAATATTGTACAGTATATTTGATTATTAATGCTTACGTGAGAAGTCACTCAGTTTTATTCAATTATTGCAACAGTAGTTGATGCATATTATCTCATATTATTGATTCAATTATTATCACAATATCATCTGCACAATATTTTATATTATTAAATCAATAAATGAGACGACAAAGTTATTCATATTATTATTTGCATTATTGACAATGTCTAGAAAGTTCTGTCGGGGAAAGGGGTTTGGTAATCTAATTGTGCGCCAATAAGGAGAAGTGCTTATCGGATAGCCCCCTCTTTCCTGGGAATGATCTGGTTGTTAATATTGTGAGTTATAATATTAATGATGAATAATTATTGAAAGATTAAAAATATGTTTAGTGAAGTCAAGTGATTTGATATAAATAAAGGGGTTTGTCATGAAGTATTTGTTGTAAATTTGGTTTATTACATGGACCCCCACTTACTCATTTTTCAAAAATATCGGTAGAAAGTTATCTCAGTTTTTATTTTATAGTAATAAAACAGAAAACTTTTTATATAAAACATAATACTTTTTATAAATATAGTATATTATATTTTATTTTATTGCATAGTACTGCATAGTGTTTGCATAATGTTGCATAGTGCAACATAATAAAATCAGAAAATTCGCCGAATTCGTCTGTGAATTCAGCGTTGTTCACCCGTGAATTTTTTTATAGTATCCTGTCATTCTCCTATAAATAGGATGCTTAGTTTAGAAATGAAAATCACACCAGAATCAGAGAATTCTCCTTCTATAATATTGAGCGTATTTCTTTTGAGTTTAAGGAAGCTTTGAGTGTAGAAAATAGTACAAGTTTTCTTCAAGAATATCTCCGCTATATCAGTCAGAATTACTCTCCTACTAAATTTTGAAAACATGTTCAAGATTGCCTTTGAAATCACTTTATCATAAATAATGCAATATAACACATATAAGGCAACTTTAAATCTCTTATCATACGTAACTAAGTCAAGTTAACATCTTTCTAAGATTAGAACCCACATCATGTAGCATTCATGTATATTAACTTATTATGCTAAGCTTTTCTTTTAAAATAATTTCTAACATAAAGCTAACACGTTTGATCATGACAAAGACACTATAAACACCATATCATGCTTATGTATATCTGAAATCAATCATGTGTATAACATACTAAGTTCAGAATTTGTAAAACATGTATTACTTCAAAGTTTGTTTTTAAACTTTAAGTTTTGATTACAAATCTCTCACTAACTTATGTTGATTACTTTATACTATATAAAGAAAGCTTTCTACCTCACGCTATACCCCCACTAGTACAAAACAGTAAATAGATAACACTTAAACAATAACATTTTTATAAAAAATGTTATGATATTTGTTTTTCACAATATTTTTTAACAAAACGTTATAGATACATATAAAATAGCGTTATCTATTTATAAAAACAATTTTTGAATTTAAATAGATAACGTTTTAAAAAAAAAAACCTTATCTATGTAAAAAACACGGAGGGAAAAAAAAACACCGAACTTAAATTTTTTTCGTTCTGGTACTTTTCTGTCTCTGCCCAACTTTGTCTCTCTCATTTCACCAGCTCAACTCTCTCACTCAGATATGCTGCAGATCTCATTCTCCTCCCTCTCGACTCCCTCTAACCCTAGAAATAGTGGCGGCGTAGTGGTGGCGGTAGCGACGACATAGTGGTGGCCTCTCCTTTAACTTCTCCTCCATTATAGGGTTTTAATTTCCTATTTTCTTCATCTACGTTCTCTTTCCTAGGGTTATTCTCTCTCTTCAGATAGTTGACGATGGTGCAGGAGGTTGTTAATAACGGCGAGTCGCAGAACGGAAACTCCAAGGTGGTGACATTCTCGGCGTTGAAGCCTCACCTGTTCATGGAGGCTCCGAAAGCAAGCGACGTCGTACTATTCTATAAGGTAGTCACTCGATCTTCCTCTTCTCCTATTTCTCGATCCCCCCAATTCATTTTGATTTAATTTCTTAGTCCTTGTTTAGAATTTTTCTGTTTGAATAATTTTTTTTGGTCGATTCTCATACTGTAGTCGCTGAAGCATAGTTTTTTTTTGTGCCTTTCCAAAGTTCCCACATCCTGTTATGCCAATTCCCTGAGTGGGTGACTGACACAATTTGACATGTCTGCTGGTTTCATGCTGAGCACAAATGGGCTGAATAATGAGATTAGCTATTGAACAATCTCAGTATGGAGATCTTTCCATATAAATCAGATGACTTCAAGCATTTTACAGGTCAATTGAGAGGCATGTATTTATGATTACTATTTTGTTGATAAATGATGTTTAATGGAATTTATATATACTAATTGGATTAGAGGCAGAGTTGCTGACTTGCTGGAGATGTGGATTTTGAGAAAATGTTTCATTTTCTTAAGAAAAAAAGATTGAGAAGAATAAAATGAAGAATAATGTCTATGAATTTCTGCTTCTTAAGTTGTATTATGATATTTACATTCTGGAAAGATGCTTATTTTTTGTACATCTGCTATTCTGTAAATTTTGGCTAGGTTTTATCAGAAGACTTGCCTGGTGTAATTGAAAAAATATCATTCCCAAAGTCAATGCGTTGGAACTCTGAGGTCTGTGCCATATAATTTCTTTTTATCTGTTACTAAGTTTGACCTTCTAGATATTGAAACTTATAACATAAAAGTTTAGTCATAGGAGCATAGTAAATTTAACTAGATATGTATAGAAGAGATCTGAGTATTGACACTCGTATAAAAAATGGATCATAGAAGCTCTGATGGTGTGTGGAATACCATTTATTTATCAGAGGCAGTAAATTGTGTACCATCTAACATGGAATTGTCCAGAAAATGTGACTCTTCTGCATTCATTTTTAAATAGGTGCCAGAGAAGTTCTAACTGTCTGATATGTTGGCAATCCATTAGCCTGAAGGATCCTACCAGGTTTATTCTGGTCTTTGTGAATGTTACAATTATCTTTAGCTTCTACTTCTTTACTATTTCTAGTGTCTGATTCAATGGAACCATTTATTTTGAATTTCATGGCAGTCAAGAATTGCTTGAGGCTGTAGAACGGGAGAAGAGCTTTAGTTTTAATCCGGCAAGAAATTCCAGAATATTTCACCATCCCACTCTTGGAGATCTTAAATTGCAGCATGTCTGTTGTCTATTCATACTATATGAGATTATATGTTCTTAGTTTTTATGTTAAAGTTTTACATGCCTTTTATACTATTTGGTTTCTCTGATTGTAATGCAGTTACCTATTGATGCAAGTGATACTGGACTTGAGGACCACATAATCCATCATTTGACTGCTGTTGCAATGGGAAGGGCCCAACATGTTGCTCGGAAGGATGGGTCAAGGATTCGGTCATCTACTCATGCTCGTCAACAGTTCCTGGTGTTTTTAACTCATCCTAATTCACTCTCCGCATGTCCTGTATCTGCTCCTATTGCTCCAGTACAAGGTGAACCTGAGCCAGGCACTTGAAATAGCATGCTGGATAGCTCTACTGAAGGTAATGGTGTAACAACTGGCGCACTTGCATGCTGGCGTACTTCTTAATATGACACAAAATGTTACATAATTATGTATGTTGAGATGCATGATGTCAATGTATAGAGTTTAAATTTACTTCTTTTATTGCAATTACTAGTGGTCTTCTCACAAGTCTCATATAACAATTGAAAACAAAAATTTGAAGGCACCCCCTCCCTCCACTAGTGGTCTTCTTTTTTGTGACGCCCCCAAAACAGGTATACATAACTCATCTTGGGTCGCCAGATACATGGTTTAGAATTCAAATACAATTTAATTATACAACTTTCGTGTAAAATATGACAAAACATATACTGTGAGTTTTAATATAAATATTGTCATCTAGACAATATCCACACTCAATGGAGTCTTCATTACATTTATTATCACACTATTTCACAGAATAGTGAGGACTACTAATGCACCATCTACGACCATCACTCTGTTCCCCGACTAGTCTCAGCTACGTTCTCATTTCCTGAAGAGAACAGTGAAAGAAAGGGTGAGCTCAATTAGCCCAGTAAGAAATATTATGATTAAGATAATGCAGAATAAATTATCCTTAGCCTTCAACAGTATAACAACTGATAGAATATAATAGACAACAAGTTTTAGATCAAAAACTGCAGCGGATCAAACAATCCATTAGAAGAGTCAAGTAAAGTATAAAATCTACTATCTTCTATGCTTTAAAAAGTTTTTCATCAACTTTATTCTTGAGACTCAACAATAAATAAAATCAAATCATCCTCGCCCACTACCAAGGATATTCATGTAATCATCAATGGTCATGATTATACTTAATAATCCTCGTTATAATCATACCAACAACAAATCCACCAATGAACTACAGTGCCAATGAGGACTTTTACCACATCATTCGTCACATTACGGTCATGATTATACCGAATAATTCTCATTCATAATCATACCAAGTCCATCTATGCACGTAAGCCAAAGATGACTTTTATCACAATATAAGCATGGGGATGATGACAATGACATAATAATTCAATAAAACAAGTTCAAGAATAAATTTTAAAGATTTATAAATTAATTTATCTAGGAACCAATAACGTCCAAATTGTCGAACGTGATCTTTGCTTTGTAGAGTAAAATTCAAGAATGCTCAGAAGAATATTTCCATGAAAAGATACTGAATGAAACGCAAATATCAAGGATATTCCACTAATTTCATGGAGTATAGAAGTCAAAGCTTTAATCAACTAGGTATAATAGAATATATGAAACTGCAAATGAATTTTCGCCCGCCATGCGGTAATTCACGTAGACAGATCATTTCCACAATTTAATAAGAAATGAATACGAAGGATCATTCACCATGCATGTGGTAATCCACATAGACAGGTTATTCCAACAGAATAATAAAGAATGGAATAACAAAAGGATTCACCATGCGTGCGATAGATCGCATGATGATAGTTATTCCCAATGTAATAATAAATAATGGAACCAGTCCTGGCGTAAATGCACGCATGTGATATTCCGACGTAATAATAAATAATGGAACCAGTCCCGTAACGCATGCATGTGATATATTCGATAGAATAATAAATAATGGAATGGAGTCCCAGGTAAAACGCATACGAGACATGATATTTCAATGTAATAATAAAGAACGGAATATTAGAAGAATTTCACCATTATTGCGGTACTTCTCATAAACAGGTTATTCCAACATAATAATAAAGAATGAAATAACAGAAGCTCTCTTCATGAATACGAAAGAATAATACCCTTTACGGGTATAACAAATAATATCCCTTACCTTAGAAAAAACTGGATATTGGAAATGTGAAGTAGCAGAATACTTTTCTTATTTCTCTCAATAGTTTCTCTCTCTAGAGTTTCAGTGAATTCGTAAGAAATAATGAAGGAGTGAGCTTCTATTTATAGGAGAATGGACTGAATAGTAACTAATTTATGAACGGTCCAGATTGATTTACTTTTAAACGGACGGTCCATATTGATTTATTATTAAAACTTAAAGCAATGGTCCATACTGATTTACTATTTAAACTTAAAGTAACGGTCCATACTGATTTACTATTATAACTTTCCACCAGCGGTCCATATTAATTTACTATTACATCTTCAACCAACGGTCTGAAAAATTAGCACATCTCTTCATGGAATAATATTTTACCCAAAAATGATTTGGACCGAAAAGAAATATATTTTACGGGTGAATAGTACCCCGTGAATAGTAACTCGTAAATAGTAATTCGTGAATAGTAACTCATAAATAGTAACTCGTGAATAGTAACTCGTAAATAGTAACTCATGAATAGTAACTCGTGAATAGTACTCCGACACGAAAAGTGCTCCGAATACCCGATTGAACAATATAACCTCCAAACATCAATTATTATCGAAATAAATGTCGATTTTCACTAACACAAATAATTCTAACACAATAGAACTATAAAATTCATCTTTAATCAACACGAACTTATTCATCATTAATATTATAATTCACAATATTTAACAACCAGGTCGTTCCCAGGAAAGAGGGGCTTTCCGATAAGAATTTCTCCTTATTGGTAGCCTTGATTAGGTGACCAAACCTCTCATTGACAGAACTTCTAGACATTGTCAATATTGCAAATAATAATATGAATAACTTTGCCGTCTCAATTATTGATTTAATAATATATCATATTATACAGATGATACTGTGATAATAATTGAATCAATAATATGAGAGATATGATGCATTAATTACTGTAGCAATAGTTGAGTATAACCGGTGACTTATCACGTAAGCATCAATAATCAATACCGGTATTACTACTTATGCAACCACGCCAGACATCGTTTGTACTTTTTACTACCGAGTAGTTCAACAGTTTTAACGGTAACACTTTCGCCGTTATTTTCATAAAAATATTTTTGTCATTTTCTCAATCCGATAATAATTCCATTGTGGGGTCCACCAATGATTGTACCGTCGTACGGATATTTCCCGATAAAAAGAATATTCCCCGACCAATCGAATATTATACAACAACTTGCATACTTTACAAAATTTATAAATATTACCCACAACTATGACATTATATCAAATCCACACCATAATATTTTAAAAAAATATTTTGAGAAATTTAAATCTTTATTCATAAAATTCGGGGTCTAACAATCTCCCATCCTTATGAAATTTCGCCCTCGAAATTTACGTACGTACCTGGTATGCCGAAGAGATGAGGATACCTTGACTTCATTTCAGATTCTAACTCTTGAGGTATAACCTTTGAGTATTGAATGCGATCCTTCTTATCCAAGATTTTAACACGTAGCTCCTCATACGTTAAATCTTTTGCTATCTTGTCTAATTCTAATTTAATAATGTGGTTCGGGGCATCCACATATTTACGTAACATCGATACGTGAAAAAAAACGTTATGAACACGCGACATACTTGGCGGTAAAACGAGCCTATAGGCCACAGTTCCTACTCGATCGAGGATTTCAAATAGACCAAAAAAATCAAGGGTTGAGATTTCCTCTCTTCATCGAGTCTTGCTTCTAGAATAACGCCCTCTTAAACCTTCTTCTTCACATTCATCACTCAAGTTGTGTAGCTTGAATTTTGGCCTTTAACTTTATCGATTAAAGTCGTTTCTACTCAGTATATTTGATATCACCACGTGGGTCCCTAGAGTCTTTAACTCTATCTTCATCATTTGTAAGTTATACAAAATTTGTCTTTGTGTTAACAACATCGCACTTGTAAACGCATACGATCTTCTACTCAACGCGTCAGCTACCACGTTCGCTCTTCCACGATGATATTGAATGGTACGATCGTAATCTTCAACAGCTCAAGCCAACGTCTTTGGCACATGTTACGTTCGTTTTAGGTAAAGAAAATATTTGAGGGTTTTAGAAATAGGTTTTGTACTGTGGTCAATACAAAATTCGATTTCACGCTCTAGGGGTAGGCTAAGAAGTCTTCAAGAATACGTCAGGAAATTTATTAACGATAGAAATATCATTCAAAACTGTGACTCTCATTCAAGACTTGGATAGCACGTCACATTGATACCTATCAACTTGTCATCGTCATTCACAGCGTCGCCTACAGAAAGTCTGGCTTCAGTGCATTCCACACAAGGAAGTTACCAGCGAAAGGCTTAGGGCTCTTTACTTATGACTTGATATGACAATGATTGACTTTAGTGGTTTGGTTGCTTGAATTCGTATAACAGGTTGGTTAGGAATATGAAAGCTAACAACCTTACGAAAAGCATGATGAGTAGTTAACCAATCGATTCCTAAAATCACATCAAAGGAAAGTATTTTCAAAGAGATAAGATCGACAGGTAACGTGAAAGTGTCGATTTGAATCAACAAGATTTATAAACAGTGGAGGTAACGAAGGGTTCTACTATCGAAGTTTCAACCAATAAGTCAAAGTCTAATTTCTGTGAAGTCAAATTTAAACGTTGAGTGCAAGCAAGAGAGATATAAGAATAGGTAGAGCCGGTATCTAATAAGGTATACACTTCGCAAGAATTTATAATTAACTAACCTGTGCTAACTTCGTTCGGGTCACTCGCTTTTTGAGAAGTCACGAAAAACGCTCTTCCTGAAACCACCGACTTTGTTTTGTCCGTATCCGCCTTTGGTACCACCGTCCCAGCTGGACTTGACTTTGGTGCACGACAAAATCGGGCTAAGTGACCTTCTTTTCCACAATTATAACATGCTTTGGACTGCATCACACAGTTTGACCGATGTGTCCCCTCCCTCAAGCATTTGAAGCATCTGAACGGCCATTGCTCTCCTTCCTTAACAGTCTTGATCTTGTTGTCTTTCCATCATTATTGAACCTTCTCTTCTTAAAATTTCCACTTCTATTATCTTGGCCATGATTACCATCGAAGTGGTTACCATTCTTGGCATGATAATTTTCCCCACGATGGTTATCATTGTTCTGATGGCCGTTGCCACCGGTACGATTATTATCGTGTTGTTGGTCGTTGCCTTTTGGTTGTGCTAAATCATTATCGTGCTCCAATAACTGAGCCCTATTCACAACATCTGAATATAAACAAAGTTTGTGAGAAATAAGGTATTGACGTATATCGGGCTTCAAATCACTTAGAAACATTCGCGTCATTCGCTCCTCATTATCAACCAAATGGTATGCAAATCGGGATAACTCCGTAAATTTAGCCTCGTATTGCGACACGGTCATATTGTTTTCCTTCAACTTGATAAACTCCACCTCCTTCATGTGACGAATACTTTCGGGAAAGTACTTGTTGTTGAACAACTCTTGGAACTTCTCCCAAGACATCTTGAGTGCGTCAGGCTGGGTACGTTTTATAGATTCCCACCAGTAATCTGCTTCTTCACGCAACATAAAGGTGGCAAAGGGAACCTTTTGCTCCTCGGAGCATCCCAAGACATCAAATATCTTGGTGATCTACTTTAACCAAGTCTCCACCTTAAATGGTTCTGGTTTTCCCAAAAACTCTGGTGGTCCCAGCTCCTTGAACTGCTTAGCGGTGACCGACCGTGGGTTGCCATTGTTTCCACCTACATTATGAGCAGGAGTCTCTCTCACCTGATGTTGCATAAAGCCTCTGAACATCCCATCGTTAATCATTTCATCGGTGTTATTGTTTACCTTAGGATTATTGTCTTCCTATTGCACATTATCCTGGATTTTAATCGTTGGTGACTCAACGGTCTCATGTGCTTCATTGTTGATCCCAACATTTTTGGATGCCATTTTCAAATACTGCCACGAAACAAGGGTTAATTAGCATGTCACATATTATCCCTATACTGTGACCGACCAATTAAATACCAAATAAACTAGGTAGGTCATACTAGCGAAGGAATTCCCCGTCTCTCCCCTCCTAGTTCTTGTCTCTCATCTCAGTCCCTAAGCTTTGATACCAACTGTGACGCCCCCAAAACAGGTATACATTATCCATCTTGGGTCGCCAGATACATGGTTCAGAATTCAAATACAACTTAATTATACAACTGTCGTGTAAAATACGACAAAACATATATTGTGAGTTTTAATACAAATATTGTCATCTAGATAATATCCACACTCAATGGAGTCCTCATTACATTTATTATCACACTATTTCACAGAATAGTGAGGACTACTAATGCACCATCTAGGACCATCACTCTCTTCCCCGATTAGTCCCGGCATTCGTTCTCATTTCACAGAAGAGAACAATGAAAGAAAGGGTGAGCTTAACTAGCCCAAAGAAATAATATTACTACTACGATAATGCAGAATAAATTATCCTTAGCCTTCAACAGTATAACAACTGATAGAATATAATAGACAACAAGTTTTAGATTAAAAACTGCAGCGGATCAAGCAATCCATTAGAAGAGTCAAGTAAAGTATAAAATCTACTATCTTCTATGCTTTAAAAAGTTTTTCATCAACTTTATCGCTGAGACTCAGCTTAATAAATAAAATCAAATCATCCTTGCTCCACGGCCAAAGATATTCATGTAATCATCAATGGTCATGATTATACCGAATAATCCCTGGTTATAATCATACCAACAACAGTCCACCAATGAACTACAGGCCAATGAGGACTTTTACCACATAATTCGTCACATTACGGTTATGATTATATCGAATAATTCCTGATCATAATCATACCAAGTCCATCTATGCACGTAAGCCAAAGATGACTTTCATCACAATATAAGCATGAGGATGATGACAATGACATAATAATTCAATAAAATAAGTTCAAGAATAAATTTTAAAGATTTATAAATTAATTTATCCAGGAACCAATAACGTCCAAATTGTCAACATGATACTGCTTTATAGAGTAAAATTCAAGAATGCTCAGAAGAATATTTCCATGAAAAGATACTGAATGAAGCGCAAATATCAAGGATATTCCACTAATTTCATGGAGTATAGAAGTCAAAGCTTTAATCAACTAGGTATAATAGAATATATGACACTGCAAATGGATTTTCGCCCGCCATTCGGTAATCTACGTAGACAGATCATTTCCACAATTTAATAAGGAATGAATACGAATGATCATTCACCATGCATGTGGTAATCCACATGACAAGTTATTCAACGAAATAATAAAGAATGGAATAATGGAAGGATTTACCATGCGTGCGATAGACGCATGCAGACATGTTATTCCCAATGAATAATAATAAATAATGGAACCAAAATCCCGTAAATGCACGACGTGATATTCCGCGACAGAATAATAAATAATGGAACCAGGTTCGGCGTAATCACACAGACAGGATATTCCGACAAAATAATAAATAATGGAACCAGGTCCGACGTACACTCACAGACATGATATTTCAACAGAATAATAAAGAACGGAATATTAGAAGAATTTCACCATTATTGCGGTACTTCTCATAAACAGGTTATTCCAACATAATAATAAAGAATGGAATAACAGAAGCTCTCTTCATGAATACGAAAGAATAATACCCCTTACGGGTACAACAAATAATATCCCTTACCTTAGAAAAAACTGGATATTGGAAATGTGAAGTAGCAGAATACTTTTCTTATTTCTCTCAATAGTTTCTCTCTCTAGAGTTTCAGTGAATTCGTAAGAAATAATGAAGGAGCGAGCTTCTATTTATAGGAGAATGGACTGAATAGTAACAAATTTATGAACGGTCCAGATTGATTTACTTTTAAATGAACGGTCCATATTGATTTACTATTAAAACTTAAAGCAACGGTCCATACTGATTTACTATTAAAACTTAAAGCAACGGTCCATACTGATTTACTATTATAACTTTCCACCAGTGGTCCATATTAATTTACTATTATATCTTCAACCAACGGTCTGAAAAATTAGCACATCTCCTCATGGAATAATATTGTACCAAAAAATAATTTGGACCGAAAAAAAAAATAATATATTTTACGGGTGAATAATATCCCATGAATAGTAACTTATGAATAGTAACTCGTGAATAGTAACTCATGAATAGTAACTCGTGAATAGTACTCCGACACGAAAAGTGCCCCAATACCCGATTGAACAATATAACCTCCGGACATCAATTATTATCGAAACAAATGTCGATTTCCACTAACACAAATAATTCCAACACAATGGAACTATAAAATTCATCTTTAATCAACATGAACTTATTCATCATTAATATTATAATTCATAATATTTAACAACCGTGTCGTTCCTGGAAGAGAGGGGCTTTCAGATAAGGATTTCTCTTATTGGCGCGCATGATTAGGTGACCAAACCTCTCCTTGTGAGAACTTCTGAGACATTGTCAATATTGCAAATAATAATATGAATAACTTTGGCGTCTCAATTATTGATTTAATAATATATCATATTATGCGATGATATCTTTGTGATAATAATTGAATCAATAATATGAGAGATATGATCGCAAGAATTACTTTAGCAATAATTGAGTATAACCGAGTGACTTATCACGTAAGCATCAATAATCAATACTGCAGTGTGCTACTATGCAACCACGCCAGACATCGTACTTTACTACTAAGAGTAGTTCAACAGTTTTAACGGTAACACTTTTTAGCCATTATTTTCATAAAAATATTTTTGTCGTTTTCTCAATCCGACAATAATTCTATTGTGGGGTCCACCAATGATTGTACCATCGTACGGATATTCCCCGACAAAAAGAATATTCCCCAACCAATCGAATATTATACAACAACTTGCATACTTTACAAATTTATAAATATTACCCACAACTATAACATTATATCAAATCCACACCATAATATTTAAAAAAAATATTTCGAGAAATTTAAATCTTTATTCATAAAATTCGGGGTCTCACATTTTTGCTTTGATGCTTCCCTTTTATTTGTTGCAGATCAAAGCCCATCCAAGTGTTCTTTGTCATATATATACTATCCTCGACACCGGAGGACGTAAAGAAATCAAGGACAAGGACTTAATTGTAAAGTTGATTTTGGCCTTCTCAATTCTCCAGTTCAAGCACTTCAACACCCCTATTGGGTCAAAGTATTCTTGCATTCAGCACCAACTGTTTCCAAGGTTAGTGATCTGCCTATCTCATGAATGAAATTAGCATGCTCTAGATGGTTAGTTTCTTTCCTTTGCCTTGTACGTAGTGTAGGAATCACCGCAATAATTGATTGCAAGTTTTCTGCTACTACATAAGGACATTGTTTTACATCTCGAGTCTCCAATATTTCTGGTTCCACAACACACATGCCTTCCCATAGAGTAGCAGTCCATTTATTTACGATTGCGTGCATTCGATCTAGGAGCTCTGTTTTTTTCCTTGAATGGGCTATTAAGGGTTCCATTTTGAAGGGAACTATTGTGTATTCTTGAATCTTGGTTGGGTTTTTTATTATTAAGAATTTCTTTGCCTCTAACATTGTCTGTATATAAAAGTTGTCTATCCTAAGAGGCATCCACCTTAGGCTTCTCATCATATATTGATGGTATACTATACCATAAGTCATATATTAGAGACCTTTATATTGGAGACCTTCATAGTATGATTCTTCATAATTATTCACCCAACTAGCAGCTTCCACAACTTCAAAAAAGATGGGAAATGAGAGTGTGAGAGGCTTAAGATCCTTGTCATCCTCTTCTTTTTTGAGTTTTGATTCTAAGATCTTGACTACTCAACATGACTGTGTGCAGGGCTCATAGTGCAAATTATGGCAGTTCTTGTATTATCTCCTAGAGAGTTTTATAGTATGCGTGTCAGCTTGGAATTTCTGTAAGGTACATATCCATTTTCCCCTTTACTGCACCCAGACATAGCAATATATTGTTCATATCTTAATTTTAGGATATACAATAAAATTACAAAATTATCAAGTCTGACCTTTAGTAACTGCTTATCTATTCTACAGCGAAGTCCGAGATATTTTGATTTCCCGACAAGAAGTTGGCAAATGTGCTACAATTGTGATAAAAATGATCACAAAGGATGAGAGAATGTACCATGGAGAGAAAGAAGAAACCTTGCTATATTTGTGGAGGTTTAGAACACGGTCTGAAAGTGGCACAAGCATGTATATTAAATTTTAAGTTTTATTTACCTTGATCCCAAGATTTTCGGTGTTCCTAGGACCGAATTTATTTTTGAAGTCCTGTCTGCATAGCTTTCTAAGTCCTTTCTGTAATTCCTTTATCAATGGCTAACATGACCAAACTTACATTTTTGTAAGTCTTTGTTGACTTTTATGAATGCTACAGTTTCTCTTCAAAGATCTGCATCTTATAATGGTTTTATTTTTGTGTGGATTTATTTTTTAGCGTATGTGAGCAGCTACATGTAGAGCCTCGAGTTAACGGTGGATATGTACAGGGTTAGATGAATGTACGTATTTTGGGAGAACCTAGGCTTTTTTGCACATGCTTAGGTAGTAGCTTATTTTTATGGATAATTTGATTTATTTTGTGAATGTAATCAAATTCGCAATTCAATATAGTACTAATTTATATTGAAAAGTGAATTTGAGATGTATATATGGATAGTTTGGTATATATTTTGTGGATGTAGTAATTTAAAACTGTAAATGAATGGTATTATTGGGATGTATTTTGAATGGTTGATACATTTTAGCTTTAAATTTAAATGAGAATTTAGACTTTTTAGCTATATACAATGGCATTAGCAGATAGCAGGTGTATTGGTAATATAGGTGAACCACAACTTTTTTTTTTCTTTTTCTTTTTTATCTACAATATTTTAAAAATGTTGTATATTTGTATAAACTACAACATTTTTATCCAGAAAACGTTGTGGAATCATACTTTCTACAATATTTTCAAGCATCTGCTAATTTATGAAAACCAAATCTACAACGTTTTTTCTTAAAAAACGTTGTCTAATGTGCTTAACTACAACGTTTTAAAAACGTTGTGTAAGGGTGTCAAATAGATGATACCCTTAACCATGACGTAAGTTGTGTAGGGTATAGAATTTTATACCTCTTGAAGCTTAATTAATTTCCTCAACACAATGATTATACTCCCTCAATTTCTTAGCAGCTCACCCTCTACCTACACTTATCAGACAACTCTCAAGCAACTGAGAATGAGAAGGATTTGGCTGCCATTTATAGAAAAATGACTGCCCAGTCCATGGCTTTGTTCTATGGTTTGATTCAATGGAGATTGAGAAGAAATGTTATGTATAGAAGGGTTGGCCAACTGCCAATTCTTAGCCATCATCACAACCATCTCTAGCTTCATCATTTTCCTCTAAGCCTTTCTCATTTTGCTGAGTTTCATGTAATAGTAGGGGATATGCCATTGGCCTAATATGTAACTAGCAACTGAGACTTTTAATTTGGGACAGGGGTATTAAATCTCAGCAATTGTGTTTATAATACTTAGTTTGTTCCCAAAAATATAATTTTAATGTGTTAATGTTACTACATAATGGAAGTTAGGGATTATTTATGTATTCACATCATATAATTCATGTACATTATTCCAATCTAATTATTATTTATAATATGTATGGACTCCATTAAATTACCAACTAGTAATTATTATCCCCTTAAAACTTTATTATTCCAGTTATACTCACTTATTGGAATAGTTTGAAATTCTTTGACAGAGTACATCTTTTAATGTTTCCACACATACTTATTGTCACATAAAGAATTGTTTATGTAACTTATAATTTCCTACACTTTATAGTTTATATATATTACATAGTTATATTAATGTGTCACACCACATTTTCTTTTTAATGTAAGAACTATATAATATCACACACATTAATTAAATAATACCATTCTAATTATGCAATTTACTTTACTCACAATAACAATTAATAATCATATATCATTAATTAATCACCGTTAATAATTAATTAATATTCTACAATAACAATTAACAATTAATATTAATTAATTATTCACTTAATAATTCCTTTGTCGATTAATATCATTATTAATATCTCCCATCACCGTGCCACACAAGGCTTTCAACGAGTTCATCACAAATTCCATATATTCTCAATTATTCAATTATTTAATATAATTGAGTTAACTCATCTCGTAACACAAAATCATTTATATTCAAATAAATATTCATTTCCCTTAATATATTCATTTAATAAGACGTGAAAATTCTCGGGTATTACATCCTCCCCCCTTATAAAAATTCCATCCCGGAATTGCTACAAGGTTACACAAATAGATGGGGATAATCCCTCATCATCCTATCTTCTAACTCCCACGTTGCCTCCTCGACATCGTGGTTACGCCAAAATACTTTTACAGAGGAAATAACTTTATTTCTCAAGGTTTGCTCTTTCTTATCAAGAATTTGGATAGGAATTTCTTCGTACGCTAAGTTCTTCTCCACTTGAATGGGTTCATAAGAAATCACGTAATTGTAGTCAGGTTTGTACGGACGCAACACAGATATGTTAAACATATTATGGATGTGCTCCAACTCAGGTGGTAGTACAACTTTGTATGCTACTTCGCCCACTCGCTTTAGTATCTCGAACGGTCCTATGAATCTTGGACTCAGTTTTTCTTTCTTGCCGAAACATATCTTTCCCTTCCATGGAGATACCTTCAAGAATACAAAACTGTCGACTTCAAAGTCTCGGTCTTACCGATGCAAATTCGCATACTTTTTCTGGCGATCTTGAGCTGCCACTAGTCTGGCCCTTATTACTGTCACCACATCTGCGGTTTGTTGTACTAACTCTTGTCCGAGTATTCGTCGTTCTCCAACTTCGTCCCAAAATAATGGCATTCTGCACTTCCTTACGTAAAGAGCTTCATACGGTGGCATGCCGATACTCGCATAGTAACTATTATTATACGCAAATTCGACTAAGGGTAAGTGGTCATCCCAATTTCCCTTGAAGTCCATCACGCAAGTTCTAAGCATGTCCTCTAGCGTTTGTATTGTTCGCTCACTCTGTCCGTCTGACTGAGGATGATAAGCAGTACTTAACCTTAACTGTGTTCCCATCCTCTCTTGCAAGCTTTTCCAAATTTTTGATGTGAAACGCGGGTCTCGGTCAGAAACAATCGATACCGGCACTCCATGTCGTCAAATAATTTCCTTTACTTACGAACTCGCTAACTGATTTAAACTGTAGTGGATCTTGATCGGTAGAAAATGTGCGGTCTTTGTAAGTCGATCCACGATAACCCAAATGGCATCCAAACCTTTCTGCGTGACTGGAAGTCCTACCACGAAATATGCTCCCATTTCCACTCCGATATTTCCAATGATTGTAACAACCCACTCGGCCGCTGATGCTCGACTTTTACGCGTTGACAAATCAAACATCTACTAACGCACTATACGATTTCCCATTTTAAATTAGGCCACCAAAAATGTTGCCTCAAGTCTCGGTACATCTTAGTGCCTCCCGGATGAATGGAATATGTCGTATTGTGTGCCTCGTGAAAAATCTTTTCTCTTAACTTGGTTACTGCCAGTACCCACACTCTCCCCTCGAATCTTAAGATACCGTCTTTATCTATTCAAAATTTTTCTTCCTCATTTTTCGTGATCCTCTTCCTGATTTTCTCACCTTCTCCATCTTTATCCTGTGCTTTTTTTACTCTATCCAACAATGTCGGACAAGCTCCTATTACAAATAACTTCTCTTCAAACCTTTCGGGTCCCTTTACCTCTATTTCCAACTTCTCCATATCTCTTATTAACTCCTCCCGAGGTTTCAATTCAAACAATTTCTCCCTTTCTTTCCTGCTCAGAGCGTCGGCAACCACGTTTGCCTTCCCCGAGTGATAAAGAATATCACAGTCATAATCTTTGATCAATTTTAACCACCTCCTCTGACGCATATTCAATTCCTTCTATGTGAAGTTATATTTCAAACTTTTGTGGTCTGTGTATATCTCACATTTCTCTCCGTATAAATAATGCCTCCATATCTTTAACGCAAAAACTACTGTCGCTAACTCTAAGTCATGAGTAGGGTATCATTTTTTGTAATCCTTCAATTGCCTTGACGCATACATAATGACTTTGCCATGTTGCATCAGCACACATCCCAGTCCTCTATGCGATGCATCACTATACACCACAAATCCTCCCGTATTAGCCGGTAATGATAATACAGGCACCTCGCTCAATCTCTTCTTCAATTCTTGAAAACTTTCCTCGCAATTGTCGGTCCATACAAATTTTACCATTTTCCTTGTTAGATTACCCAGCGGGGTTGCAATCTTAGAAAAATCTTAAATAAATCTTCGATAGTACCCAGCTAACCCTAAGAAACTTCTTACCTCCGTCGGTGTTCTCGGCTGTGCCCAATTACTTACCGCTTTGACCTTTTCGGGGTCTACTGAGATTCCATTCCCATCCATCATGTGGCCTAAGAATTGAACCTTCTTCATCCAAAATTCACACTTTGAAAACTTCGCATACATCTTCTCCTTTCGTAGTGCCTCCAAAACAATCTTCAGATGTTTGACATGTTCTTCCTATGTCTTTGAGTAGATCAAAATGTCGTCGATGAAAACTACTACGAATTTATCCAAGTATGGCTTGAAAACTCGATTCATCAAGTCCATGAATGCTGCCAGAGCATTAGTCAAACCAAATGACATTACCAAAAACTCGTAATGTCCATAACGGGTTCGAAACGCAGTCTTTGGTATATCCTCTTCCCGCACTTTCAGTTGGTGATATCATGTTCGTAGGTCGATCTTCGAGAAACATTTCGCTCCCTTTAGTTGATCAAACAAGTCGTCTATCCTTGGTAATGGATATCTGTTCTTGATCTTTACTCTTTTCAATTCTCGATAATCGATACAGAGCCTCATCGATCCATCCTTTTTCTTAACGAATAACACTGGTGCTACCCAAGGAGACACACTCGGTCGAATTTAACCCTTATCCAATAACTCTTGAAGTTGTATCATCAATTCCTTCATTTCTACTGGCGCCATACGATATGGAGCTTTCGAAATTGGTGTTGTTCCTAGTGCTAAGTATATTACGAATTCAATTTCTCTGTCTGGCAGAAGACCAAGAAGATCGTCCAGAAACACATTTTGAAATTCATTCACTACGGGTATATCTTTAATCTCTACTCCCTTTTTTTGAGTGTCCACAACGTAAGCTAAATAACCTACACATCCTTTTCTTAACAATTTTTTGGCCTGCATCATCGTAACACAACACGATTGCTTAAGCGATGAGTTACCATGAAACACCACCTTAGACTTACTCGGAGTCTGAAGGTTCACACACTTGTTCTGACAGTCAATTACCGCCGCATGGTTATATAACCAATCCATTCCCAGTATTACGTCAAATTCTCCTAGTCTAATAGGAATCAAGTCTACGCTCAGTTCATGTTGTCTAATGTTTGCCCGATAATTTTGATAAACGCATTCTACATGGATTATTTCCTTATTCGCAACTTCTATATTCAAAGGATCTTCTAAACGTTCTTGGGGTGTACAAAGTTTACTAGCAAATTCTTCAGATACAAAAGAACAGGTGGCACCTGGATCAAATAATACGTAAACATTTATATTATCGATTGGGATTATACCTGACACCACGTCCTTCGCACTCTCTGCGTCTGGATGATCATATTAAAGGTTCAAAGATCGATCGGTTGGAGTTCTTGAGTCCACCAATCATTAACTTGCTTCCTCTTCCTTGGCCTCCACCAGCTTCACCGCTCCCTTTCTTCGAGCAATCCTTTATCTGGTGCTCTGTTGATCCACAAGCAAAACATCCTCTGATCTTCTTTGGATTTGGGCAATTTGGCGATATGTGCCCCTCTTGGCCGCAATTATAGCAAGTACTCTTTCTGTAACGACCGAGAAATTCGGATGACCGAGAAAAACACTATTCACCGTTTATCGCTCGAGAATTATTTTTGAACTTCCGAGAAATACGTAACGTTAGAATATCGAAGCGAGATGGATTATGTAATAATAATCTAAGTATGAGAAACGCAATATTTTGCATGTGGACTTAATTTGAGGATGAGAAGTATTAAATTATAATGAAATGAAATGGTGGAGTATGTATCTTATGCAAGTTCATAAGCTTAAAGAGGTAAACATAAGTGGGATTTATTATCAAGCCCAAGTGTTTATTTATTGAAGCCCAAACTAATTAATGCAAGCCCAAAGGATAAGTTGATTAGATTAAGAGCTAAGCCCAAAGGGTGATCCACTAGTTGCATAGGATCCACGGGGCAACCCATTGGTGGAGTAGTGGGAAAGAACTTTATGTGATGAGCAAGTGTTGTGTTGAGCAAGAAAAAGGAGTGGCTAGCAAGATTACTTAGTGGCTAAGTAGATGAATAGTAAGGAGGTTAGTTTAAGGAGGTGGGATGACATAAATACCATTATGCCCTAACCTTAGCTCCTCTATAAATAACAAGCCTTTAATTCATTAGTTGTTTGTTATTTCATCCAACAACTTCCTTACAAAAGCAACTTAATTGTTAGAGTCAATAAGCACTTTGAAGTTAACTTTCCTTTGCTAGATTTTCAAGAGAAGAGAAGTACAAGTAGTCTTCAAAGGTAATTAATATTATCTCTTCTATCTCTATCATACTAGGATGATAAGAGAAGTGTAATCTAATGAAGTTAGATACTAAGAGCATGTCATAAGTCATTGATGAATGAACTTAAGCCGAATAAGTTGAATAAGCAACTTGAACCTAAATAAGTTGATGAACTTGGGAAGAACTTGCCATATGTTTTTCATATGATGTTAGTATGTTCAAAATAGTTTGAAAACGTTGATTGGTGGACTTAAGTTCATAGTAAGTTATAAGCATGAGAATTTGTAGTTAATAAGATGAATAAGTCATTGACTTATGAGAATAAGTCAAAACCTACTTTGATAATAAGTTGGTGTAATAAGTAACTTGAAATGTCTATATGTTGATTAAAATTCACCTAGAAATCGATTAAGTAATGAGGTTTATTAGAATTTACGATTGGACGATAATCGTCGAACTCGTGAAATTCTCGAAATGGAAGTCGTATTTTGTGTTTGAAGTCGTAAACGTTGGTTTTCGTTGGAGACAAGTCATATTTGGCATTATAGAGTTGCGGACTCCAAAATGGCCGGATTCTGACTTAGAACGAATAAACGAGCGTTGAACGTTCGCGAACGTTTACCGTTTTCGTTAAAATGAACTAATAGGTGAAATTTTAGCAAACAAAGTAAAATAGATAAAATTCTTGCATGAACACATAGAGTATGTGATTTGTGAACCGTAGGCTCTTGAACGAGCTAATTCGGACTTATAACGAAGAAGTTACGAGTTCGGGAGTTTCACAAAAGTTTTAAAAGCTCCAAGTCAGGAGTTACCGATAACAAAGGGACTCGTCTTGCATGTGCAAGAGTCCGGTTTTCGAAGCAATAATAGGTGACGCCATGACATGGCACCAAGTGTAATAAGCCGTAGCGTCATGGCCTTGACTTCATGACCTAGACAATAGAGAATGTTTACAAATTGAACATGAAGAGTAATTGATAAGCAATTAAATAAAGATCTTAAAGAAACATTGTTAAGATATGTTAAACCTTAAGTATGCACACTTAGGGTTAAGATTAAGTCAATTACTTATGAACGTAAAAATGATGTAATGGAAAGCCGGAACCTATAATAACAAATCTAATACGTATTTAGATTGAGAAGAAGGGTAAGATTCTTTAGGAACCATGTGTGATCATTCATAACCTAATGTGCTATGTGATGTTATTATCTAATGTAGAGACCTTAAAGACGTAAAGTGCCGTGTTATATCTCTAAGCGGGGGCGCTAAAAGGCAAGTACTCTAACTCTTGTTCCGATTTGATCTGGACAAGTCTTTGTGATTCATGTATTCTTTGCATGAATTAGTATCTGAGGAAGTCAAAGCCAATCCTTTCGGCTAGACGTGTGCTATGTTATTCTATCAAATATTGATAAGGATTTACCAAACTAATATTGTTATGGTTTTCAAAAGTAGGTGAATATGCTAAAAATATTTTTTTTCGTCAAAGCGAGCGAGCACGTGAGGTTGCCACAACTTAAACGTATACACGTTTAATGAATGTAGTGTTGATTAACATAGAGTACTATAGGCTGATCACCTAGACGTGCTCGTAAGCTATGTTGGACGTACAAACTTCGTGCCGGGATGTCCTTTTCAAAGTACTTATGAAATGCTTACGGTCTTGAATCGGAATTGATGTTTGACTGAATATTGTTATTGTAAAACGTTTTGAATGAAAAGAAGTTCTTTTTTGAAGTATCAATAGTACTTCGTAACTATTGTTTAGTTATTGAAGATCGATTCGTATGTTTCAAGTATGCTATTTTCCTAGAATTGTTGTACTTGTTGAGCTAGTTAGGCTCATTCTTGCTTGAACCATATGAATGCAGGTAAGACCGAACGGACCGATGGATCCGGCAAAGATAAAGGGAAGGCAAAGGCGAACCCGTAGATTACTTATGTAATAGTATAGGTTTTGTAAGGAATAATATTGATATTATGACAAAGACAATGTATTGGTTGTAAAGAACCTGGGGAATGTAAATATTCTTTTGATATATATATATATATAAGACATATCTGTTCTTTTGAGGCATTTCAATTGAATGTTTATGTGAACTGTAGCACCGTGTAGCACCATCTGTAGGGTTGGAAGATACCCGGATTTGGGAATCCACGAGTTTGTATCAAAGCATGAGGTTATATAACTTAAGGGGGGGGGGGGGAAATAAAACCTTAAGTCATAACCTTAAGAAAAGTCAAAGAATAAAAGATGGAAGTTAACCTTATAAAAATGCGTTATACATGTTATGTGTTTTTATTATTCTACTAACGTGTACTAATCAAACTTTTGTGTTGTTGTAGATGTCAGGAGAAAATAGAGACGTATAGGTAGTAAGTGAAGAATCAGTTAATCAGGTAGAGATTATACCGAGTCCCATAGCGACATATCCCGAGATTGTGGTGGTTGAGTCTGGAGACTCAGAAAGTTTAGATCTTATGTCAGTATTTGATGGCATGGTAGAAGATGAAGTGGAAGCACTGTCCTTCAACCCAGTAGCTATAGTAGCGAAGACGGCTTCGGGGGAGTACATGATGTCATTATTCATGTCAGTAATAGATAGGAACATCCACTACTGCCAGGAGGTTAAGGAGGCTGAAGGCGAGCTCAGTATTATAGAAGATAAGACGACGTGGAGTCCATGTGGGGCAGCGGGAACATGATGAAAGGGTTTTGGCCAAGGACAAGGTCCATGGGTTGAAACAGGAGGTCTTTGAGCTCAAGTAGGAGCGAAAGACCAAGAAGCAGAAGATAGGGAGAATGTCCTATATCAATAGGAATTCTCATGAGGATTTCGATTCTTGGTGGTGGTTGGTTACCCGTAGAGAGCAGGCGAACCACGACATCTTATCGGTAGTGATATTATTCTTTGGTCTTGCCAATGCGGATTTTGAAAATGCCTTAAGGCAAATGTAATCTAGTAGTGGCTAGAGTAGTTAGAACTGTACATATTTTTTTATCTAGTAGCGATGTAAAACCCTCTTTTGTATAATCAAGGGTAGTCTTTTGTAAATCCCAATTTTAGGAAAGCAATGGTGGGAAAGTAATGTATTCGGCTTAGGCTGTGTTATGTAACCGATGTAGTATTATACTACAATGAATTAATATAAGTTTTCTTTTTCGAAAAATGTTGAGTAACGAATGTTTAAGTTATTGTTTAACATTGAATAATAACTAACTGGTAGGAAATGAATAATAATGAAATATGTGTTTATTGTAACAGCAAATTTCCGCCAAGAAGAGTACCACATAACCAAGGTTCGAACACGAATCAACCGGAGGGAGGTTCGGTTAACCCCATGCAGGAATTTTTGAACCTTTTAACCGCAGCGTTTAATCAAACTGGGGCTAATATCCTCAGAATCCTTGTGTAATCTGAGCTACTACATTCAAGGACTTTAAGGTATGGGTCCGCCAGTTCAAAGGAACTACGGACCTATCGAAGCCCAAACGTGGGTGAAGGAGATCGAGAAGGCATTTGTGATAGCAAATGTCGTGAGGCCAAAAGGTTGCCTTTGCAACCTACATGATGAAGGAGAGGCCAACTTTTGGTGGAGGCCAATCGGTAAGCGGGAATAGATAGATGTTATAACGTGGGTGAGGTTCGAGGAAATATTTTACGAGAACTACTTTCCCACGAGCATGCGAGGAAGGATGGAGATCACGGTTTCTAGATTTGAAACAAGGGAGATGATGATGGTTCCCCAAATGTGCCGCCAAGTTTAATGAAGCTGGCAAGGTTAAGCTCCACACCAAGTGGATCTGGGGTGAGGAAAGATCGACCAGGTTCGACGGGGGCTTGAAACCACAGCTCTATAACTTAGTATCTCTATGTTCCAAAGTACTTCTTTTGGAATTGTTTTAGAGAAGGCAATAATTGCCGAAGGTGGTAGTGAGGCGTTGAGCCAATACCACAAGTATAAGAAAATCAAGGGGAAGGTGGATGGGGGAATAAAAGTTGAAGGTGCCAGTGGGAGTGGCAAAGGTTATAAGAGGAAGATAGTTAGCTCTGGGAATACCAGAGTGAAACAAGGAGACCCGAAGATGAGGATGGAGGCCTACAAGACCTGTGGGAAGACTCATTTAGGAGTCTGTCTCAAGGGTAAGGTCGTGCGCTATAACTGTGGACAAGAGGGGCATATTGTGCCAAACTGTCCAAACTCGAAGAAGAATCATGGATGCTTTGTATGTGGATCAACTGACCACATGGCAAAGAACTACCCAAAGAAGGGGACAGACGGGAATAGGGGCACTAATAGTGGTAAGTTAACTATTGGGGATCCAACACAGCCGGGTAGGCCGATGGCCCGTACCTTTAATATGACCGTACAAGACGCAATGGCCTCGGGGGATGTAGTCGCAGGTATTATTCCGATCAACGACTTAAATGCATACGTGCTGTTTGATTTGGGTGCTACTTGTTCATTTATCTCATGTGATTTTGCTAGACGATTAGGATTACTTCCCGAAAAGTTGCCTATACCTTTAAACATTAAGGTAGCAAACGAAGAGATAATTCCTATTGAAGATATTCATAGGAGTTGTTACGTAGACATTCGAGGTTGTAAATTATCGGTGAGATCGATCTGGAAATAAAGTTAGGAGAATTGACGTAATTCTCGGAATGGATTGGTTGATAAATCATGGGGCAATTATAGATTGTCAAAAGAAATGCGTAAATATTAAAACATCAATTCAATCTCATGTAATATTTTACGGGAATAAATCAATCGGGACGTTAAGTGTTGTCTTACCATGACACAAACTAGGAAATTATTAAGGAAGGGTGTGTAGGTTATTTGTGTCATGTGGTTGATACCGGAGAGGGTGGGAGAGACCATGGAACAAATACCTATAGTGAGTGAGTTCATGGATGTATTTACGAGTGAGTTACACGGTCTTCCACCCGGATAGGAGATTGAGTTAAGAATAGACATTGTGCCGGGAGGGGCGGCACGGTTTCGAGGCACCGTATATTGTATGGCGCCAATGGAGATGAAGGAGTTGATGGTGCGGTTGCAAGAATTGTTGGACGGGAAGTACATTCAACCGAGTGTTTCATAGTAGGAGAACTGCAGTCTTGTTTGTCGAGAAGAAGGATGGATCGTTGAGACTTTGTATCGACTCACAGAGAGTTGAACAAGTTAACGATAAAGAATAAATATCCATTGCCGAGGATCGATTATCTTTTGATCGGTTGGAAGGGCAAAATATTTTTCAAAATAGATTTAAGGATGGGGTATCATCAATTTGAAGGTTAGAAATGAAGGCGTGCGAAAAGACAACATTCGGGACTTGTTATGGTCATTACAAGAGTTTACGGTGATGTCATTTAGGTTGACTAATGCACTGCTTTGCATTTATGGACATGAATGAGCAGTGTTCAAACAATATTTGGACAAGTTCGTTTGTGGTGTTTATCGATGATATTCTAGTCTATTCTAAGGCGCCGGAAGATCATCTTTGAACACTAAGAATAGTGTTGGAGACACTAAGAAAATAAAAGTTATATGCGAAGTTCACTAAGTGTGAATTCTGGTTAGAGAGGGTACAGTTTTTAGGTCATGTCATTGACCATGAGGGGATTTCATTAGATCCAGCAAAGGTGGAAGCCGTGATGAATTGGGAACAACTGAAAATGCTGAATGAGGTACGGAGTTTCTTAGGGTTAGCGGGTTATTATCGGAGGTTCATTCAGGACTTTTCGAAGATAGCTACTCCTCTGACTAACTTTACGAGGAAGACGGTGAAGTACGTATGGACTGAGAAATGCGAAGATAGTTTTCAAGAACTGAAGAAGAGATTGAGTGAAGCGTCTGTTTTTTCATTTCCCGATGACATAGGAAATTTCGTAGTTTATAGCGATGCTTCGCATAAAGGACTTGGTTGCGTGCTCATGCAGCATGTCAAGGTCATTACATGTATGCATCTAGGCGATTGAAGGATTATGAGAAAGTTTACCTACTCATGATCTGGATGGGCATGGATGGTATTTGCCTTAAAGATATGGCGACATTATCTTTATAGGGAAAAGTGTGAGATATACACGGACCACAAGAGTCTAAAATATATCTTCACACGAAGGAGTTGAATATGAGACGAGAGGAGGTGGTGGAGTTGATAAAGGATTACGACTTGTGAAATCTGTATCACCTGGAAAAAAGCCATGTAGTGGCCGGCGGCGCCTTGAGTAGAAAGGGTCGGGAGAAGTTGTCTATGTTAACGGCTCAAACCGAGTTAATAACGAGAGATGGCTAGGATGGAGTTAGAGGTGAAATTGCCAATTGAGGCGGATCGAGAGGCTTTTTTGCGATGGAGATTGATCTACCATCATAGAGAGAGAAATCGAGGAGGTGCGACTCAAAAGCGATGAGTGCGACCCGGATGAAGAAGCGATTGACCAATGAAAAAGATATTAAGTTTAGTCTTGATAATGAGGGATTATTAAGATTTGAGGGAATAATTTGGGTTTCGAATGAGACGGAATTAAAGGAGCAAGTTTTACAAGAGGCTCACAGTTCGAGGTACTCGATTCATCCTGGTAGTACTAAGATGTATCAAGACCTTCGACAGAGTTTTTGGTGGCCGAATATGAAGAGAGAAATAATCGAGTATGTGAGTAAGTGCTTGACTTGTCAAAGAGTTAAAGCCGAACATCAACGACCAAGTGGCTTGTTACAGTCATTGGAGATTCCGGAGTGGAAATGGGAGCATATCACGATGGACTTTGTGGTGGGACTTCCGGCTACTCAGAAGGGCTATGATGCGATTTGGGTAATAGTGGACTGGTTGACGAAGTCGGCTCACTTTTTGCCAATTCGAGTTAAGTATAACCTAGATCAATTAGCTACATTTTATGTTAAGGAAATTATTTCCAGACATGGAGCACCCGTTTCGATTGTGTCAGATCGTGACCCACGATTCACATCAAACTTTTGGAGAAGTCTTGAAGAAGCGATTGGGGGCCTTGATTGAAGTTGAGTACATCATATCATCCACAAACCGATGGACAAAGCAAGAGGACAATTCGGGACGTTAGAAGATATGTTGAGATCTTGCGTCATGGATTTCAAGGGTAGTTGGGATGATCATCTACCATTAGTAGAATTTATGTATAACAACGATTATCATGCAAGCATAGGTATGCTTGCATAGTCTGAAGCGTTATATGGAAGAAAATGCGAACACCATTGTATTGGGATGAAGTGGGAGAATCTTTGAATGCTAGGACCGAATTGGTTCGACAAGCGATGAAAAGTGTGGTAAAGTTGATTGAATGCATCTCAAATGTATGACTCAAGGCAGATGGAAGAAATCTCGCAGACTTACATCGAGAGAATAGAGAGTTTGAGGTAGGCTCGTACGTATTTCTAAAGGTATCTCCTTGGAAAGGAAAGATACGCTTTGGAAAGAAGGGAAAACTAAGCCCAAGGTTTATAGGACCTTTTGAGGTATTAGAACGGGTAGGTGAGGTAGCTTATAGGGTAGCGTTACCTCCAGACTTAGAGCGAATACATAATGTATTTCACGTTTTAGTGCTACGTCCTTACAAACCGGATTACAAGTATGTGATAGAATTTGAGCCTATTCAAATCGAGAAGGATTTAACATATGAAGAGATGCCAATTCAAATCATCGATAAAAAAGAGCAAGTTCTGCAAAACAAGGTAATATCATCAGTAAAGGTATTATGGAAGAACCACGATGTCGAGGAAGCAACGTGGGAATTGGAAGAGAAGATAAAGAAGGATTACCCTCTTTTGTTTGAGTAATGTAGGGCGAGATTCTTGGGACAGAATCTTTATAAGGGGAAGAATGTAACAATGAGAAATTCGGATCCTTTGTAAAATACTTGAAAGAATTAAATAATGAATAAAATAATATTATTTGTTATTATATGTGTTAATAAGATGTATGTCGTTCTATAACCTAGAAACGCCGGAATATCATAGTATTTGAACCACGTGAATGAATTAAAGTGTTTGAATTTTTAAGACGAAAATAAATGTTTTTCGAGAAAGTTTACGAAAAACACTCTTCACCGTTTATCGCTCGGGAATTATTTTTGAACTTCCGAGAAATACATAACGTTAGAATATCGAAGCGAGATGGATTAATCTAAGTTTGAGAAACACAATATTTTGCATGTAGACTTAATTTGAGGATGAGAAGTATTAATTTATAATGAAATGAAATGGTGGAGTATGTATCTTATGCAAGTCCATAAGCTTAAAGAGGTAAACATAAGTGGGATTTATTATCAAGCCCAAGTGTTTATTTATTGAAGCCCAAACTAATTAATGCAAGCCCAAAGGATAAGTTGATTAGATTAAGAGCTAAGCCCAAAGGGTGATCCACTAGTTGCATAGGATCCATGGGGAAACCCATGGGTGGAGTAGTGGGCAAGAACTTTATGTGATGAGCAAGAGTTGTGTTGAGCAAGAAAAAGGAGTGGCTAGCAAGATTACTTAGTGGCTAAGTAGATGAATAGTAAGGAGGTTAGTTTAAGGAGGTAGGATGACATAAAGACCATTATGCCCTAACCTTAGCTCCTCTATAAATAACAAGCCTTTAATTCATTAGTTGTTTGTTATTTCATCCAACAACTTCCTTACAAAAGCAACTTAATTGTTAGAGTCAATAAGCACTTTGAAGTTAACTTTCCTTTGCTAGATTTTCAAGAGAAGAGAAGTACAAGTAGTCTTCAAAGGTAATTAATATTTTCTCTTCTATCTCTATCATACTAGGATGATAAGAGAAGTGTAATCTAATGAAGTTAGATACTAAGAGCATGTTATAAGTCATTGATGAATGAACTTAAGCCGAATAAGTTGAATAAGCAACTTGAACCTAAATAAGTTGATTAACTTGGGAAGAACTTGCCATATGTTTGTCATATGATGTTAGTATGTTCAAAATAGTTTGAAAACGTTGATTGGTGGACTTAAGTTCATAGTAAGTTATAAGCATGAGAATTTGTAGTTAATAAGATGAATAAGTCATTGACTTATGAGAATAAGTCAAAACCTACTTTGATAATAAGTTAGTGTAATAAGTAACTTGAAATGTCTATATGTTGATTAAAATTCACCTAGAACGATTCATAATGAGGTTTCGCCGAAATTTACACGATTGGACGATAATGGTCGAACTCGTGAAATTCTCAGAATGGAAGTCGTATTTTGTGTTTGAAGTCGTAAATGTTGGTTTTCGATGGAGACAAGTCATATTTGGCATTATAGAGTTGCGGACTCGAAAATGGCCGGATTCCGACTTAGAACGAATAAACGAGCGTTGAACGTTCGCGAACGTTTACCGTTTTCATTAAAATGAACTAATAGGTTAAATTTTAGTAAACAAAGTAAAATAGATAAAATTCTTGCATGAACGCATAGAGTATGTGATTTGTGAACCGTAGGCTCTTGAACGAGCCAATTTGGACTTATAACGAAGAAGTTACGAGTCCGGGAGTTTCACAAAAAGTTTAAAAAGCATCCAAGTTTTACGGTGCCTGAGTTGCTTGGCGCGGCAAGGCTCGACCAAACCAATAAGCCCAGCATACCACAAATATCAAAATGGCCCTTAGCCCCTGCAAACTCACGTCGCAGTGGCAGAGAGTCGATTTCGAAACAACAATAGGTGGCCATGTACGCGACACCAAGTGTAATAATGCGTGGCCATGCATGACTTCACTTCATGACCTAGACAATAGAGAATGTTTACAAATTGAACATGAAGAGTAATTGATAAGCAATTAAATAAAGATCTTAAAGAAACATTGTTAAGATATATTAAACCTTAAGTATGCACACTTAGGGTTAAGATTAAGTAAATTACTTATGAACGTAAGAATGATGTAATGGAAAGCTGGAACCTATAATAACAAATCTAATACGTATTTAGATTGAGAAGAAGGGTAAGATTCTTTAGGAAACATGTGTGATCATTCATAACCTAATATGCTATGTGATGTTATTATCTAATGTAGAGACCTTAAAGACGTAAAGTGCACGTGTTATATCTCTAAGCAGACGCTAAAGGCAAGTACTCTAACTCTTGTTCCAGTTTGATCTGGACAAGTCTTTGTGATTCATGTATTCTTTGCATGAATTAGTATTTGAGGAAGTCAAAGACAATCCTTTTGGCTAGACGTGTGCTATGTTATTCTATCAAATATTGATAAGGATTTACCAAACTAATATTGTTATGGTTTTCAAAAGTAGACTGAATATGCTAAACTGGTTTTTCGTCAAACGACAGGCACGTGAGGTTGCCACAACTTAAACGTATACACGTTTAATGAGTGTAGTGTTGATCAACATAGAGTACTATAGGCTGATCACCTAGACGTGCTCGTAAGCTATGTCGGACGTACGAACTTTGTGCTGGGATGTCCTTGTCAAAGTACTTATGAAATGCTTACGGTCTTGAACCAGAATTGATGTTTTACTGAATATTGTTGTTGTAAAACGTTTTGAATGAAAAGAAGTGCTATTTTGAAATATCAATAGTACTTCGTAACTATTGTTCAGTTATTGAAGATATACGATTCCTATGTATCAAGCATGCTATTTTCCTAGAATTGTTGTACTTGCTGAGCTAGTTAGGCTCATTTTTGCTTGAATCATATGAATGCAGCTAAGACCAACGGACCGATGGATCCAGCAAGGATAAAGGGAAGGCAAAGGTGAACCCGTAGATTACTTATGTAATAGGATAGGTTTTGTAAGGAATAATATTGATATTATGACAAAGACAATGTATTGGTTGTAAAGAACCTGGGGAATGTAAATATTCTTTTGATATATATATATATATATATATATATATATATATATATAAGATATATCCGTTCTTTTGAGGCATTTCAATTGAATGTTAATGTGAACTGTAGCACCGTGTAGCACCATCTGTCGGGTTGGAAGATACCCGGATTTTGGGGCGTCACACTTTCCCTTCCAATACTCCCCTTGATGACTTCTTCCACACTTGTTACAAGCTTCGGTCCTTTTCTTGAAGTTTCCCTGGTGACTTCTGTTGGTATAAAATCAATACGCTCAAAACACGTAAGTGTACGTGATCAACAAGTAATATAGTAGTGAATAAAGTATCGTTCCCACGAGGACAAATTAGCAAGAATTTTAACTTCACAATTGTCAATTTTCTATTAACCCTAATTTTATTAAACTAATCAATTCAATGGTTCTAAATTATAGAAACTAAGTTAATAAATAATCAAACTATCACGAAACAGTCACCAATAACAAAATCCAGAATTTCAAACAATTAATAGAGAATTAGACTTATGATTTTACCCTGAGCTTCACTCTGATTTTTAAACCTTTATTCCAACTCAATTCAATATCCCAGTTTATTAATTAAGAACATGAATGTAATACTAGCCACCTCTCGATGCACTAATACCGTATTAACATAAATCCACAATTAAGATAGAAATATGTTAAACACCTAAATTAACCAACGCACTATATCTCTATATGAACTGCAATTAAAGAAGGTTTAAGCTTAAGCTCTCTATACGATTACATGTGATGTCAAGCGTATCTCTACCTTAACAATAATCAAAAATCTACTATTGACAAAATTCATGACACATGCTATATTAACTAGGTCTAGATTTGAATCTCCTCTCTCGATTCCATTCAAATCAACAAAGAACCTGCTGATCGTAATTCGAAATTCACGCTCAAATTAACATAGATAAACTGAAGATATATTATTGAATTGGAAATCAAAGCTATAGAGTCATCGTTTCACCTAAAGATCCATCACAAGTCTAATAAGTAAATTAGTTCATAACGAATGAATTAAAAACTGAATAATATGTTGAAAATATCCTTTCAATCACAAATAAGACTTAAGAGAAAAAGAATAATGAAAACCCCTTCACGTAGTCTTGATTTGCAACCGTCGTGACAATCTCTGAAAATTACTCCTCCAAAGTTGCACTTGAATCCTGGAAATCGCTCTTCAATTATGCTCCGTGTGTTGTAAGATTGTTGTATATCAAAGCAATATCAAGCTCCCTCCATATTACGGTAAAGTCCCCTCATATAGAGTCCAGGCGCCTAACAGAGTCCCAAAAACTGAGCACCAGCAGAAGTCGAAACCGAATAGGACACATCCAAAAAACGGAACCCCCGCCCCGACGAGGGGTGTAAGGTTAAAAATTCCCACCCCGGCGGGCTAAGCAACTGCTAACTGATTTTTCTGCTTTCATGCGTTTTTCCACTTTTGCTCCAAAACTCTGCCATTCTTCACCTCTTGCATCCATGACCACCCTACACATAAAATAACATGAAACAAGTAAAAATGAACACAAAACATGAAGATGACCACGAATTTAAACTTGAAATGATTATCGATTCGTGTTTATAAAATCCACTTATCAAAATCCCCCAAACTTAAACCATGCTAGTCCTCGAGCACAAAACAAACTACATGCTATGCAATGCAATGAAATGCAATAACATTCTAAATGCCTAAAAATCCAACAATATCGCATAAACTAACTTATCCCATCGGCCTCAGAGAAAACAAGCAACTTCTCAATACGAATTACCAAAACCAATCCACACTTACGTATTAATTCTCAAATCTTGAACAATTATCACTGGTATAGCGTGCGTGTGTGGTCAACATCTAAGATAACTGATACGGACCCAAATTTAATACATAAACAACTTCTTAAAAGGAATCATACAGTACAAACTTAAAAATCTCAACGATAGGCACGACTCAACTAAAATTAAACACAACCAAATTCAAGGGTACATGCAGGATACTTATACTTTCTTCTCTTCTCTTTTTTTTTTCACACGGGGGCTTTTTTTTGTTGCTCTTTTCCCGTGATTATTTCCCTTTTCTTTGTTTTTTGATAGATGGTTGGTGAGTGCATTTTACGCTCCATCTCACGCTTGTGTTTATGGGCAGTGTTTCTCCTCAACCACCACAAGACTCAACTTGTTTCAATTTTTTTAAAGCTTATATACCCCACATATATTCCCCCAAACTTACGTTGTTGCCTAATTTAAGCATTCACTGCCTATCCCTGTCATTTTTTGGTTCACCCTAGCATTATCCTTTAGACACTATTTATGTCTCAATTTGAACTGACCAGTCAACAAAGATGTTATTAGTGCTAACCTTTTTATAACAGTTTCAAACAAGTCCAAGAATCGATTCATAACAGAAATTATATCACAGTTCTAATAATACATACTATATTGGTTAACTTGTTCACAATCTCATCATTGGCCCACAAATAACATGAAAAATGCGACACCGTTGGACATATGCAAACACACTATTTAAACACATTTTTTTTATTTCTATTTTTTTTAACATTTATGAAAACAATGCAAAATCCTAACTACTATGCAAATACCTAATCGATAATGCAAAACTAGATATGAAAACAAAAATAACAAAATGCATGCAAATAAAAAAATAATTCCCCCAAACTTAAATAAGACAATGCCCTCATTGGTTAAAAATTAAGTGCATAAGGACTTCCCTGGAATCGTCTAAGTCTGGGGAGGTGGTTGGTGCTTTTTTTCATCGGAATCACTTGGAGGAAATTGAGGTAATGGTCCGGGTTGTTGATATGGAAATTGAGCCGCCGGGTTGAAACTTTGGAGTGTTGTGTTGAATGAGGCGAAAGATGCGTTCATGGCATCAAACATGTGATCTTGGCGCATCGCTAATCGTCGCATTTCCCGGCGTGCTGCCCTATTGTGCGCATGCATCTAATTTTGGAACACAAGGAACTGAGGACTAGATATTGCCTCGGTCTGCGGTACCTGCTCGGTTCCTTGATCTCCCATCGCTTCATCCTCATCCCCCGAGGTATCTTCGGCATCGACTTCGTCTTTCGACGCCGATGGAAAAATAAAACCCAGACCTCATGGATGTGACTCTCCTCCTACCCAAACTGAATACCGCGCGATCATTCTGGAATCAAGCAAAGCGAGCGACATTTGGGATGGAAGCAATTTCGCGCATAAGAATGCGTACCATATTTTTCCATACCGGCTAAGGTCCTTGCTATTGAACACCGTTCCTCCCTTTCTACCTTTGATCCACGATGTGCCCGGCTTTGTCATGTTTGTAATAACCTCCTCATAGTCCGAGTCAAAATCCCTCAATTGGGTATACTGACAATGTCGTGGCACCCGCAACTCATAGTAAGCATTAATGGCATCGTCATCGAGCGTAACCATTCTACCCGCTTTAAACGCTTTGAAAGGAGCTTTATCTTCGGCGTTTGCATAGAATTCCTTGACAATGTTAACAACGGCAGGTATCGGATGTTCAGTGAAGTGAAGCCACCCCTTTTGGTAAATTTGAGATATCATCTCCCCATCATTCTCCTCAGGGGCCAATCCCCGCTCTGGCATAAGTTCTTTAGTTTGCATGTACTCATACCGGTCGACGGCGGCGGCAATCACAAATTTTCGGTGATCATAGGTTCGTGTCGGTTGAGCGGCGCTTGAACTCTCCCCCCGTTGGCGTTTGGATGTCGGTTGAGAAGCCATTGAATTTCAGCTGGTAACACTTGCTAGCAAACCCTACCTTCCCCTAAAATGTGGTTCAGTCAATTTATCAAACACTTGGTGTGCAGTTGGGGTAGGTTACCCAATTTGAAATCTGAACTTGGAAATTGGTGTATGTGGAATGGATGAGTTGGAGCCCCAAGTAAGCAATCGAATTTGCTCTCAAAAATAACCTCTCAGAATACCCTAATTCGAAAATCGATTGTGGGAAGAAGTAGAGATGAGATGGAGTGATATATATAGAGGTGGAGTAATGTTTGATTGCGAAGTTTGGGTAGTGGAGATCGTGGGAATTAGTAGTGGCGATGAGGTTTTGATGTAGGTAATGGGTAGTAGTGGGTTGGTATGGAGGCTAGGTAGTGAGGTTGAGGGAGAGTGAGAGAAAGAGAAGGAATAGGCGTGTGTGTGTAGGGAAATAAGGCAGGGGCATGCATTTAAGATAAGCGTGTCTGCCCAAAATTAAGGACCCACTTCCCGTGAAGGTGCTAAATCAAAAACGCCACTTTAATGAGCATGCCCACTCAGAATTGAATTTTTTGTTTAGAAAGTGCAGATCACAATTCTCCAATTTTGCTTGTTTTCTTGCCCGTTGTTGCTCCTACTCACTTTGGACCCCTCCTGCAACCATAAACATGTAATATGTTAGATTAATGACGACTTAGAGTTTCATTGAGATTTTTAGCAAAACTTTTACTTGATAAGATCTAACTACTGCTTAATAAAAACTACATCCTAACAATTAAACATGAACTATGAAAAATAAAGAAAAGTTGGGTTGCCTCCCAATTAGCGCTTGATTTTAAGTCGTTCAGCCTGACTACTCCCTGTTTTACTGTGTATCGGCGAGGGTAATGTCTTCGGCGTCCCATTTTGACTCGCCACCCCAGTAATGCTTTATACGTTGACCATTGACCTTGAACATTTCTAACGGATTACGACTGTAGAGTTCAACGGCGCCATGATGAATTACTCGTTTTATAGTGAATGGTCCCGACCATCTCGACTTAAGCTTTCCTGGGAACAATCGTAGCAATGAGTTGAACAAGAGGACTGATTGACCCGACTCGAATGTTCATTGCACAAGTTTCTGGTCGTGCCATCTTTTAACCTTTTCTTTGTATAGCTTTGCGTTCGTAGGCTTTGTCGCTCAATTACGAGCTCATTTAGTTGGAGTAGCCTCTTTTCTCCTACAACGGCTTGATCAAAATTCAATTTCTGTATGGCCCAGTTGGCCTTGTGTTGTAGCTCCACCGGTAAGTGACATGCTTTTCCGTACAAGAGTTGATAAGGTGACATCCTGATTAGTGTTTTGTATGCAGTCCGGTATGCCCATAATGCGTCATCCAACCGAAGTGACCAATCTTTCCGACTCGGATTTACGACTTTTTCCAATATCCTCTTAACTTCTTTGTTTGATACCTCGGCTTGTCCATTAGTTTGAGGGTGATACATTGTAGCCACCATGTGGTTGACCCCATACTTAGCCAAAAGAGCTGTAAATGACTTATTGCAGAAGTGACTACCTTCATCACTAATTATTGCTCTTGGCGTGCCAAACCTCGTGAAAATGTTTTTTTGTAGGAATTTGAGGACCACCTTGGCATCGTTCGATGGTAATGTTGCAGCTTCAACCCATTTTGAGACGTAATCCACCGTGAGTAGAATATACTGATTGCTCAAAGATGAAGGGAATGGCCCCATGAAATCGATGCCCCGTACATCAAAGATTTCCACTTCAAGAATTGTTTGTAGGGGCATCTCATTTCGTTTAGATATGTTTCCCACCCTTTGGCATCTATCACATGTTTTCACAAACTGGTGGGCGTCTTTGAACAATGTAGGCCAATAAAATCTGGATTGAAGCACTTTTGCCGCGGTACGCTCACTCCCATAATGTCCATCATATGCCGATGAGTGGCATTCTTGCAGTATGTTGTGCACTTCACTGTAGGGGATACATCGCCGAATCATCTTATCGACGCACTGTTTGAATAGATACGGCTCATCCCACATGTACCACTTGACGTCATGAAGAAACTTCTTTTTCTATTGTTGTGTAAGATCTGGGGAAAGCATTTTGCTTACCACAAAGTTTTCAAAATCTGCATACCACAGAAATTCTGCATTTAACCCAAATAGTTGTTCATCCGGGAATGACTCATTGATCGCGCATCTATCTTCTTCCTTTTTCTCTAGATTTTCCAACCTTGATAAATGGTCGGCAACTTGATTCTCCGTCCCCTTTCTATCTTTAATTTCTAAATAAAACTCTTGAAGTAGGAGAATCCATCGGATAAGGCGTGGCTTAGCATCTTTTTTCGCTATTAGGTACCGAATCGCCGATTGGTCCATGTAGACTATCACCTTAGTCCCGATCAAGTATGCCCGAAATTTGTCGAACGCGTACACCACTGCAAGCAATTCCTTTTCCGTTGTAGTGTAGTTCATTTGAGTCTCTGTGAGTGTTTTACTTGCATAGTATATTGCGTGAAACACCTTGTCTCTTCTTTGTCCCAAAACAGCCCCAACCGCATAATTGCTCGCATCACACATAAGCTCAAATGGCATTTTCCAGTCCAGTGCGACTATCACGGGGGCTGTAGTTAATTTCTTCTTCAATAGGTCAAACGCGGACTTGCATTCCGTAGTAAAGCTGAAAGTGGCATCCTTCTCTAAAAGACTGCATAGTGGTTTTACAATCATAGAGAAGTCTTTTATGAACCTCCTGTAGAACCCAGCATGCCCCAGAAAACTTCTAATACCCTTAACTGAGCTTGGTGGAGGTAGTTTCTCGATCGTATCCAGCTTTGCCTTATCTACCTCCAATCCTTGAGACGACACCTTATGGCCCAAAATTATGCCCTCTTCAACCATGAAGTGGCATTTTTCCCAATTTAATATGAGGTTTATATCCTTACATCGCTGCAACACCATGACCAGATTCTCTAGGCAAGTATCAAAATTGTCTCCATAGACCGAGAAATCGTCCATGAAGACTTCAACATTGTTCTCCACCATATCTGAAAAAATAGCCATCATACACCGTTGGAAAGTTGCTAGTGCGTTGCATAGCCCGAATGATATCCTCCTGAATGCAAATGTGCCATAAGGGAATGTAAATGTTGTCTTTTCTTGATCCTCAAGAGCGATGGCGATCTGATTGTAGCCCTAGTATCCATCCAATAAACAGTAAAACTCATGTCCCGCTAACCTGTCTAACATTTGATCGATAAAAGGTAACGGGAAATGATCCTTTCGGGTTGCCTTATTCAATCTCCTATAATCGATGCACACCCTCCAACCTGTCACTGTCCTTGTTGGAATTAACTCGTTGTCCTCATTATGTATCACCGTCATTCCCCCTTTCTTCGGCACACAATGAACCGGACTTACCCATTTACTGTCGAAAATTAGATATATGATACCGGCATCCAATAATTTCAGAATTTCCTTCTTTACCACTTCCTTCATGATTGGGTTAAGTCAACGTTGATGCTCCACCGATGGTCTTGCATCCTCCTCCATCAGAATCTCGTGCATGCAAAATGATGGGCTAATGCCTTTTATATCTGCAGTCGTCCATCCAATCGCTGATTTGTGATCCCTAAGCACCCTCAGCAACTTTTCTTCTTGCAATTCGTTAAGTGCAGCAGAAATAATTACAGGTAAAGAATTTGAATTGCCTAAATACGCATACCTGAGATGTTTAGGGAGTGGCTTAAGTTCCAATGTTGGTGTCTCCTCCAATGATGGTTTCAATTTTTCTGCAACTGTCTCATCAGTGTGCAGAGGTTCAATCGGTGCTCTGAATCGGCTAACTCGTGGCAACGAGTCTAACATCTATAATAATTCCACAAATTTCGGGTCGTCTTTTTCTTCATCCCCCAATAAGGTTGTTTCTAACAGATCGTTGATCAAACTCTTGTTAATATCTTCGCTGGTAATTTGCTCAATTAAATCCATTCGATAACACTCTTCCTCGTCCGTCGGGTATTTCATGGCCTTGAACTCATTGAATTTTATTTCTTGATCTTGGACCCTCATTGTAAGTTCTCCTTTTTGCACGTCTATGAGTGTCCTTCCCGTGGCCAAGAAAGGTCTCCCTAGGATGATCGGGATGTTCTTATCTTTATCGAAATCCAGTATGATAAAGTCCGCAGGGAATATAAACTTATCCACTTTAACCAGAATGTCCTCTACAATGCCTCTCGGATATGTGACTGACCTATCCGCCAACTGCAATGAAATATTTGTAGGCTTTGGCGCGGGAAAACCCAATTCTGAGTATACTGACAATGGCATCAGGTTTATACTCACCCCTAAATCACATAAGCATTTGTTAAACGACATTTTACCGATCGTGCACGGGATAGTGAAGCTCCCCGGGTCTTTGAGTTTTGCTGGTAGCTTCTTCTGTAACACTGCACTACATTCCTCTATTAGTGCCACTGTTTCGAATTCTTCCCATTTCTTCTTTCTCGACAGAATTCCTTTCATAAATTTCGCATAACTCGACATTTGCTCTAAGGCCTCTGCGAATGGAATGTTAATCTGGAGTTTCTTGAACACGTCTAAAAACTTTGCAAACTGCTTATCTGATTTCTGTTTTTGGACCCTCTACTGAAACGGCGGTGGAGGAAAAACATTCGGCTCATTGTTTATCTTTATTTCCTCGTTTTTGTTACCCTCCACCACGTTACTGTCATCAACTTTTTCCTCCAGTGTTGCTAAATTTTCTGCACTATTACCCCCGAGATGTTTTCCACTTCTCAACATAACCGCTTGACATTGCTCATGATTACCCTTTGGATTTCTCTCGGTGTCACTAGGTAATGTTCCTTGTGGTCTATTATTCAATGCTAACGCAATTTGACCTATCTGATTCTCTATATTTTTGATAGCCATAGCTTGATTCTTCATGGCCAAATCGTTGCTAGTAATGTATTTTGCCCACACTTCCTCCACATCGAATTTCCTTTCCTGCTGTTGAACATGTTGTTGGTAACTCTGAAAACCAGGGGGATATGATGGTCGTGGAGCATGATTTTGCTGGTTATTGCTCCATGAGAAATTTGGGTGGTTCCTATTCCCCTGATTATACGTGTTTTGGTATGTATTTTGTGGAATTACATTATAATCGCCTATATGAATTGGGCGGATCTTTGGGTTAATCACAAGACCGATCCGCTTCTGATGATCACCCGCACACAATTTACATAGTACCATCACCGATGAACTTGAGCCCCACATCGTATTAACCTTATCATTCATAGTATCAAACTTCTTGGACAAAGCAAAAATCATGTTTCTTGTATATTTGACACTCCATCTAATTCCAAAATCCCACCATTACCGTGCTGTGTCAATCTTCTTTGTGGGCCACCGGTAGTTATTTACGACCATGGTTTCGATCAAATTGTAGGCGTCCTCGTAACTCTTAGCCATGAATGCACCGCCTGATGCCGCATCAATCTTTGGTTCTCGACATTTCCATGTAGCAGATTATAAAGGTGTTCATTTGTAACCACTTGGGCAATCCATGATGTGGGCACTTTCTAAGTAATTCCTTGTATCTCTCCCATGCCTCATATAGTGACTCCCCATTTCTTTGCTTTCAAACATCGTAATGTCATTCCTCATTTTAGCAGTCTTCGCCGGTGGGAAAAATTTGGCAAGAAATTTTTGAGCCAAGTCTTCCCACGTAGTGATCGAACCTGGCGGTAGAGAATGTAACCAACTCTTCGCCTTGTCCCATAAAGTGAATGGGAACAAGTGAGGTCTTACTGCCTCATCTGACACCCCATTGTACTTGAACGTGTCGCACATTTCTAGAAAACTGATTAAATGCTCATTCGGATCGTCATTTGCCATCCCCCGAAACTGACATGAGTTCTGCATCATCTGAATGGTCCCAGGTTTGATTTCAAAAGTATTCGCAGCTATTACAGGCCTAGTAATGCTCGACTGCAGATCAGTCACCCTAGGTGTGGCAAAATCCCTCAATGCTTTTTGGTCTTTGGCATCCATCGTTTCTTCCTTATCAGAATTTTCGAATTCGTTCCTCGTTTCCTCGATCCACTTACTCAACCTATGAAATCTTCTTTCAATGTCGTCCTCAAAAGGAAGAAAGTCTGGATGTTTGGATTGCGTTTGCATAAACCAATATCAAAAACCTGAAATAGGAGAAACAAGAACAAAAAATGTTTAAGTAAAACTAGACTAATTAAACCGATATTGTAAAAAATATTAAAATCTTGGCTAAATCGTCCCCGGCAACAGCGCCAAAAACTTGTTGGTATAAAATCAATACGCTCAAAACACGTAAGTGTACGTGATCAACAAGTAATATAGTAGTGAATAAAGTATCGTTCCCACGAGGACAAATTAGCAAGAATTTTAACTTCACAATTATCAATTTTCTATTAACCCTAATTTTATTAAACTAATCAATTCAATGGTTCTAAATTATAGAAACTAAGTTAATAAATAATCAAACTATCACGAAAACAAATCACCAATAACAAAATCCGAAATTTCAAACAATTAATAGAGAATTAGACTTATGATTTTACCCTGAGCTTCACTCTGATTTTTAAACCTTTATTCCAACTCAATTCAATATCCCAGTTTATTAATTAAGAACATGAATGTAATACTAGCCACCTCTCGATGCACTAATACCATATTAACATAAATCCACAATTAAGATAGAAATATGTTAAACACCTAAATTAACCAACGCACTATATCTCTATATGAACTGCAATTAAAGAAGGTTTAAGCTTAAGCTCTCTATACGATTACATGTGATGTCAAGCGTATCTCTACCTTAACAATAATCAAAAATCTACTATTGACAAAATTCATGACACATGCTATATTAACTAGGTCTAGATTTGAATCTCCTCTCTCGATTCCATTCAAATCAACAAAGAACTGTTGATCAGGTAATTCAGAAATTCACGCTCAAATTAACATAGATAAACTGAAGATATATTATTGAATTGGAAATCAAAGCTATAGAGTCATCGTTTCACCTAAAGATCCATCACAAGTCTAATAAGTAAATTAGTTCATAACGAATGAATTAAAAACTGAATAATATGTTGAAAACATCCTTTCAATCACAAATAAGACTTAAGAGAAAAAGAATAATGAAAACCCCTTCACGTAGTCTTGATTTGCAACCGTCGTGACAATCTCTGAAAATTACTCCTCCAAAGTTGCACTTGAATCCTGGAAATCGCTCTTCAATTATGCTCCGTGTGTTGTAAGATTGTTGTATATCAAAGCAATATCAAGCTCCCCTCCATATTCTGGCCGAAGTCCCCTCATATAGAGTCCAAGCGCCTAACAGAGTCCCAAAAACCGAGCACCAGCAGAAGTCAAAACCGAACAGGACACATCCAAAAAATGGGACCCACCTTGGCGGGGTGTGGAGATTAAAATGCCCACCCGTGCCAGCTAGGCTACTACTAACCGATTTTTTTTAACTTTCATGCGTTTTTCCACTTTTGCTCCAAAACTCTGCCATTCTTCACCTCTTGCATCCATGACTACCCTACACATAAAATAACATGGAATGAGTAAAAATGAACACAAAATATGAAGATAACCACGAATTTAAACTTGAAATGATTATCGATTCGTGTATATAAAATCCACTTATCAACTTCCACCTTGATTATTATTTATGTGGTTGTTGTTATTTTCCCACTTCCTCTTTCCAGAATTACTCCTTCCACTGTTGCTTCCTCCACGATGCTCACTACAATTGTTCTTATTTTTCTTCTCTTTATGATATAGACTTAAGGCCTCACTGCCACCTTCCGCAATGACTGCCTTCTCTAACAAGGTCGCAAAGGAATCAATCTGAAAGACTGATACCTTATTATACAACCACGATTTTAATCCTTACTCGAAGCGTCTCACCTTCATTTCCTTATCCCCAACTTGGTGCTCTGCAAATCGCGCTAGTTCATTAAACTTAGTTGCGTATTGTGCCACCATCATATCTCCTTGTTTTAACTCTAGGAACTTCACTTCCATCCTACTCATCATACTCTTTGGGAAATAGTTCTCAAAGAACAGCGTTGTAAACATCTTCCATGTTATCGTTCCTTCCCCCGCTCTCTGCTGATTAGTTTCCCACCAATAGTTCATTTTTCCCCTCATCGTGTATATGGAAAATACTATCTTCTAGTCTTCACCCACGTGAGCTATAGTGAAGGCCTTCTCGATCTCCTTGATTCAGGTTTGTGCAACTATCGGGTCAGTGGTTCCCGCTAACTCTCGGGGTCTTACACTCTTAAAATCTTTGAAGGTCGTTACTGGGACAGCTTGGGGAATGGGTGGTACGGGTTCGTTTCTTCCCCTCAAAGCTTCTCCCAATAAATCTACAAGTCTTTGTATCGGATCTACTGGTTCTCTCTCATCATTAACTAACTCTTCTGGGACAGTTATTCTACGTCTGGGCGGCATTTTCTGCATCACAAAATTTTTCATTTTATTATCTAATTATCATATTTAGACATTTCTCAATTGAAAAGAGCTGGAGGTTTAAAATACGTTTCTGAAACAAGATCATATATTAATATGCCAATTGGTTACAATACATGTTCTTTTCTAGCATACTGCTATAAATGATAACACATATCCCCTATTATCACAAAAGACGGGGACAACACTAGCTTTATACCCCTCTAACACTTTTCAAAAGTTAGGGTTACCATCATCTCGCATCTTACACAAAAGACTGAGATTACAACAACATATTATACAACACATAAATAAAAATACTACACTATTGAGCTTTTTCCTCTAGACTCAATCTAACATCCCACGCTCCACAGCGCTCTGATATTCCTTCTGCATAATGTGCACCACCATATCTCGACTTATGGTATCTTAAGATTACATCCTTGCTTTCACCGGGTAGTGATTTACCCCATCGATCAATCTCTGCATGGCCGTGCGTAGAGCATAGCCCATCTTATTCATCTTCCTTCTTTTGCATCGTACCTCGTCTTCTAGATCATCCACCTTATCATGGACTTCCTCCCACTTCTCCTCGAAGTGAATTTTATCCATCACCTCAATTTCTAACTGAGTTCGGAGAGCTTCCTTCTCCGTCCTTTCACTCAAAACCCTCTGCTCCATTTCTTCTAGCTTCCCTGCCAACTCAACGTTCCTCGCCACCGATCGGTGAAATAAGGTCCTCGTCTAGATCCTGCTTCCTTACGGTGAACAATTTCCACCTCCATCTCCTACATCACTAATTGCCTCTTAAGAGTCTTAGTCTTTAGCTCCTTGACTCTACATCCTAATTCCAAATTCTTCTCTTCATACTCCCCCAACATCCGATCCTCGAAAGTATCCTCATCGGAGTCCTCCATAGGTTTAGGCTCCTCCTCCGGATCAGACTCCTCAGGTAGAGGCTCCATCTTCTTCTCCTCATCATCATCAATAGGGGCCACTACTGATATGGCTTCTGCTATCAATGGTGCCTCATATACCACGTGGATATCACGCGGCTCCTCCTCAACTACTAGGCTAGGTCCTCCCATGTCAGTCATCCTACAATCACCAAATAAGACAAGACAAACAACAACTCCATCAGAATGTTAAAAAAATATAAGTTCATTGTATAGAATGAAGTTACATTTCATAACACACTAAGTCTCTCAAGGAAAAATCTACATGAGTTTTATCCCCTTCCTAACTTCTAAGTTTTCCTAAGTCATAATCTAAGGACTCTAGTTCCTAAGGTTTATAAATATAGCTTTGATACCAACCTGTGACGCCCCCAAATTCGGATTGCCACTTGGTCACTCGAATTCGGTTCTTCACATGCTCAAAGTAATACCATAATAACTAAAATCACACATTCACAACGAAAGATCTAATTTAGAATAATATACAATGATTTATTATAATTATTCTCCCAAGTCTCGGAACCTACAGTACTTAATAGATTACGTAATAATATCGAATAAAGACTTATTACATAATTCTACTTAAGCTTAAACATAGTCTGAAAATAGTTTTTATTATAACATAATAGACTTAAATATAAATAGACAAGCTAGTCGGTAGCCTTGCCCTTGTCTTTCCCAGATACACTTCCCTATTCTGCCTTAACTGAAAGGTTTTAAATAAGCAAGGATGAGCACAAATTTCCCAACAAGTAATATACAACAAGGGTAAAGAGTTTTATAACACAAGTTCGAAATATCGAAGTATCATCTCTAAGATAGTTCAGAGCTTCAGACTAATATCATGAATAATAAATATCAACAATTCTTGGAATAAGAATGATAATTTAATATAGATCAACAGATATATATGAATTCAAAGACTATCAATGTATCCAACTGGATAAACAATTTATACTGAGCAGTCACTAAGGACTATTGAACTTCTACTATAATTACCAATATGAAACTGATAACCCAAAAGAATCAAGTACTATAGATGATCAGTCTACAATACTCTAAGTTATGCATAACATCACAGTAATAAACCATTAATGTGTTGGGGTTTCCAACAACATACACTCCCCTTACCATAAGGGTTGTTCAACTCAGTTTTTAAGATTTTCGCACCAATCAATTGGTTTGAACAGTTTTATAAACATGCATATAGTCTAACCGAATTAATGGCATAGACCCTTTCACAATATTCAAGAATAATACCAAGTTCAACATGAATAATAGTTTTCTCAAGAGTTTACATACTAGCTTAGTTGAACGAGAAAGTAATAAAACATAAGGTTTACTTACGATGTCCATTGAATAAAGTAATGCAAGAGTTAGGATACTTTGCACAATGTAAAGGATAATTCAGATACTTGCCTTAAGCGTAGTTTATCGACATTAAGAAATCAACACTTTCGAATCCTATTTATAGTGTATTACAAGTATAGGATGCCCATTATAGATCAAGTGAACACACATGACCCAATCATGAAATCTTAGACTTATGTTATTACGTAGCTCAGAACTACCGTTAGACTTCATTATTTTAAAACACTTTGTCAATTCAAGCTAAGGTAGGTGTTAACATGCAAGGCTACCTCTGTCAGTGTGTCATGAATAGAAATAAGTATAATGAAGTTATACTAGCATGATACATACTTCAGAAATCACAAAAGTTGTAAAACCCTGGCTTTTATAAAATAAAAGTCTAATTTAATTTATGATTATTATTTTTAAAATTGTAAAATGATAAATTGATAGATGGTCAAATGAACATTAATCGGATAAATGAGCTAATAAAAGAAAAAAAAATCTATAATGTGGTGGGCCACATAGGTGGCTGATTTATTTACATTACTAAATGGAATGTGGGAGGATGAGGGAAAGGAAGAAAAAGAGGAGGAAGAAGGAGAAAAAAGGGAGAGAGAATAGATGAAAGTAGGAAAAGAAAGAAAACAAAATAAAAGGAAGAAGAAAAAATATGAGTACTCCCATCCATTTGTTAGTCACGGGAAATCAGAAGAATGAGAGAGAGAGGGAAAGGAAGGAAGAGAAGAGAGAAAGAAAAAGAGAAAGAAGAAGAAAAGAAGAAGAAAATTCAAGAAGGTAACGAATAAAACCTTGATTAATCCTTTGATTTTCATTATAGATGTAAGTTTTATGATGTTGGTTTATTTGTGTTTGTATGTGATAGATTAAACTTGTACAAATAAGGTTAAAACAAGAAATCAAATGAAGAACAAAATCTAGAAATTTTCAAAAACATTAGTTTACTACTTGATTTTGTAAAATCCATAACTCTTTGTGTATAACGAGTTAGGAGATGAGCCATATACCAAAAGAAAGCCCTGGAAGTAAGCTAACTGCAGAAATTAGAATCACCCAAAAATTCTTTGTGGATTTGTCGTGGTGACAGTTTGAGTGAAACTGGTATGAAGGACTTATAGTCCAAACAATCAGTTTTATTAAACTCTATTGCGTGAGTTTTAATTTTTAATCTGACCGTTAGATCGTTGTAATTTTTGGATATGTTATACATATTTAAGTTGAGTATATGTCCACAAATTTTGAACCGTTAAAGATTAACGTATGATTTGTTATGAATTTTGTGAGGTGGCTGGTTCAGAAATCTTCAAACAGAATGTTTCAGTAAGAATATCTCTTTATGTTAGAGTTAGAATTTGGAAAACCTTCTTCTACAAAGTTGTAGAGAATTAAATTTTATATGGAAAAGACATAAGATCTGTAATTTTCTTATAAAAGTGCTAATTTTTATGAATTATTAAAATTTCTGTATATTTGAATTTATAATAAAAATTATTTGGGATGAAATATTTTTACAGAATGCTTATAATACCATCTTAGAATTTTTGTAAATTTTTGATGAATTATTGAAAAGTAGAAGTAATTATTGTATTTTTAAACTATTTATAGTTAGTTTAAAAATAGAAGAAATTCATAGAATATTATATGAATGATGAAAAATTATGAAACTTGGTGAAAAATCTTATAATGTTATTTTATAATTTCTGGGCAGGTTTGATAAATTATTGAATAAAAGAAATATTGATTGTATTTTTAAGCTATTTATGGTTAGTTTAAAAATAGAGGAAATTCTATGAATGGTAGAAAATTATGAACTTTGCTGAAAAATATTATAATAATATAAGATTAATATTGATGATGTTTTAAAGATATAAAAGTATGTGGAGTTAGTATTTCTATTTTGAAGCTATTAAATGATAGTTTTTATAAATATAAATAATTATAGAAAATTGTTGGATAATCTGAAAATTGTTTGGAAAGTTCAGAATCATATTCTTAAATATTTTAAAAGTGTTAGTAAGCTCACGAGGTGTCGGGATGTAAACGCACAAGTAATGAATGAGTTATGATAAAAAAAAAAATAATATTTTTGTTAAAGTAAAAATGGTGATAACATGAGAATAGTGGATTGTCGTATATGAGGTTTTAGATTTTTCAAGTTTTATTATTCACTTCTAAAGTTTTGAAATATGAATAATGGTTTTATGCGATAAATAAAGACAACTTGAATGAATAATGAATTGTTAGTTGGTTTATATATTATTCGAGATAAATATGATTTGATGTTGATCCCTACTTTTAATATAATTTAAATTGTTTATAGTAATGTATTGATTTGATTCTTACGTAAGAAGTCACCATGTATTTCATTCAATAATTGTCACAGTAATTATTGCACAGTGATTCATATTATTGATTCTTAATTACGTAAGAAGTCACTCAGTTTTTCATTCATTAATTGTCATAGTAGTTATTGCACAGTGACTTATATTATTTGATATGATATAATTAAACCAGTTGACAGTATTGTGAATCTTTGTTAATAATTGTGAATAATTATTGAGAGATTGAAAATGTGTAAATAATTGATGAATAAAAGGTGTTGATTAAAGATAAGTATGATATACAAATATTTGTTCAATTATTTTCTTTTTACAAAAGTAAGTTTGGAAGGACTTGCCTACACTCTACTTTTTTCTAAAGTAGTATGGACCACAACTCTATTATTGAACAAATGTTGTTAAAACGTGTACAAGTTGGTTTAATTTTCTCTGTGGGATCATAAATTCCACTACCATTTTTATATACCTCATTTGATTATTTTGTCAAAGCAGGTGTGCTAGTTGTTTACTAAATTTTTAGTATAAATAGGTTGCCCGGTTGAACAACTAAACACACACAATCACAACACTAAAAATATAGAATTCTTTTACTACAATATTGTGAGTACTATAATATTGTGAGCATTTATATTGAGTGTAATGTTACCCCAAGTGTAGATAAGGAATGCAAGCATTATTTAAGTGATTAATTTCACAGAAAGCAGAATCGCGTCACATGCTAAGGTAAGGGATATCATTATTGTGGTAAGATGGTATCATTTTTATGGTAAAAAGAATATCATTTTCTTTCATACTCCATATTATGGTAATATATTATTATTCATTTATTCAGTTTATCATTAAATGGTGAAAAGTCTTGAAAGGATTAGAATATCCTTAATAGTTTGTGCTTCATCTATTATTATGTTATCAATTTGGACTCTGGATAATTAAGTTAAAAATCACTAAAATCTATGTTATCTTATTATTCTGATTATTCATGTTTATTCATTATGTATATATCATTGTCATCATTCTCATGCTTATATCGTGTTGAAAGTCATCTTTGGCCCGTAGTGCATAGATGGACTTGGTATGATTATGACTAGGGATTATTCGGTATAATCATGACCGTAATGTTACAAATGATGTGGTAAAAGTCATCTTTGGGCCGTAGTGCATAGATGGACTTGGTATGATTATGATCAGGGATTATTCGGTATAATCATGACCGTAATGTTAAAAATGATGTGGTAAAAATCCTCTTTGGCTTACGTGCAAAGATGGACAGTTGATTGGCATGATTATGACCAGGGATTATTCGGTATAATCATGACCATTGGTGAAAACATGAATATCCTTGGCCCGTAGTGCATGGATAATTCGTGGTCGTGATACTATTAAGCTGAGTCTCAGCGTTATTGATTTTATAGTTGTATGTCTTAGGCTTGTATTGCAAAGATGGACTGTTGATTTACCTGATTATAAATATGAATTATGATTTAATTATAACTTGTGGTGGTTCAGGTGAAGACATATGATGAGAGTTCTCTTTGTCTTGGGTATAACAAAGAACTGTTGATGAGTATTACATGAATGAAATATTAACGATGGACTTTTAATCTAGAGGAGATAGTAGACATTATGTTCTACTTGACTCTTCTAATGGATTGTTGATTCTGCTGCTATTATGGTTGAAAACTTTTATCTTCTACCATATGTTCTAAATATTTAAATTATTTTGATAATTTAATTATCTTAAGTCATGATATTCTTTACTGGGATATTTGTGCTCACCCTTTTACTTCACCACCCCTTTCAGGTAGTAAAAGTGTAGCTGGAACTAGCAGAGAGAACATGGGTATAAAGTGGTGATACGAATAAGTCACAAGCCTAATCAAATTATGAAACAGTGGGGCATAATAATTGTACTGAGAATTTAAAATATGCGTGACATATTTTATACATCATTTAATAGTTATATTTGGTGAACTAAATAGGGTGATGCGAACTCGAATTTGAAAGCATCAAAATGCACTCCATTAGAATGAGGAGGATATAAATCTTCTCGTATTCCTTTGGGGACTTGAAATATTTGTTGTTGTACTTTAGATGGCATTGTAATAATTTAAGTATGACTATTGTTGTATTATATACGTTACAATATTTGTATTGAAACTCACAGTATATGTGTCGTCATATTTTTTACGACAGTTGTATAAATGGAGTTTTTTTAGTGTATGTATCTAGCGACCCAAGATGGGTGATGTATACCTATTTTGGGAGCGTCACAGAAGTCACTTTCCAAGTTTGCAGAATGGCGCAGCCGCGCTGGATTTGTACTAAGGAGACGCGCGGCCGCGCATCTCTCAGTTCAAACCAGGGCTGAGCAATTACTTGCTTGGCCTAGCTTGCCCATCCTTACATACATAACATATATTAACATGTAAAGGGTCCTTTCGTATCTTTCAAGTTTAATCTAGATCCCTTCTTGCATAATGTGATTCTAACTTAGACATCTCAACAATTTAAGGCCATTCAAGGTTATGAAACTACAAAGCCTAACATGCTTGATTCTTAAACATATAAGGTAGTCATATATGTAATTCTATGTATGTGCACACCTAGAGGGGGGGGGGGTGAATAGGTGTTAAAGCTAAAAGTGATAAACGGTGAAAACTTTTTAAAATATTATGCTATTGTTTTAATTCGCATACTACACACTGCCTCGCTTTTAGTGTCCTGCTTTTATGTTTATTATTATCGCATGGCTAGACCTGCATCGCTTTTAGTGTCTGGATAGTGGCGTGAATAACAAAAGAAATGCAGAACGTGAATGACAGTTAAAGAGATAAACAGAAGTAAAAATCACACCAAGATTTTTACGTGGTTCAACCTCTATCCTCTAATCTAGTGGCCTAATCCACGTCCAATCCCAACTAGGATTGGAGACTCTTTTTATTTCAATTTAACTTAATTAAATACAAAATAACTCCCTGTTTGAGAAAGATTTCCGTTGGACACGACTGCCCCTTCTTGCACCTCTGCAATCCTTCTCACCACTGAGACCTCTGCACTACTGCAGTCTTGAAAGCTTGTCTACAAATAGATCCTATCAACTCTAGATAGACCAAGCCGATACACGACTTAAACTAAGAATAAGGATATTGATTACAGACTATCAAGTTTCCAGCATAATACAATTTAAGAACAATACAAAAGGGTTGCTGGAAAGAAACTCAGAATCGCTTTTAAATAGAACGTATGAGACTAATTGAAGCTTTTCCAAGTTCTTTTTTCCAATAGCCAAGCAAGAGAGATATATATAGTAGAGCTTCCAACGACTATATATGAGAGGGTTGATTCCATGAAATCCTCAGTCACAAAAAATCAGCACCAAATCAATAGATATATTGTTTCCTTGATAAGCTCAACCGAAGAGATATGATATGAATCATCTGATATGAATGGATATAAAAGATATGGTTTGTTAACAATATACTATATTTAGAGCATATACCTTTTGAAGCTTCTACAACAAATTTGAATCAACTAATCAGTTGACCAAAATTCATTCCCTGTCAATCAATTGAGATGAGATTACAGCAATCATGCAATATAGATTTATATGGACTGTTATATGTTACCATAATGTCCACCCACAATCCATGCATATAATATTATATACTGCCAATATTCATGCATATTAATCAGCCATAATCTATGCAGTCACAAAATTTTGTTATCATTCAAAAACATCAATTATGCAATAACTAACATTCTCCCCCTTTTTGATGATGATAAAATAATTACAATATGCTTAAATTAGTCATCATTCAAAACATCATAAAATCAAAAACCAACATTTTCCCCCTTTTTGATGATGACAATTTATGCACCAATATGCTTCCCCTAAGTATATGGCTCCCCCTAAATTTATGCATATTAAGGAGCAAAAGAAAATTACTTTATCCAAATAACCATCATTGCATATTCCAAGATAATATAGTATCTCAATATCAACATGAATACCAATTCAAACCAATTTAAATATACCCAAATATCTCTCCCCCTTTGTCATTATCAAAAAGAAATAAATCATCAAGTTATATCTCTCCCCCTTTGTCATCAACAAAAATAATTCATATCAATGTAGTTGAAGTTAGTTATCTCACCCCATTTGCCAAATTAAAAAAATAAGCATAAAGAATGATAATAGAACAAGGTTATAACAAAATCACATTTAGCAAGTAAACAATATAATCATACCTTTGTAATTTGTTACCTATATATCAACCTTTTATCAAGATTGTCATGTATATTAAATATGGAGCATTTGACATAATAAATGATGTTATGAGTCCTTGTAATACGAAATCCATAGAGTTTTTATAATAATATATCTAATTAAAAACTCTATTTAAAAAAAAACATGAGGTACTTACAGATTCCGCCAAATAATTTATAGATAACTTAATCTCTCAAAGTAAAGAATCATCCATCTCTTTTTATTTGATCTTGAGACACCTACAAATAGTGTCTATTTTTTTGGTACCCAAATCTTCTTGGGTCCATTTGGGTTAGTAACATATAAATCACATTTCTTCACCCAAATTTGTTTTATTCTAATTTTATTACAATTAGAATCAAAATGACCTTTAAGACCACATTTTCTACAAGTAAAAAATGGTGAACAATAAAGTGGCTTAAACCTTGGTTTACTATTAATCATTCTAATATTATTATTAGTCCTATTTTCCATATTTTTAATAGGATTATACCCAATCCTTTGTGTATCAAGACTGGACCTTTGTGCCCCTAACATAACATTTAGGTTCTCTTCTCCTTGCACAAATTTAGCAAGATCATTTTTTAAAGATGCTATTTCTGCATTTATTACATTATCATCATGTTGCATATTCATAATTTTTCCATCATTAAAAGCATCTATGCATACATCTCTCATTTTCAATTTTTCTTTTAAAATTTGATTTTCATTTTTAAGATATTCATTTTCTTTTATTTCTTCAATAAGTGACTCAACTTCATTCATTAGCTCATTTACGCAGTTCTTAAAATAAGCAGTTTTCTTTTTATGCCTTTTATTTTCATTTTGTAAAGCAATATAATCAGGCATAGATATTTCAAAAGCTTCATGAAAATTTGTTACCTCAAGTTGATCATCGTCTTCTAGTCCCATGAAACATAATTGGCCAATTTCTTCTTCTTGTTCCGCTTTGGACTTACTCACTGGAGTTGAGCTACCTTTTTGATTCTTCCTTTGTTTCTTTCTTTGAAGTAGTCTCTCGAGTTTTCTTGAGAGCATTTCAATTTCTTCATCAAAATCTTCACCATTGCCTTTTATGTAGCTTTCAGCTTGTAAAGCCAAGGTCTTCTTCTTAGGTGCCTCATCTTCTTCATCGTACAATTTTAGTTGGTTTTCAAACTCTTCAAGTTCTCCAAATAAGGTAAGAGTTTCCATTGTGCTGATTATGACTGAGTCTTGAAGTGTAGTAACCTTTGGTGCGAATCGCTTTGGCATGACTCTAAGAAGCTTTCGGTTGATTTTCTTTTGAAAAATCTTTCATCCGAGCATGCTTAGAGAATTCATTAGAGTGAGGAATCTTGCTTGGGCATCTCTAATTGATTCATTTTTCTCCAATTTGAATAGTTCTATTCGTGCATTAGCATGCTCAGCTTGACCTCTTTCACTTTAGTAGTACCTTCGTGGCTCATGATGATTGTGTTCCAAATTTCCTTAGCCGTAGTACAAGAAGAGACTTTATCTATATCTGACTGAACCATGCCACTTAAAAGTGTATTCATGGCCTTGGAATCATAAGATACCATATACGATTCATTTGAGTCCATTTCCATGAGATTCTTTGGCTTGCCATCATCATGTCGCAGAATGACCAGTCCATTTTCGACTACCCACCATTCCCATGGGTCACGGTTCAGATAGATCTTCATTCTAAACTTCCAAAAATTGAAGTTCTCACTTCCAAGCAACAGCGGTGGCCTACTTGTGGACTGACCTTCTTGAAAATTTAGGTGTGCCATAGGATCTTCCCCTACGACCTGCAACGATCAATATTAGTAGAGCCAAGCTTTGATACCAAATGTAATTCTATGTACGTGCACACCTAGAGGGGGGGAGGTGAATATGTGTTAAAGCTAAAAGTGATAAACGGTAAAAACTTTTTGAAATATTATGCTACAGGTTTAATTCAAACAGCTACACCTGCCTGCTTTAGTGTCTATTCTTCGTTTATTATTATCAGACAGCTAGACCTATCTGCTTTAATGTCTGGATAGTGGCGTCAATAACAAAAGAAATGCAGAACGTGAATGACAGTTAAAGAGATAAACAGAAGTAAAAATCACACCAAGATTTTTACGTGGTTCAGCCCCTATCCTCTAATCTAGTGGCCTAATCCATGTCCAATCCCAACTAGGATTGGAGACTCTTTTTATTTCAATTTAACTTAATTAAATACAAAATAACTCCCTGTTTGAGAAAGCTTTCTGTTGGACACGACTGCCCCTTCTTGCACCTTTGCAATCCTTCTCACCACTGAGACCTCTGCACTACTGCAGCCTTGAAAGCTTGTCTACAAACAGATCCTATCAACTCTAGATAGATCAAGCTGATACACAACTTAAACTAAGAATAATGATATTAATTACAGACTATCAAGTTTCCAGCATAATACAATTTAAGAACAATACAAAAGGATTGCTGGAAAGAAACTCAGAATCGCTTTTGAATAGAACGTATGAGACTAATTGAAGCTTTTCCAAGTTCTTTCTTCCAATAGCCGAGCAAGAGAGATATATATAGTAGAGCTTCCAACGGCTATATATGAGAGGGTTGATTCCATGAAATCCTCAGTCACAAAAAATCAGCACCAAATCAATAGATATATTGTTTCCTTGATAAGCTCAACCGAAGAGATATGATATGAATCATCTGATATGAATGGATATGAATGATATGGTTTGTTAACAATATACTATATTTAGAGCATATACCTTTTGAAGCTTCTACAACAAATTTGAATCAACTAATCAATTGACCAAAATTCATTCCCTGTCAATCAATTGAGATAAGATTACAGCAATCATGCAATATAGATTTATATGGACTGTTATATGTTACCATAATGTCCACCCACAATCCATGCATATAATATTATATACTAATGTCCACCCACAATCCATGCATATAATATTATATACTGCCAATATTCATGCATATTAATCAACCATAATCCATGCAGTCACAAAATTTTGTTATCATTCAAAAACATCAATTATGCAATAACTAACAATATAACTCATATTAGACATGCTTGTGAGTATTCATATCACATATATGTAATTAACATCATTTTTGTTTTGAAAATATGCTTCGTGTATGTGACGCCCCCAAAATAGGTATACATCACCCATCTTGGATCGCCATAAAATACACTAATGACAACTCCATTTATAAAAATGTCGTGCAAAATACGACCATAGTTAAACTGTGAGTTTTAATACAAATATATGTAACTCTCATGGTGCCTCGACCACAACACCTTACAATGGTACCTTACATAAAGGTACATTCAATAACTGTTTTAGAAATTAAAATATTTGGAAAATGCTCAAGGAAACCTTCGTATATGGGAGACCATACGTCTAAGTTATAATAGATATCATATTTTCACAAAATTATCATTGGTTGACCCAATAGTCCCCAAAGAAAAACGAGAAGATTGCTATCATGTTCTTTCCAATGGCGAGTCTTCTCTTGACATATAATTATCTCCAATTAAGAATTATATTTCAACCAACTCCAAGATTATATAGGTAGTGATCGTAGATATACTCAGCAAGTGGATGTGCACAACCCTGTCTTATGATAACACGAAGTCGTATGTCATTAGACATCATGTATGATGGTGGCAAAACACCCTCCAAAGTTGGGTTCGCCTCGCCCTATTTGATTCACCAAATATAACTATTAAATGATGTATAAAATACAACACAATTATCTAAAGTTCTTAATAAAATTATTTCCATACTATTTAGGGAGAACCTCAACAACTATAGACCACCGTTCTAATCCCTTGTTACCCCCGCTCGACCCAGCTACACTCTTATTGCCTGAAAGGAATTGTGAAACAAAAGGGTGAGCACAACTAGCCCAGTAAAGAATATCATGACTAAAGATAATTAAATTATCAATAGCCTTTGTCAATAATAAATCAGAGATTTAGAACATATGGTAGATGATAAAACTTTTTAACTATAGTTGCAGCGGAACGAGCAATCTATTAGAAGAGTCAAATAGACCATAACGTCTATTATCTTCTCCATGTTAAAAGTTCACAAACAATGTTTTATCCCTGTAACATCAATCAACAATTCATGTCCACAATCATGTGAATAACTAATAATCATAATTGTGGTTCTAAATTCCTCTTCGCACCCAGGACGAAGATAATTTTCATCACTTGTCTTTACCTGAAACATCAAAGATCATGGTTATACCAAATCACAGTTCCTGTTCATAATTATACTAATAAATTCATCTTTGCACTACGGGCCAAAGATATTTATTAATAGTTCATCCTTGCACTACAGGCCAAAGACATGCAACCGTATATTAGAAGAGTCAAGTAGAGCATGATATCTAATATCTTCTGCGAATTTAAAGTTTATTATCAATATTTTATCGTTGAGACTCAGCTCAGTAAATAATCCACATCACTGAATTTTCCATGCACTACGGCCAAGGATATTCGTGTTTTTATCAACGGTCATGATCACACCTAAAATAATTCATCTTTGCACCCTTGGCCGAAGAGAACCCATGGTTATGATCATACCAACATATGTCCATCAATGCACTACGGGACAATGAGGACTTTTACCACATCATTTGTAACATTACAGTCATGATTATACCGAATAATCGTTGGTCATAATCATACCAAGTCCATCTATGCACGTAAGCCACTTATGACTTTCATTACAATATAAGCATAAGGATGATGACAATGATATAAGCATTAATCAAACGAAATCAAGGATAAATATTAAAGATTTTAAATTTATCCAGAGTTTAAAAATATCCAAATTGTCAACATGATACTACTTTGTAGAGTAAAATTCAAGAATAATATTCACGTATCAAAAATAATTTAGACAGAAAAGAAATATATTTTTCGGGTGAATAGTACCCCATGAATAGTACCCTGTGAATAGTATTTCAGGAATAGTACCTCGTGAATAGTACCCCGGCATAAAAAGTACCCCAAATACCCGAGTGATAATATTTGAGTGAATAATGATCGGGTGAATAGTAACCCATAAATAGTAACTCGTGAATAGTACTCCGGCACGAAAAGTGCCCCGAATACCCGAGTGAATAATATTTGAGTGAATAGTAACTGGGTGAATAATAACCCGTAAATAGTAAATCCTGAACAGTAACTCATGAATAGTACTCATAAAAGGAAAATACAAAAGAAACGATATTCTCTAACGAGTACAAAAGAAATGATATCTCATACGAGTATAATAGAATATACGAAACTGCAAATGGATTTTTACCCACACTGAGAATCCACGTAGATGATCATTTCCACAATTTTTAATAAAGAATGAATACGAAGGTCATTCACCATGCATGTGAGCGAGTAGTCCGAAATGGACAAAATTTATTCCAATAGAATAATAAAGAATGGAATAACAGAAGAATTTCACCATGCATGTGGTAGTCCGCGTAGACATGTTAGTCCAACAAAATATTAAAGAATGAAATAACAGAAGAATTTCACCATGCATGCAGTAGTCCGCGTAGATAGGTTATTCCAACAGAATAATAAAGAATGGAATAAAAACCCTTACGAGTATTGAAAGAAAATAACTCTCTTCATGAATACGAAAGAAATAATACCCCTTACGAGTATTGAACGAAAATAATAGTCATACGAATACGAAAAATAACATCTCTTAAGAATATGAAATAAATAATACCCCTTACGATTACAACAAATAATATCCCTTACGAATACAACAAATAAGATCCCTTATCTCAGAAGAAAACTAGATACTGGAATAGTGAAGTAGCATACTTCTCTTCTTCTATCTCTTTATAGCTTCTCTCTCTATAACTTCTCTCTCTATAATTGCTCTTGTGAGTCTTAGTGAATTGGTGAGAATGAAGAAAGAATGAACTTCTATTTATAGGAAAATATAGTTTCGATAATTGCACGTTTTGGGGATCGAAATATTATAGTATAATTCATTCATCTTTTCCTTCATTTTTAATTTAGTCTTGCAAGTATTATCAAACTTGCACCACCTCCCCTAATAGTATATCATGTGAATCAATAGTACAATCATGTGACTCAATAGTTCTATACATGTGAAAAAATAATTACAGTACAATACCTTCATCTATACCTCCATTTTTAATTTAGTCATGCAAATATTATACATCTTGCACCCCCCCTTAATAGTACATGCATGTGAATCAATAGTACACATATGTGAACAAATAGTTATAAGCATGTGAATTAATAGAAATTAATTGCTCATTTATTCGATTAATTACCCATTTGGTCAATATAACCTCCAGACATAAATTATTATCGAAATAGATGTCGATTTCCATTAACACTAATAATCCCAACATAATGAAAATATGAATTTCATCTTTAATCAACATGAACTTATTCATCATTAATATTATAACTCACAATATTTAACAACAAGATCATTCCCAGGAAAGAGGGGGTTATCCGATAAGGATTTCTCCCTATTGGCGCGTAATTAAATAACCTAACCCCTTTCCTCAACAAAACTTTCTAGACATCGTCAATAATGCAAATAATAATATGAATAACTTGTCATCTCAATTATTGATTTAATAATATAAAATATTATGCAGATGATACTGTGACAATAATTGAATCAATAATATGAGAGATATGATGCAGCAATTACTGTAGCAATAATTGAGTATAACTAAGTAACTTCTCACGTAGGCATCAATAATCAATATCGTGTCTACTATGCAACCACGCGTATTACTGTACTTTTATAACTGATTATTTTATGACAACTTGCTTACTTTGAATTTTTTTCACATATCACCCTTAATTTTAACCTTTTGTCAATTTAACAATTTACTAAATAGAATAATAATTATAGGAAAATTGAATACTTTCATTTCATAAAATTTGGGATCTCACACTGTATGCTTAACTTGAATTACAATACCTAAGCATGATGATATACATATATTTATGATACATGAGTGAGTCTAAGAATATCATCAAACATGTTCACAAATATTAGATTCTAACTCTCAAAGTAGTATGTTAATATTCACATTCAGAGTTCATATTTTCATTAGTAAAGCTTACTAATAAGTCAATATGATCATGTTCTCCTATATACACATTAGAACATATAAGAATATTCACAAGTTCATATATAATTCATCAAGTTTGTATTTGAAATTATAAGTCTCTCTTAGTACATCATCAAAACTTAAGCATACAAAATAAGTCCATGTATTCTATGTTGTGCTTTTACGTTTATAGATTTAGATTATGATAGCATGCTTTCAAGCTCAAAACTTAATGTATACATAGCTTACTTACATATAGCCTTTTACTTGAAATTTTCCCTTTTAATCATGCTTGGATATCTCATACTCATTTACCAATATAAAACTAGTATTTTGGTCAATTATCAGAACTTAACATGTTGAGGCTTAAGGTCAGAACATGCATTACACCATTATCAAACTAGTTTCCAAATCTTTAAGTTTTCTTTGAATGCATACTAACCCAAGCCAAAATAACGTACTATGTTCATAACAACACCTATTCATGTCCTAAGTTCATTTATATACATGTTCAACTTAAGTAGCATGCTCATGACATCCTAAAGAGCCAACAACAGTAACTGTTATAGGCGACGCGTGCGGTCGCGCGGTGAAGGACTAGGGAAGTGGCGCGACCGCGCCACTTCGTCCAGAGGCAAACAATATGGCTCTGTTTCTGCAGGGCCTCAATCACAAGCATTGCTAACAGCTTCTGCCGCAACACAAATGACTTCTACACATGCATACATACTTAATTAACATAATGGCATTATATATCCCACCAATCAACAGAGAATTCATGAGAATTACAAGAAATTGACAAAACTCAACTCAAGAACATAAAAATAGAATTTTATACCTCTTGAAGCTTAATTGATTTCCTCAACACAATGATTATGCTCCCTCAATTTCTCAGTAGCTCACCCTCTACCTACACTTATCAGACAGTTCTCAAGCAACTAAGAATAAGAAGGATTTGGCTGCCATTTATAGAAAAATGACTGCCCAGTCCATGGCTTTGTTATATGGTTTGATTCAATGGAGATTGAGAAGAAATGTTGGGTATAGAAGGTTTGGCCAATTGCCAATTTTTAGCCATCATCACAGCCATCTCTAGCTTCATCATTTTCCTCTTAGCCTTTTTCATTTTGCTGAGTTTCACGTAATAGTAGGGGATAGGCCATTGGCCTAATATGTAACTAGCAACTGAGACTTTTAATTTGGGACAAGGGTATTAAATCTCAGCAATTGTGTTTATAATGCTTAGTTTGTTCCAAAAAATGTAATTTTAATGTGTTAATGCTACTACATAATGGAAGTTAGGGATTATTTATGTATTCACATCATATAATTCATGTACATTATTCCAGTCTAATTATTATTTATAATTTGTATGAACTCCATTAAATTACCCACTAGTAATTAATATCCCCTTAAAACTTTATTATTCCAGTTATACTCACTTATTGGAATAGTTTGAAATTCTTTGACAGAGTATATCTTTTAATGTTTCCACACATACTTAGTGTCACATAAACAATTGTTTATGTAACTTATAATTCCCTACACTTTATAGTTTATATATATTACATAGTTATATTAATGTGTCACACCAAATTTTCTTTTTAATGTAAGAACTATATAATATCACACACATTAATTAAATAATACCATTCTAATTATGCAATTTACTTTACTCACAATAACAATTAATAATCACATATCATTAATTAATCACCATTAATAATTAATTAATATTCTACAATAACAATTAACAATTAATATTAATTAATTGTTCACTTAATAAATCCTTCGTTGATTAATATCATTATTAATATCTCCCATCACCGTGCCACACAAGGCTTTCAACGAGTTCATCACAAATCCCATATATTCTCAATTATTCAATTATTTAATATAATTGAGTTAACTCATCTCATAACACAAAATCATTTATATTCAAATAAATATTCATTTTCCTTAATATATTCATTTAATAAGACGTGAAAATTCTCGGGTATTACAAAATCAATTTCCGATTTTTTGTAGGTTTCGCTTACGATTACCAAGACCCTAGTATAACTAGTATGCCATTAAGGCTTATGCCGGAATCACAAAGAAGAATGACTCTATTTTTAGAGTATCAACCAACCTTCATTTCTCTTGATCCAAACATGCTCAATTCATCATTAAAAGTTTCATACATGTAAGCATACTTCCTAAACACATTATAGCATATTAATTCATCTTGATTGACATAGAATTCTAAGGAATTTCAAGAAATAAACAAGACCCAATTCAAGAACACAATTAGAATTTATACCTCCTTAAGCTTGAATTGGACTCCTCACACACTGAGTATGCTTCTACAATTGCTCAACAACTTAGAACTCTCAAACTTAGAATTATTAGACAATTACAAGCAACACAAAAACTGAAAATGGAGCTTCTATTTATAAAGCAAACTTGGACTGAACATTTGCATTACACTAGGGTTGGAGTCCATGGTGCATTAGAAGGAAACAAATGTTACTGGAGAGTTGATCAACCACCCTTATCAGCCATCTTCCTAGTAAATGATCACCTAGTTCTATAGCCTTTAATCTCTGCTTGAAAGTTACGTAATTTTGCCCTAGGCTACTATTCATGTACTAGAAGGGTCACTCATTTTGGGACAAGAGCAAATCTCAGCAACTTGAGCTTAGTTTAGTTACTTTAACTCCCAAAAATATAATCTTAATGTACAATTGTTACCATATTAGTAAATTAGGGATTATTTATGTACTCACATCATATAATTTCTGTACATTAAATACACGCAATAAAATAACGCAGTTTGATATTATTGTCCGGGTATCTCCATAATTATTTTTACTACTCTCTTAACCACATAATAACATTATTTAATATTAATGTTTATTTAAACATTTAATTCCTTTCCCAGATTCTAGAATACACATATATTTAATTAGTTTTGTATTAAAATGACATATGATTTCATTGTACTACTTGATACCCCATGTCATTAAAATATACTCCTATCATATGATTTTATTAATGCCAAACTGGTTTAGCTTCCAGCCAGTTCCGACCTCTACTACCACACTAGTTTTACATGACATGAATTAACGTCCATATTGGTGATATTACTAGTTAGAAACTTATTCTTTCCATATACGGAATCACATAATTAATCTTTCTAGTTCCCTTTTAACTCACTTAGTGAATTATCTCATTTCACATTATGCTACACAAGGTACTTCAGAAATGCTCATCATAATTCCACACTTCTTAATTCGTATTAATCCACAGGGAAAAAAGCGTTTATTTGGGCTAACCGACATAAAAAGGTGTTATTTGGGTTCAAAAAATTTCTTCTTACTTTTGGAGGTCGATGAGCACTTCCCTTATCTTCATTTCTTTTCTCTCTAAAAAACTCATAGGCACAGTCTATGACTTGAGTCAATTAATAAACAAGTTTTGCCATAAGTAAGTTGCAAATGTACATTACTGGGCACAATCTTTTTCAAGTTTCATTCTACTCATTGTCCAATTTCATGTGGGCACTTTCTTTTTAGTGTTTTTGGCATGGATTTCGGACGGGTTAAATGCTTTTTCAGTCACCGTACTATATGTCAATTTATAGATGGATAACTGAACTTTTTTTTTCTTACAGTCAACTCACTATACTCGATTTTATTAACAAAAAGTTAAAAAGGAACAGTAACCTTAGCAGCTGAGTTGTCCAAAAAAAAGCCTATGTGGCAGTTAGTATGCGACGTGACAATGATGATATGGATTTGGAGGAAAATTTTTATGAAAAAATGGAAAAAATATATTTTAAAGTATAATATAAATTATAAAAATTAGCCAAAAAAATAAGAAAATAAATAAATAAATAAAACGCAATTTTTTTTAATAAAAATAATTTTTTTTAATAAAAATTAAAAAACGCAGTTTTTTTATAAAAAAAAAATAAAAACGAGATTTTTAAAATAAAAAAAACGCAGCTTTTTGTTAATAAAAATTTTCTTTTTTTTATTAAAATAAAATTAAAAAGCAATTTTTTAAATAAAATAATTGTTTTTATTAAAAAAAAAAGTAAAAACTAATTATTTTTAATAAAAAATGCGCTTTTTTAATAAAAATAAAAAAATGCAATTTTTTTAATAAAAATAATTTAAAATGCAATTTTTTAATAAAAAATTAATAGATTAATTTTAAAATATATAATTATGTTAATGATTAAAAAAATTTACAGATTAATTAATGATTTTTAGACGCAATTTCAATTTTAATTAATAGATGGATCAAGACATGATTCAGATAAAAATAATAAAGACGCAAAAATAGTAATACTACTTTATTATACGTATGAAAATATTATATACTTATATATAAGGTGAAGACAAAGTGAAAATTAATCGCCAACATAATTATATATTTTAAATTTAATCTATTAATTTTTTTATTAAAAAAAGATGCGTTTTTAATTATTTTATTAAAAAAACTATATTTTTAATTTTTATTATAAATAAATCGCATTTTTTTATTAAAAAATCACTAGATTTATTTTTTTTAATAAAAAAGAAAAAAAAATTTATTAACAAAATCTGCTTTTTTATTAAAAAAAAACTATGCTTTTTATTTTATTTTTATAAAAAATCTGCTTTTTAATTTTTTTTTTAAAATAATTATTTTATGAAAAAAATTGTGTTTTATTTATTTATTTATTTTCTTATTTTTTTCGGTTAATTTTATAATTTATATTATACTTTAACATATTTTTTTCTATTTTTTCAATTTTTTTTCTCCAAATCCATATCATCACTGCCACGTCGCATACTAACTGCCACATACGCTTTTTTTTTTTGGACAACTCAGCTACTAAGGTTATTGTTCCTTTAAGTCAACTTTGACTTAACGGTTTTTTTAACTTTTTGTTAGTAAAATCGAGTATGTTGAGTCGATCAGAAGAAAAAAGTTCGCTTATCCATCCGTAAGTCGACATATAGACTGATGATCTAAAAAGATTTATCCCGATTTCGGACATGCCAAAATCAAATTTGTTGGGAGAATGCATATTATGATTTGATGTTTTAATGTATATGTTCATGATTATTTGTAAGGTCCTTAAATGAATATATGTATAAGGACTTAGTGATAGATCAAAATTGTTAGGTTGATCTAAGCTTTCAACATGTACCATTCGGATAAAGAATGTATAGATAGAAAGATCAAAACTGTTAGGTTGATCTTAAGATGTAATAGATTAGTCTTGAAGAAATCGTAGTGCATCCATCTGATCAACATTGCAGGAGTCAAGGCAGAAAACGTAGAGCCTGAAGATCGTAGTGTGCCTGCCTTGAATGGGACTCTTAGGAAATTGTAGAGTGGTCCCAACGTTTGCCGAGCCAACTCCACGATCGTAGTATGCTAAAGGAAACGTGAAGTTTATAAGTCAACGATCGTAGTGTGCTCTCGGGAACGTAGAGTCAACAACACGAGCAAGAGAAGATCGTAGTGTACGAAGGTTTAAGGGAAATCGTAGTGCTCTCGACTAATAGCATCGTAGTGTGCAAAGATGTCAAAGACACTACGATCTAAATTGTAGAACATCACGATCCAAATCGTAGAGCATCATCTGTCTCATGTCAGAAAACGTCGAGCCTCATGATCTTTGTTTTCAACAAGTGAGGAATGGATCCCAGATGCTGCAATGCTCATCAGTCCCAGAATATATGAAATATCCTTAGTATGCAATAAAGAAGCGTAGTAAAGAAGCTAAGGATAGTACCATGGGTAAGAGGGACAAAACACCTTTTCAGGTGGTAGGTAGGTAAGAAAGCGACTGCAGCGTCAAGTGGGCAATGTAATGCGTAATTCAAGATGTGCAGAAATGTCTCCATTACAGTACATAAAATTCAGATGCATTTAATGCCACAACGGATGGATCCAACGGATAGTTTTCAACATCACATATATACAGATCAGACAGATGAGAGAGAATTAAGCAAGCATTAATCAAACAACGTGAACATCTCTCTCAAGCTCAACTCTACGATCTGAGATATTGCAAAGCTTGCTCAGCTACTCGGGTTTTTTTTTAACAAGTACTTATACAAAGGATCGAAAGTAGCAACCATCAAGAACTCAACAACTATCAATCAACTGAAGAAGAGTACCAAGTCTGTTGGACTTGAAGAGTTCATAGCGAACTGTAAGAAAGCCAAGTCTGCTGGACTTGAAGAGTTCAAGAGTGAACTAGAGAAGTTCCTAGATCACCGGTCTAGAAGGAATCAAGTGATTCGTAAGATTGTAAAAGACATCCTTAGTGGATATCCTACTCGTTGAGTAGAAGAGTGGACTAGGAGCTTTGAGTGCTCTAAACCACTTAAAAACAACTATGTCGTTTACATTCATGCTATATCTGCTATATCTGCTATAACTGCATTACTCGCTCATAACTCCATTACTTGGTAATGAAGATTAAAACAAATACTAATTCTGCTAAGTTTTAATCATTATTTAAGAACAAGTTTAAAAAGGAAAGATTCTCAAATATCTATTCAACCCCCCTTCTAGATAACTTGTGCCTACTAGGAACTAACAATTGGTATCGAAAGCAGTTCTATTTTACAACTTACACGCTTTAGTTGATCCAAATGGCACTCGTACCAAGCTTAATCCAGATCGGGGAGGCAAAGAAGCCACCAATGTGCAACAAGGATAAATTTGCTAACTGGAAAGTCAGGATGCAAGCCTACATGGACTCAATAGATGAAGATCTATTTGAGACTGTTCTTAATGGGCCCTATATACCAACAAAGCTTGCACCAACCATTGACGATCCAAACAGAGTACAAATCAAAGTTAAAGAAGAATGGACAGACACAGAGAAGAGAGTTGTCCAACTTGATAAAAAGGCGAAGAACATCCTGTTCCAATCCTTAGAGGACGATCTGTTAGAAAATGTTGTAAACAAAGAAAACAAATGCAAGGAAGTTTGGGAAGCATTACCGATTATGCACGAAGGAACCAAGAAGTCGAGAGAACAAGCGCCTCCTCACACAAAGAAGATGAAATGTTCGCCACGTGCGGGGAAAAACGTGACTACAACCTATGAAAGATTCAACGTTCTGCTCAACTCTCTACGAGCGTATGGGAAGATCTATCCTAACAAGGATCTAACCATAAAGTTCATGAGAGCCCTACCGAGTAGGTGGGATGCAAAGACCACAACAATAAGAGAATTAAAGAATCTTAATGAGATGACAGTTCAACAACTGTATGGAAATCTCCTGACGTACGAACTAGAGTTGACCCAACGCGCCGAAACCTTATCAGAAGGAAGAAGAAAGGATAAGGGTGTTGCTCTCAAGGCAAATGAAGGTGTATCAAAAGTTATAACTGAGATTGACTCTGATGATGATGAAGACGACGACGATGACTTTGCTATGCTGGTAAAGAGACTAAGAAGGTTCATGCGACAAGGCGTAATCCCAAGAAGCCAAAGAAAGTCAAAGAACTCACGCTACCAAGAACAAATGAATGATTTATGCTACAACTGCAAGAAACCTGGTCATTTCATTGCCAATTGCAACAAGCCTATCAAAGAAGAACTAAAGAAGAAATCTCATGCAAAGAAAGAATACAAAGGAACCAAGAGGCCTCAGAAAAGAGACAAAGGCCTGGTTGCCGGAGGATCGTGGAGTGATTCGGATAATGACCCAAATGCAGACTCCGGAGATGAGAAATAACCACATATGGCCAATCTGTGCTTAATGGCCAAACATGCAAAGGAAAAACAAAGCCTAAACATACATGATGTAAGTCTCGATGAGGTATTTGATTTTAATTCTCCTGATGTAGATATAAGTGACTTAAGAACTGCTTTGCATGGCATAACCACTGATCTATATCAATACATGAAGTGGTTCAGAGTCTTGTCTAAAGATCATTCACTTCTTCAAGAGGAGAAGAAGAAAGTTCAAGAAGAGCTTGAAACAGCTCTTCTAAGTACCAATCTTCTTTCCAAACTTGAGGCTGAGAATGAAACTTTAAAACAGACAAACACACTCAATGCACAAAGAGAGTCTAAGCTAACCTCTAAAATTGAGGATCTAGAGAAGACTATCTCTACATGGAACAAATCCTCATCATCCATGGACTTCCTTCTCTCTAGTCAGAGAAGCACATTCGACAGAACAAGCTTAGGCTTTGGGGAATCCATCTCAGAGCTAAGTGTGGAAAAGACAATGGAAACTAGCACTAGTAATGTCTCAAGTTTTGGTAGAGGCATTGCTTTTGTGAAATCCTCACAGTTAGAAGAACAAGTTTAACCTTGTTCTACTGTTTCTAGTTATACTCAGAGAAGTAAAGGATCTCATGCTGGCCTGGGATTCATATAGGAGAAGAGTAACCCAACCTCTATATCCCCACCTCGAAGAATAGTAGAGTCAAGTAAGACCAACTCTACGAATCAACTGGGGAAGTATAGTAGAGGCAAGGCACACTCATCTCCATCTATGAAACCTAAGGACACGTGGAAGAAAGAGAATCAGTCTAACAAAAGAGTAACTAAGGAACCACACAAGTCCAAGTGGAGAATGACTCATCATACACACACTGGCATGTACTATAATAGATGTTTCATATGCAATAAATATGGTCATAGAGTTGCCAAATGTTATTATAATTCTATGCATGTGAGACCCAAGATTAGACAATTTTGGGTCCCCAAAGGCACTAACAAAGAAGGACCCATGCAAATATGGGTACCAAAATGAAGGTTCAAATATTATGACAGGAAAAGAGCTCCACGACCTCAACATGGTATCTGGACAGTGGTTGCTCGAGGCATATGACAGGGAACAAAGCTCTACTATCCAATTATGTAGAAAAGAAAGGTCCCTCAGTCATCTTTGGAGATAACTACTCGCAAGACAAGAGGATATGGCTCACTGGCAATGGTACAAGATATCTTTCAAAGAAAGTAGCTTATGTGGAAGGACTCCAACACAACCTACTAAGCATCAGCCAACTCTGCGACAAAGGTTACCAAGTAATTTTTCTCAACAATTAATGTCAAGTCAGAGATTTGAAGACATCTGCCATAAAGTTGACCGGAAGAAGAGAAGGAAATGTCTACACAGTAGATCTTGGTCAACTAAGCTCTGATGAAACAATATGTTTTCTGGCAAAAGCATCCGAGGAAATGAGCTGGCTAAGGCATAGAAGGCTGTCTCACTTAAACTTTAAAAGCATGTCCAAATTGGCATCAAAAGACTTCGTAGCTGGTCTACCCAAATTCAACTTTGTGAAAGAAAGGCCATACAATGCCTGCCAGCTTGGAAAGCAAACCAAAAGCTCATTCAAGAGCAAGACTGCCAACTCCATTGACAAGCCCCTACAGTTGCTCCACATGGATCTCTTTGGGCCAATCCCAATAACTAGTCTTGGAGGCAAAAGATACTCTCTAGTCATAGTCGATTTACTTCACCAGATTCATACGGGGTATTTTTCTTAACCTCAAAGGATGAGACAAGCTCTTAATTAATCAAGATGTTCGGGATCGGTGATGAACGAAAGAAAAGGAGAGAAAATCAAGGCAATAAGGAGTGATCATGGAAGAGAATTTGATTTCTCGTAGATAGACAAGTTCTCGCTTCGCATAATGGCATCGACCATAACTTCTCGCCCACGAACTCCTCAACAAAATGGAGTTGTTTGAAAGAAAGAACAGAACCTCGATAGAGGTCGGAAGGACTCTACTAGCGAAGAACTCGTCTTCGCTCAATACTTCTAGGCGTAAGTCGCCAAACACCGCATGCTACACACGTAATGTATCGAGAATTCACTCTACGATCAAGAAGACACCCTATGAACTGTGGAAAGGAAGGAAGCCGAGTGTCAGCTATTTCCATGTCTTTGGCTGTGAATGCTATATTCTCAACAATGGAAAGCAGTATCTGACAAAATTCCAGCTCAAGTCAGACGAAGGGATCTTTCTTGGATATGCCATAGACATCAAAGCTTACAGGGTGTTCAACAAGAAGACACTGAATGTCAAAGTCTCAATACACATCATCTTTGATGAAACTGACTTAGACAAAGCAGTACCTTAAGACACTACGAATGCAATCGTCGAGCTCAACACTACGATCGTAGTACCAGACAGTGAAATCGTAGAGCATGATAATGAAATTATAGAAAGGTCCATCCAAGACAACGAGCCTCCACTCCAAGAAGAAGAGATAGACCTTGAAGACCTAAGACAGGAAGGCATCAGAACAAATGTCCCAACCGGGAACAGATGGGCAAGAGACCACACTCAGGATCTAATCATTGGAGATCCAAGTGCAAGAGTTAAAAAAGAGTCACACTCGTAATGAATGCTTCTATCTAAGCTTCATGTCACAGAGAGAGCCAAAGAAGATAGATGATGCTATGGAAGACTCCAAATGGATAGAAGCCATGTAGGAAGAACTCAACCAATTTGAACGGCTAAAGTGTGGAGATTGGTACCAAGACCAAAGAGTCATCCCGCCATAGGAACCAAGTGGGTCTTCAGAACAAAATGGATGAAGATGGGGTCATCACCGTAAATAAGGCAAGATTAGTGGAAAGGGCTATTCTCAAGAAGAAGGTATTGACTATGATGAGACACTTGCACTGTTGCTGCACTAGAAGCCATCGTAATCTTTCTTGCCTTTGTCGCCTACATGAAGTTCAAAGTCTTCCAGATGGATGTCAAGAGTGCATTTCTAAATGGAGAGCTTCAAGAAGAAGTCTACGTAGAACAACCTCCAGGTTTCATTAATCCATCTCTTTCCAATTATGTCTATAGATTAGATAAAGCTTTATATGGTCTTAAACAAGCACCTAGAGCATGGTATGAAACATTGCCTAACTTTTTAATAGAAAATGGGTTCACTAGAGGTAGAGTAGATACCACATTATTTCTTAGAAAGCATAAAGACAAAGTCTTACTAGTTCAAATATATGTTGATGATATCATTTTTGGTTCTACTGACGAAAAGTTATGTAAGAGATTCTCTAAGCTAATGCAGAGCAAGTTTGAAATGAGCATGATGGGTGAGCTGAATTTCTTCTTTGGACTGCAAGTGAAGCAGACTAATGAAGGAATAGTCATCAACCAAGCCAAATACATCAAAGACTTACTAAAGAAGTATGGCATGGAATCAGCCTCTCCTATGAAAACACCAATTGCTCCTGCAACCAAGCTTGACAAGGATGAGAATGGTAAATGTATTGATATAACTCAATACAGAGGTATGATAGGTTCTCTTTATACCTAATCGCCAAAGAGATCAGAGTATAATGTTTGCAACATGCATATGTGCTAGATTTCGTGCTAACCCTAAAGAGTCACATTTGTCTCATCAGAAGAGGATCTTCAGTACCCTCAAGGGTACACCCTACTTGGGTGGGTATCCCAAGGAATCCTCATTTGGATGCAAAATGATAGAAAAGTACCAAATGGCACTGTCAACTTCTTGAGAATGACTTGTGTCCCGGTTTAGCAAAAAGTAAAACTCAAAGGTCTCTTCTAACCGCAGGTTTTAATATATTATCACCGGGCAACAACAGTGCTCGAGATCCTATGGATGAGAAATCAGCTAGCTGATTATGGGTTCGATTTCAAATCTATTCCCATACACTGTGATAACACAAGTGCCATAGCAATAACTCATAATCCTGTCATGCATTCTAGGACCAAGCATATAGAAATAAGGTATCACTTCATTAGGGATCATGTGCAAAATGGAACTATATCTTTACAATATATCCCTACTGAAAATCAACTTGCTGATGTATTTACAAAACCACTAGATGAATCCAGATTTAATAAGTTAATAAATGAGCTAGGAATGCTAAACCTTCAACCATGAAATGTATGCTCTAGATTGTGCTAACCATGACAGATATAAAGGCTGAACTCAAAATCGTAGACATGAACAAGGAAAGTCCACGATCGTAGAGCTGAAAGGACAAATACCTCAACGATCGTAACAAAGACTCAACTATCAAAGTGCATCATGTGATGACAAAGCTTCATAACAAAGCAATCTCTCTAAGAGGTGCCTCAGGGAAAAAACCTAACCCTTGGATCACACCAAGAGGTTGGCCCTTCCTGAGCTACCTTAAAAAGAATGCTTTACCAAAAACTCATCACAAGGATTCGGACAGACTCGACAATCGTAGGACAGACTCAACGAATGCTGATCAGACTCAACGACTGCCAGACAGACTCGACGATCGTAAGACAGACTCGACGAATGCTGATCAAACTCAATGACTTCTAGACAGACTCGACGATCGCAGGACAAACTCGACGAACATAAGACTACCTCAATAATCGTAGTCTTCCCAAGGACACCTCAGCTCTGAAAAGGCCAAGGGAAAATCAGTACATTCCTGCACTGTCAAAATCGTAGAGCCAAGCAAAAGGTGACACATGTCCCACTAAGTCAAAAAGAGAGAGGGAAGTTACAAGTACAAATTGAAACCGTGTTTTTGAAATCTGAAGTTCAAAAGATTATCTCTCCCATTCTCTTTCTCTCTCTCTCAAAGCAAAACCCTAAATCAGTAGAAAGCTCAGTCGTATCCCACTTCTCAACTACAGAATCAATGGCTGCTTTAAATGTAATTTCAAGCTACAGACTCTGTTTCGACGAGTTCAAGGATGCTCCACCAAAATTTCACAAGACCTTAGCGCTACTGAAGAAGGCAGGTCTCGAAGAGGCACTGAGCACTGACACCCTCATCTATCCCAAGCTAGTGAAGGAGTTCTACAAGAATAGTGTGTTTGAACACAACACTATCACTACTCGAGTAAGGGGAGTAGAAATGAGACTAAGGGAAGGGGAATTCAATCTAGACCTAGGTTTCAAGAATGAAGGGCACCCATTTCTAGACAGCATAAGCTTCCAAGAAGGATTGAAGAAAATGCACCACAAGAAGAATCCCTCTGTGAAAGGCTATAAAAAGGAGTTCCCTCAAAGGTACGAATTTTTGGCTGACATTATTGGAAAATGCATCTGCTGCAAGAGCTCAGGTCATGACTCGGTAAATAAGACTCAGCTTAAGCTCATGATGGCCATGGTTCATGGTACACAACTCAACTATGGGGCTGTATTGCTCGAGTGGATCGACAAGTGGATCGTCAACTCGAAGAAAGTCAAAGAGTACTCCGAAGATGCTGTATGGGAGATTCATAAGCATCATCTTGCAATCTACATTGGGTGATAAAATTGGGGATATGATGAAGGAGAAGCCATCAATCCAAATCGAAGAATGACCCAACAGTTGTTTGAGAACTAGAAGGGAAACCCTGCTGAGTATGTTCAAATGATGACAGAGTCCAGTGGGAGAACTGGGGAACTAAAGGACACAGGCATTCCAGGAAACATGTCTGTTGTCAGGGAAGTTGAAGAAGAAGAAGAAGCAGACAAAGGAGAACCCTCTGCTCTTGCTAGAAAAAGCAAGGGTAAGAGAAAGATAAGGGCAAGACAAATCGAAGAGCCTCAAGGATCTACAATTGACATTCCTGTAGAGTCCTCTGACATAGAGACTCTAAAGAGGCTAAGGAACATGCAACAACAAGAAGAAGCTGAAGAGGATCAAGCCACCATATCACAGATCCTAAAGAAGAACAAAACTGGTCATAAGTCCAAAAGACCAACAGTTTCTTCGATCGTAGAGTCTTTGCTGTTCTCTGAAACCAGGCCAAGTGTGGCAGAAATGGAAGAAGCTGCTTCAAGAAGAGTGGCTATTCAAAATGACAAAGCTAAGACTCAAGAGAGTCCAGAAGTTGTGGCTAAACCCAACAAAGCAAAAAGAAAGCTGGTCAAGAAGTATATTCTTGAGAATGAAAAGGTGCTGAAATAAGAAGCCAAGAGAGTGGCTGCAAAAGAGGAACAACCCCAATCAAATAAAGAGAACAATGCTCTGGCTGAGGGGGAGATCCCTAAAATTCTCATGATTGAGTATACACCGGCTGAGGGGGAGAAGTCTACAGCTCAAGAAGAGGTTCTAGCTGAGGGGGAGTTTTTGAATCTACAAGAGGATGACCATGCTGAGGGGGAGCCTCATGATATCCCAATGGCAGTAGGAGAGGTTCCTACCCAAGATAAAGTTGAATCAATGCCAAACTTTCCAAAGACCATTGAGATAATGGAATCTTTAGAAGAGTCCAAAGAAGAGGAAGAAAATGATAATGATGAGCTTAAAATCACTGGTGTAGGGAAAGATGGATTTAGGAGCTATATGTACACTCAACTGTTTTCCTACCTACCCATGATGGCATACCATCAAGCTCAAATTCGGAACTCATGGGATCACATGTTCTAGAGCTTCAAGGAATATCCAGCAATCTCAGTTCTGGCTAATGGATTTCCAGGGAAAGTCATCTTTTCCAAGAAGCTGCTAACCAACCATTCCTCATCAAAAGACAAATCTGAGGTATTGTCTATTCCTATCAAATTCAGAGCTAATCACTTACCATCATCTTCATTTAGCTATTTTTATGAATTCCCTCAATGGTTGGAAGTGACTCTAAATCTAGTAAATCAGTTTCCAGTTTCAGAATCTCAAAATTCTGTAACTGATGAACCAAATAAGTCAACATTACCCTGCTTCCTCAAATCACCAACTCTACGATTCAAGACTCCACCCACATCATAGAGTTTCCTATCTCAGACATCCAAACTCAAGCCCCTCCAGCTGATATACCATCCTCCTCATCACATGACTACTTCAGTCTTGATCTCGCTCTTTACAATCTGCAAGATCAATCTCAACCAAGAACCCCTCCAATGAACAATCCTCAAGCAAATGATACTCTCCCAAACCTGCCTACCAAGGATGACTTGAAAGACACCTCTGAAAAAATGGTCAAGTCTATAGAAGCAAGCTTGGAAACACACTCTGATCTCATCAATATCCGGCTGAATCAAATGATCACAATTGCAAATAATTTCCCTGGCACTATGAATACTGAGCTTACAAAGAGGCTAAGGGAAATTTTTAAAGAGATTCTGAAGAGTATGTTAGACAGAGATGAGATCCACTTCCAGATTGCTGCTAAGCAAAGAGAGGCTGTACTCGAAATGTAGAAACACCAAGACCTTCAACATAAAATTATCTTTGGACAATATCCTCAACTTGAAAGCTTCAGTAATGCGACTTCCGTAAATCTTATGCAAATCAGAGAAATATAATGATATGATTCTCACGCCCCTCCAAAATAAAGAAGCAAGATCTCAAAAATGATCAAGGAAAAATAGGAGGACATCGCCAAAACCCAAAGCCAACCGAGCGAACTTGTCCAAGGAGTTAATCGCCTGTCTACAGATATTCGAACCCTTGATGCTGACATAAAAGGGGAGAATAAGAAAGGAAAAGGAGATTAAGGAGGCCAAGGCAGAGGAAGAGGTCATGAAACTCAAGAAAGGGGAAGAAGTCAATTTCATGCTCAGACATCACGAAGCCCTCCTGCAAGACTATCACATCATCAGACTCAATGATCTGGTCAGCAGGCAATTATAACAGCTATTCCTCTGAGTCATCAGGAGCCAACTCCTAGCTCATAAGATGTGACTACTGTACGCATAAGAATGCCAATTGGAGATCCTGCATTCATGCGCATACATGAGGAGAATCCAGCTCTAAGTCTAAGCGAGCTGGAAGAGTTAGCAAGAAATGAGGAAGCTCAAAGGAAAAGAAAGGCTGAGGAGTATGTCAACCTACCTCCATCAAAGAGGTCAAGGAAACAGAGATAAGTTGAAACTTAAAGTTTCCCATTGATGTAATGCTGAATTGTAATATTTTCTGATCATCAATAAATTCATACTTATTCTCTAGAAATTTCAGCTGTTCACTGAAATACTAAGTCATGTTTAAATTTCCTGCAAAGGCATCTAGTCACTAATAATCATGACAACAAATCTCCTTGGTTATGTCAACATCAAATAGGGGGAGATTGTTAGGAGAATGCATATTATGATTTAATGTTTTAATGTATATGTTCATGATTATTTGTAAGGTCCTTAAATGAATATATGTACAAGGACTTAGTGATATATCAAAATTGTTAGGCTGATCTAAGCTTTCAACATGTACCATTCGGATAAAGAATGTATAGATAGAAAGATCAAAATTGTTAGGTTGATCTTAAGATGTAATAGATTAGTCTTGAAGAAATCGTAGTGCATCCATCTGATCAACATTGCAGGAATCAAGGCAGAAAACGTAAAGCCTGAAGATCGTAGTGTGTCTGCCTTGAAGGGGACTCTTAGGAAATCGTAGAGTGGTCCCAACGTTTGCCGAGCCAACTCCACGATCGCAGTATGCTGAAGGAAATGTGAAGTTTATAAGTCAACGATCGTAGTGTGCTCTCGGGAACGTAGAGTCAATAACACGAACAAGAGAAGATCGTAGTGTACGAAGGATTAAGGGAAATCGTAGTGCTCTCGACTGATAGCATCGTAGTGTGTAAAGATGTTAAAGACACTACGATCTAAATTGTAGAACATCACGATCCAAATCGTAGAGCATCATCTCGCCCTATGTCGAAAAACGCCGAGCCTCATGATCCGTGGTTTTCAACAAGTGAGGAATGGATCCCGATGTCTTTGCGGCTCATCGATCCCGTAATATATGAAATATCCTTAGATGCAACAAAGAAGCGTAGAAAGAAGCTAAGGATAGTACCATGGGTAAGAGGGACAAAACACCTTTTCGTGTGGTAGGTGAGAAAGCGACTGCGCAGTGTCGGTGGCCGATGTAATGCGTAATTCGTAAGATGTGCGTAAATGTCTCCATCACAAGATGTAAAGTTCGGATGCATTTAATGCCACAACGGATGGATCCAACGGATAGTTTTAAACATCACATATATACAGATCGATGTATGATAGAGAATTAAGCAAGCATTAATCAAACAATGTGAACATCTCTCTCAAGCTCAACTCTACGATCTGAGATATTGCAAAGCTTGCTCAGCTACTCAGTTCTTTTAGAACAAGTGCTTACACAAATGATCGAGTAGCAACCATCAAGAACTCAACAACTATCAATCAATCAAGAAGAAGAGTACCAAGTCTGCTTGGACTTGAAGAGTTCAGAATGAATCAGTAAGAAAGCCAAGTCTCATTGGACTTGAAGAGTTCAAGAGTGAATTAGAAGTTCCTGACTTCCGGGTGCAGAAGGAATCAAAGTGATTCAAAAGATTGTAAAAGACATCCTTAGTGGATATCCTACTCGCTGAGTAGAAGAGTGAATCTAGAGCTTTAAGTCTTTCAACCACTTAAAACAACTCGTGTTGCTTACATTCATGCTATATCTCGCTATAATCGCTTTACTCGCCATAACTCCATTGTTTAGTAATGAAGATTAAAACAAATACTAATTTCGCTAAGTTTTAATCATTATCTAAGAACAAGTTTAAAAAGGAAAGATTTTCAAATATCTATTCAACCCCCCTTCTAGATAACTTGTGCCTACTAGGAACTAACAAAATTTATATATTATATCTGTTATATATTTTTAATAAACCTTCCTGCTCGTGAATAGATAGATTCTTTTTTCTTTGGTTTCATTAGATCTCCAAATAATAAGATCAACCTACCTTTATCTGGAAGGTGTAAACTTGTTGGGTTTGAATCCCTTCTAATCTCGGGTGGGTTGTTGATTCAAGCCCGCAAAGCGTGGTTCGTCGCTTTCCCATCGCAAGGAGTAAGCTACCACTGGGCTCATACAATAGCAGATCTTCCAGATTCCAATGCGCGGATCTTTTTGCAAAATCCGCGCAAAAAGACAATGGCCAACAGGTGCGGGGGCCCTTTTCTAGGTTATTTGTGTCTAGGATTGAGTTACTACGCCCAGGGGAATGACCCCCAGAATATGAGTCAGAGCATGGACCCGGATTACTCCTTTTCCCAGTTAGCTTTTTTCTCTCTATAGAAAATTAGACATGGGTATACAATATACAAATAATTTATATTTTAGAGAAGTTAGAAACTTAAGATAAATAAATGTATAAATGTGTTATGTGGGAGTGTGTAAAAGTCCATTCCAAAAATGTTACGTGTGAAACAACCAAGGCAAGAAATGTGGGGGTTTGGTAGCCGCATGGTGGATATCAGTAGAAGTAGTCTTTATTTAGGAATAAAATAAGTTGTGATTTGATTTAGTTTGAATGAGTCTTTTGGTTAGTTCCTTGTTTTTAGGCACCATCTTTATGCTTATCTTTTGGTTAGTTCCTTGTTTTTAGGCCAGCTTTATTCCTATAAATAACCCAACAATGTATGAGGAAGGGAGAGAAGTACTTTTATGAATTTTAAATTCATTAGAGGCCTGGATTACTTCGAATCAATCCATATATTGTGTTTTGTTAATTTTTCCAGCAACAATTAGAAAGCAAAGTGTCCACTACGTTCCAAAGTGGTATCAGAGCCTAGGCATGGACCAGCGCGTGGAGCAGTTAGAGCAATCTGTTAATTCACTTCAAGCCAACCAACAACAAATATTGGAGAGACTTACTGAACTATTCAATAAGTTCAGCACCTTCACAGCAAAGTGGGACGAAGGCTGCGAGACTTCGCAAGGATTGACAAGGAAGCTTCCACAGTGGTGCTCACACCAACGGAAGCAACCAAACTTATGCTCCCCGTGTAAAACTTGACTTTCCTCGTTTCAACGGAGGAGAAGATCCAACAAGTTGGATTTGTAGAGCTGAGCAGTTCTTTTGGTTCCAAGATACATCGACAACAGACCAAGTGGGTCTAGCCTCCTTTCACTTGGAAGGTGAAGCCCAGTTATGGTATCAGCTCCTTCAGCAAGAGAACAACGTGGTGATCTGGGATGTTTTTAAAGCAGGATTGTTGGCTAGATATGGGCCGACACAATGCTATGATTATTTTGGGGAGCTTACAAAGCTACAACAAATCGGTTCCATAAGGGACTACCAGTCCCGATTTGAGCATCTCTTAGCTAAGGCAGGCCATTTACCACCAACCCGACAAGTAAGTTGCTTTATCAGTGGTTTGAAGGAAGGAATCAAGGCTGATGTTTTGGCTGGGACACCTGTGGACCTATCCACTACAATTGGTTTAGCCAGATTGTATGAAGCTCAGAATCTTTCTCAAAGGCGTTCACTGTCGACAAATACAAATATCCCTCAAAGGGTGAATAAGGAGGAGAGTAGCTCAAGTCACCCATCAGCAATCCGACGCATGTCTCCAGCTGAACTTAAGGAGATACGAGATAAATGGTTGTTACAATTGTAACGACAAATTTGCACCAGGACACATGTGCAAAAAGCTATTCTTGATCGAAGCATGCAACGATGAAAATGATGGTGATGTCGTCATGGATGTGGAGTTAGTTGAAGAAGATGAAGTTCCTGGAATATCATTACATGCTATGAGTGGGTCAGATGCTCCTAAGACCATGAGAGTGCGTGGTGCCATTAGTACTGTATCCACAGTGGTGTTACTCGATTCAGGAAGTACTCATAATTTTGTGAGTGAACGGCTCGCCACCAAACTGAATTTACAACCTGCAACAAACAAGAAGGTTACAGTGGAGGTTGCATCCGGCGAGAAACTCAGCAGTAAAGGTAAGTGCAATGCAATACCCATTAAGATGGGAGGGTTCGTTACACATGTAGATTTTTATATTCTTCCTTTAGAGGGTTATGAAGCAGTACTTGGTACTCAATGGCTACGAACATTAGGGGAGATACTTTGGAATTTTTCTAAAATGACCATGAGATTCAACATCTCTGGTAGGGAAATAGTGCTCAAAGGATTGACAAGACCCGAGGATAAAGTAGTGGCAGACACAAGTTTGTGGCGTAATACCAAGAAACCAGCCACTGGGGCATTTTTGCAGTTGGACGTTGTGCGAGAAGTAGCAGTTGATAAAAATCAGCTTATGCCAGAAGTACAGGAGCTGCTAGAGGCTTTCAGTGACCTCTTTGAGGAACCTATTGGGTTACCGCCAACACGAGCTCAAGATCATTGAATACCCCTTCAACCTGGAAGTGGTCCAGTTTGCACTAAGCCTTATCGTTATCCGTATTATCAAAAAATGGAAAATAGAGAGGTTGGTTACTGAATTTCTCTCTACTGGGATGATCCGTCCTAGCAATAGTCCTTTTTCATCTCCAGTAATTTTGGTTAAGAAAAGTGACGGCTCTTGGTGGATGTCTGTTGATTATCAATCTTTAAATCAAATTACTATTAAGGATAAATTCCCTATTCCAGCCATAGATGAATTGCTTGATGAGTTACATGGGGCTTGTTATTTTTTGAAGCTTGATTTACGATCAGGATACCATCAAATTCGAGTACAACTTGAAGATGTGCCAAAGACAGCTTTTAGAACTCACCACGGTCATTTCGAATTTTTGGTAATGCCTTTTGGGCTTACAAATGCACCATCCTCCTTTCAAGCATTGATGAATGAGGTCTTCCAACAATATCTTAGAAAGTTTGTTTTAGTGTTCTTCGATGATATTTTGGTTTATAGCACTTCCTGGGAAGAACATGTACAACATCTTCAATTGGTTTTGGAAACTCTCCAAAGGCACCAACTCCATGTCAAAAGGAACAAATGCGAATTTGGCCAGCAACGAGTTCAATATTTGGGTCATATAATATCTGCAGAGGGTGTCTCAGTGGATCCTGACAAAGTGGTAGCCATGGTTCAGTGGCCTAATCCCCATAGTCCAAAATCTATCTTGGCCTAACTGGATATTACCATAAATTTATACAAAGTTATGGTCAAATAGTCGCACCTTTCACCCAAATGCTAAAGAAAAACTCATTTGTATGGTCACCTAAGGCTGAGGATGCTTTCCAGCGTCTTAAAGACGCCATGACAAAGGCACCATTATTTGATCTTCCCGATTTTTCTAAGGTGTTTATAGTAGAGTGTGATGCGTCTGGATCTGTTATTGGCGCGGTGTTGCAGCAAGAACGTCCAATTGCATTCCACAGCCAAGCCCTTCATAGTAATAATCTGCTCCTCTCTACTTATGAAAAAGAAATGCTTGCATTGGTAATGGCTATTAAGAAGTGGTGGCACTATCTTTTGGGACGAAGATTTGTGGTTAGAACTGATCACCGTAGCCTACAATACCTCTGGTCACAGAAGATAACCACAGAAGCTCAACAAAAATGGCTTCACAAACTTATGGGCTTTGATTTCAAGATTGAGTATAAGCGGGGGAGGTATAATTGTGTGGCTGATGCGCTATCCAGGAGGGTTGAGGACCATAAGGAAGGTCAAATATTGGCTATTTCAACTCCTATTCCACATTGCTTAGAAGCCATTCAAGAGGAGCATAAAAATAGTAGCATGGTGCAGAAAATACTACAGATGACGCTCGCTGGTGAAGTTGTGGGCCCATGGGAGGTTCGGGATGGAATTCTTATGTTCAAGGGCCGAATTTTCCTTGCACCGGTCTCGGCGTTGAAACAAGATATCATGATACAGTTTCATGATAACTTTCATGAGGGGTTTCATAAGACCCTCTATCGAGTAAGAGCTAATTTTTATTGGAAGTACATGAGAGAAGATATCAAGAGGTTGATTCGTGAATGTTAAGTATGCGAAAAGAACAAAGTGGAGCAGCTACATCCAGCAGGTCTTCTACAACCATTACCCGTACCTACTCGAATTTGGGATGATATCTCAATGGATTTCATTGACGGACTACCAGTTTCCCATTGAAAATTGACCATTCTGGTGGTTGTGGATCGGTTGTCCAAGTATTCCCACTTTATTCCTATATCTCATCCGTACACCGCTGTGAGTATTGCCCAGATTTGTTTTGAGCATATTTTTAAGCTTCACGGCATGCCTAAATCTATTGTTTGTGATCGAGATGTTACATTCACAAGTTCCTTTTGGAAATAATTATTTGGGCTTAACGGCACTAGCTTCAATTTTTGTTCTTCCTATCATCCTCAAACGGATGGCCAAAGTGAAGTGGTTAACAAAACTCTTGAGATGTATTTGCGTTGTTTTTCAAGTTCTAATTCCAAACAGTGGGTTAAATGGTTACCTTGGGCAGAGTTCTGCTATAACACTAGTTGGCACTCAGCTATTACGCGTACCCCTTTTGAAGTTGTTTATGGACGTGATCCTCCAAGTTTGCTGTCATATATCCCCGGCACTGCCAAGGTAGCTGCAGTTGAAGAGGAGTTGGTTAGGAGAGATCAAGTATTAATTGAGTTAAAACATCATATCCAGGCAGCCCAAGTGCGAATGAAGAAATACTACGACTTGGGTCATCGAGACAAGGAATATAAGGTTGGTGAGTGGGTCTATGTCAGATTGTTTCCATACAGGCAGACATCGGTTACTCTGCGATGAGATTCCTAGTTGGCTCCACGTTACTATGGTCCGTTTTAGATCCTACAACATATTGGCAAAGTTGCATACAAACTCGCATTGCCAGCAGATTCACGCATTCACTCGGTGTTTCATGTGTCTGTACTCAAAGAAAAGTTAGGCGCAATGGTATTCTCTCAACCTCAACTTCCAGTTACTTTGCAAACTCAAGATGGCATTTCAGTAAGACCCCAAGCTATTCTTGAACAACGCAAACGGAGAGGACATACAGAAATTCTCATTCATTGGCAAGGCTTATCGCCTTCGGAAGCAACCTGGGAAGACTTGAGTAACATGAAGCTGCAGTTTCCAGATGTTGCCCTTGAGGACAAGGGTCCTTGTTAAGGGGAGGGAAATGTTACGTGTGAAACAACCAAGGCAAGAAATGTGGAGGTTTGGTAGCCGCATGGTGGATGTCAGTAGAAGTAGTCTTTATTTAGGAATAAAATAAGTTGTGATTTGATTTAGTTTGAATGAGTTTTTTGGTTAGTTCCTTGTTTTTAGGCACCAGCTTTATGCTTATCTTTTGGTTAGTTCCTTGTTTTAGGCTAGCTTTATTCCTATAAATAACCCAACAATGTATGAGGAAGGGAGAGAAGTACTTTTATGAATTTTAAATTCATTGGAGGCCTGGATTACCTCGAATCAATCCATTTATTGTGTTTTGTTAATTTTTCCAGGAACAATTGGGAAGCAAAGTGTCCACTACGTTCCAAAAAACGTTGGACAAAGTGAGTAACCGAGTAACAGATTGATGCAAGGTATAAAACTTGAAAATGCGATGTGAAGGTTGTACTCACTGTTTAAAATGTCAAGTCTATGTTGATTGAAAACCAATTATATTACTGCATTTTTATCTTGAAAACTTGTGCTTGGAAACGGTCTCAAAAAGAAATCTATACTACACATTATATGTATTAAAATCATGGCTTATTTTTAGCTACTATGATCCCTTAATAAATAAATAACATGACACTCTACTGATCGATTGATTTGAAAGTATAGGTCACGGACACCATGAAAGAAAGACCATAAAGGAATCTATTGTATACTCTCTCCGTTCTTTAATATAGGTCGTTTTAGACATGTGCACAAGAATTAAAAAAATGATTGAAAACATTAACTATATTATCAATTGTCTATAATACCCTTCATCTCACATTATCTCATAAATATGGATCAAAAAATTAGGTGGAGTAATAAGGGGTAATTTGGAAAAAATAGTGATAAATTCTCCTAGATAACCACAAACAACAAATAATTAAAAATAACAAAAAAAGTCTAAAATGACCTACATATAGGAATGGAGGGAGTACTAGTTATCTGGCACACACGTGTGCAAATAAATAAATAAAAATAAAATTTAGTTGGAGAGAATAATAGGGGTAATAGATATTGGGGGTGGAAACCAAGAGTCCAAAAAAAAATAACTGCCCCAATTTGCTCTCCCTTAATAATATAGATTATAAACCTATGGTTAACATACAAAGTACATACATCTAATAGTGTTGTGAATGTACTTGGAAATCTATTAATTGTGAATTACAGTAGTTGATATTTATTCAAGTTGCAAGGGCATGTACAAAATAAATAACCTAACATTATTTCTCAGTTTATATATATATATATATATTCTTATCACAATACACGCACAATTGTGGTGAGTTTTTGGTATCACAAGTCATTACAGAATGAGTCCTTCTACATGGACATATTTATTGGACATTTTCAAATTTTTTTCTTTTGTTTACGACTATTAAAACATGTATAGTATTTATTTCAACATGAATTTTTATAAAATATAGTGTTTTATGTATAATTTGGATACATATACCAAAATAGACTGTACAACCCTATTTTTGTATATGTATCCAAATTACACATAAAACACTATATATTTGTAAAAATTCTTGTTGAAATAAATACTATACATTTTTTGAGAGTCGCAAGCAAATTTTTTTTTTTTTTAAAAATGCCCAATATTCATGTCCAATAAACATGTTTGCCAAGAGTTGTTACGAAATTCCTCACAACACCAATGAGTCCTAATGAGTTTGAGTTTCGAAATTGGATTGCTCAAGTTCATACCCAAGTTGGTGATAGGGTCTCATGGAGATCTAAGGACACAAGTCTACGAGGAATAGCATGAAAAGGGAATTGAACTACCAGAGGCGGAACTAGGGGCTAAGCGGGCGAGGCGGGGCGGCAAGCGGGCGGGCGGAAAGGGGGGGGGGCAACCTCCAATCACCAATCCTTTGCCGCCGTCTCGATCGTCTGCCTGGGGTGTTCCTTCTTTCTTCTTTGGTCTTCCGACTTCCCTTCTTCGCTGCAACACAGGCTTGTTATTTTTATTTTTTTTTATAGAAACATGAAACGACGTCGTTACATTAAAAAAATTTCTATTAGGGATTTAGGACTCTTTCTTTTTATTGTCTTCAGTCTCTTCTTCACTAACTCTTTCCTCTTCTCGTCATTACCATCGCTCCAAATCTAAGTGCTTCTGTCATGTCCCCGCCTCCTCACTTGACCTCACTTCCTCACTGCTCCAACTTGCTTGAAAGCAAATGGCCGGCCATCATCGCACTGTGCTCCAACCTCCACTACTCTAGCACTGCTTTGGACTTTGGTAATTTCTAAATCTTTAATTTAATGTTTACATCTTTAATCTTTTAGTTTTAGTTTTCAAAATTTTTATTGTTGGAGTAATCTTAAATTATTGTTTAATTTCTGTTTGCTGAATATATTAATTATGTTTATGTATTAGAATAAAGTAACAATTCTATAATTTAACGTACTAGCTAGCTTTTAATTTCCTTTCATTTTCGTTCATTTTTTATAAAAAAAAACATTTAGAGAAACAAAATTTAGAGATTACAAAACTAGTGCTTTCTTATTTTAGGCTAAGGCCTAAGGGAATGCTTCTGCTATTGAATTTTTCAACAATCAAACACCGACCTTCTAGCTAGCTCTTCCAATGCAGTTTACTAGTTTAGTTTGAACAAAATAATTAAAAGCTCATTTTAGTCTTATATTTTAGAACAAATATAATATCATATATTTTTTAGAATTAACAAGTTCCGCAAGTAATAGTAAAGGAAAACTAAGATCATAAAATTAAGATATTAATATTTCTTATATAAATGATACTAGCTAGTGATTAATTTAAGGTTAATTGATGAAATTATGATGAAATGTTTGTTTGATGAATGATGAAATTATTATTAAATGTTTAAATTGATGAAATTATTGATTAGCAATTGATGTTTTTATCTATACTAGATTATGGATAAATACTTGATTAAGCAACAAAGAACTGTTGATTCTTTTAATAATCAATTACCAAGTTCCAAAGCAAGTGGTGGTATTAATAATTCACGTGTGGAGTTCAATCCGACTGATATTGTTAGTGATCCGGGGTTATGTAAATCAATTGAAGACTTTGATATTGTGATTAGAGATCAAGTTTGAAGAGAGTATTTGACTAGAGGTCCATGTCAACCAATTGCCCATAATTATCCCCAAAAATACTTTTCTAATGTGAAGAGAAGCTTTCAACCCGCTTGGTTTAAAATTTTTGAATGGTTGGAGTATATCATTTCAAAGGATGCGGCCTTTTGCTTTTGCTGCTATCTATTTAGTAATTCAAACAGAGTAGATGCTTTTACAAAAAAAGGGTTCAGCAACTGAAAAAGGCAATTGAAAATTTTCAAGAACATGTGGGTGCTTCGAATAGTGCTCATAATGATGCTAGAATACAACTTCAAGATTTTAAAAATCAAAGGCAGAGTGTGTCACATATACTACTAGCACAAGGGCAAGAGATGGAGGTTGCTTATTGCGCCCGTTTAACGACGACTTTGGATGTCACACGCGTTCTTTTGAAGCAAGGTTTACCTTTTCGTGGACATGATGAGTCATCGACTTCATCAAATAAAGGAAATTTCCTTGAGCTTTTTGTGTGGTACAGCCTACGAAATGAAGAGGTGGGCAAGGTAGTTAATGAGAATGCTCCTAGAAACAATCAAATGACTTCACCAAAAATTCAAAAAGAACTAACAAGTGCTTGTGCCATGGAAACTACACTTGCCATCATCAATGATATTGGGGATAACATATTTTCTATTATGGTTGATGAGTCTCGATCTGTTTCAATAAAGGAGCAAATGGGAGTTGTTTTGAGATATGTAAATAACCATGGAGATGTGATTGAAAGGTTTCTTGGTGTGGTATATGTGTCTGACACTTAATCTATTTCTTTGAAGAATACTATTGATGAATTGTTTACAAAGCATAAGTTGTCATTATCGAGATTGAGAGGTCAAGGATATGATGGGGCTTCAAATATGGGAGGCGAGTTCAATGGATTGAAGACTCTTATTTTAAAAGAAAATCCATATGTAAGGTATGTCCATTATTTTTCTCACCAACTCCAATTAGTTGTTGTTGTTGTTGCCAAGAGCAACCGTATTGTGAGTGATTTTTTTCAATATGTTACTATGATTGTGAATATGGCTGGAGCATCATGTAAAAGGAAAGATAAACTTAGACAGCTTGAACATGATAGGATCGTGGAGTGTTTGGAAAAGGGAGAGATAATTAGTGATAAAGGAAAAAAAAATCAAGAAATCAGTTTAAGACGATCAGGAAATACTCGTTGGGGGTCACATTACATAACAATAATACGTCTTATGTCTATGTGGACTTCCGTATTACAAGTGCTTGAAAATGTGCATGATGATGGTGTTTTTGATGATAATAACGGTATAGCCATAAGTTAGATTGATAAGATGGAGATCTATGAATTTGTATTTGTGATGCATTTGATGAAGTATTTATTGGGAATCACAAATGATTTGTCACTTGCCTTACAACAAAAAGATCAAAACATTGTACATGCTATGAGATTGATTGGGGTAATGAAAGCTCGACTACAAGATTTTAGGGAGGCAGAATGGGAGAATTTTTTGAAGGAAGTCAATATATTTTGTGAGAAGAACACGATCCCAATAATTAATATAGGAGACAACATGAGATCCTGCGGTCGTAGCAGACGCAATGGACAAATTATTACTAATTTTCATCATTATTGTGTTGAGATTTTTTGTCAGGTATAATCTCTATAAATCTTATTTCATTATTCTTATCTAAAAATTTATCTTTTTTTTTTATTTTCCATTATTACAATGTAGGTTGGTGATTCAATTGTTCAAGAGATGAACAATCATTTTTCAGAAGAAAGCACAAAGTTACTTTTATGTATATCATGCCTTGATCCAAGGGATTCATTTTTTTAATTTGACAAAAATAAATTACTCCGTCTTGCTGAGCTTTATCTAGAAGACTTCTCATTGACTGATCTCATGATTCTTGGGGATCAACTTGAAAATTAAATTTATGATATGCGATGCGATAGTCAATTTTTTAGGATCGAAAATTTGGTTTTGGGAAGTCTTGCTAAGAAGCTGATTAAAACAAGAAGACATATGACTTTTACATTGGTATATCGATTGATTGAGTTCGCTTTGGTTTTACCAGTTGCAACTGCTATTGTTGAAAGAGTATTCTCTACAATGAAAATTGTCAAGACTGACTTGCGTAATAAAATGGGAGACAAGTGGATGAATGACAGTCTGGTAGTTTATATTGAGAAGGATATTTTTTCAACAATTGAAAACGAACAAATTTTTAGACGTTTTCAAACTATGCAGACTCGCAGGATACAATTACCTCCTCTCACTCATACAACCGAAAGAATCTCTTCAAGCGTCAATAAATAATTTTTTTTATTGATGTATTTTGACCCCACTATAAACACGTTCTGGTTTCGCCACTTTGGGCGACACTCGGGGGCTAGGACCAATATTATAAGGATTTAACAGTATTTCCGTTGGGAAGACCTGTGGAATGATATCATTAAATGGGGCACTCGCCTCTTGACCTTCTGATAAACAGGTAATTAATATATTTTAATATTCCCATATTTATTATTTTATATGTTGATTTTATTTAACTAATACAATTTATTTTGTTTTGTAGGAAATAACATTTATTTTTCTTGGGGAGCAAATAAAGGATTTATATCTAACTTTTTAATATGAAAAAGGACTCTTGGAGAATTAACATATTGAGATGGAAGTCAAGAAGGAAATAAGAGAAAAAAGGGAACAAAACTGTCCGAGTTCAATGAACCTAAATTAGGGCACAGATGTATTCTCCCTATAAATAGGCCTCTTGTTTTAGAGAGAATGACACCACATGTTTTTTTTCCCTTAGTTTTTCGTTGGTGTAGAAGGGAGTAAGATATTTAGAGCTTTTGTCTTATCTCTTATTCCAATCATGTGTGGTACTACTGTCAGGGAGTATTTGTAACTTTTTTTATTGATATAATAGAAATTCTCTTTTTAATTATTGTTCTTATTTCATGCAAATAGTAGTACTAATATTATTATTTTTTTTATTTTAATTCCATGGCTAGCTAAATTTCTAATACCTATGATGATGATGAAATTAGGTATTTCATAATCATATTCTCTTTTCGTTCCGAAATTAATGCTTAATTATTTTCGCCTTTATGTTTTCCTTCGCATAAATTACATATGATTCTTATATTGATTGCGAGGTTTTTATAAGTTATAGTTAATCTGTGAATTTTTCATAACTTGTGCTTGTCCATATTAATTATATGAATCATTATTTTTAAAGTGAAAGGGGAAATAATTTGGGAATTAATTTAGGAAATAAGAAATTATTTATTATGTTAATATTTGGTGGATTCTGATTCTTAGGTATCTTTTCTTTACCGTTATTATTTAATAGTTTGCATAGTTAATAAACTTTCTCCACCATTTTTGTTTCTAATTTTCCTAAAATATTAATTAAGGATATATTAAGGAATTGATCTAGTCTCTGTGGTTCGACATGCACTTGCCAAATCTACAATAGACGATGTGCACTCGTAGTTACATATTTTTATCACATCAAGTTTTTGGCGCCGTTGCCGGGGACTAGAATTAATTTATTTATTCCTTAATTTTTATTTATTTGAATTAGTTTTAACTCTAATTTTTTTTCAAGATTATTGAAGTGGATCGAAGGAGCGAAAAGATAAAGATTTTGTTGCTGCGCTTTATTCGGTACTTCGTATCTAAATATTTTTAAAAAAAATATAGTAGTTTAGTTTTTTTATTATTAATTTTTTTTATTTGATGCATTCATGCATTCACTCACGTAGAGCACATCTTGTTAGGTTTTTATTTTATTTTATTTTTTTGTTAAATATAAACTGTGGTGATTGCTGGAGAATTGAGGTATGTCAAAATTTCTCATTCTTTTGTAATTCACATAGTTTTAGGACATTTTATTTGTTTAGTTTTTTTTATTTGTGCATTTTCATATTTAATCTAACATTAAGGGCACAACCTATAACAAGATAAGGTGGGGATTTCATCACCCTTCCTTGACCCATAAACAACCCAATTTGCATTTTGCATAACCATGACCTAATAAAATCAAGTAGACGTTGGCCCCTAGGACTCTCGAGCTCAATTAGGACAAGAAACTCCAAGAGGAGGCTGAATTTTAAATTAATCAAACTACTTCTGTCTAGGCAAGTGGTTCAAAAGGTAAACGCCTAAAGATTGTGTGGTTATTCAATTAGTCACCGTATCTACGGAGAGGCTCCCACCTTTCTTACACTTACCTGGCTAATAGTATAATTAATTTCAAATTTGGGGGACCTTGCGGTGTAACTTGGAACAGTTAGAAGTTGTCTAGATTTTATTTAGGTTGACCTTAGAAGTAATTTTTGTTATTTTTTAATTTATTATTATTTGTTTTTTGTGCTTATCTGCTTATTTACTAAGTAGTGTATGCAAAAAGTGTGGACTAGGGGCAAAACATCTCGATTAGTGAGAAAACTTGATTTTTTTCGAATTTCACTTTAAAAGATCTCACTTTAAGAAAAATGGAGGGTGCACAAACTGTTTCTTTAAGAGATCGATGTTATCCTTCCCACTCTGCCCAACCTTCATGTATTAGTCTACCACCGGTAACTGGTAACAATTTTGAACTTAAGCCATATTTTATAAATATGTTACCTAGGTTCACGAGGATAGAAGATGCATATTTATTTATTTAGAAATTTTAGGAAGTTTGTGCCTTAATGAAAATTCAACAATTGTCTGATGACTCAATTAGGCTAAGATTTATAACATTTGCTTTAAAAGATAGTGCTAAAAAGTGGTTATATAGCCTACCAAATAATTCCATATCTGTGACGCCCCCAAATTTGAGTATCTTCCAACCCGACAGATGGTGCTACACGATACTCATAACTATACATTTATTCCATGGAAACAACATCAAAATGAGTGTATTTATTACATTCTTATTACAATAATAATAATCCTTGCCCAAGTTCTTTAACCGAAAACATTCTTCGTTCATCATAAGTATAATTCATACAAATGTACTAATCTAATACATGATAACTAATTATCCATCTTAGCCTTGCCTTTATCTTTCTTAGAACCCTCAGTTAGGTTGGCCTTAGCTGCAATCATATAATTCAAGCAAGAAGTGAGCATAACTAGCTCAGCAAGTCTAGCAACATATTATATAAATACCACGTCGAGAATCATATGATTATTCTTCAATAACTGAACAAATAGCTATGAAGTACTATGAAACATTAGATAACACTTTTCATTCTCATAAAACAATTCCGAAGTACATACAGTAACTTAAGAATTCTGAATAGGTCGAAAGACCATGAACATTCTCTTTAGTTTTTATTCCTAAAAAAGGACAACCCGACACTAAGTCTGTAAGTCCGATATATCTTACGAGCAAATCTAGGTGATCAGCCTATAGTACTCTATGTTGATCAACACTCTTCCGTTAAATGTATTTACGTTTAAGTTTTGGCAACCTCGCGTGCCCATCGAATTATCGATGTAAAATACATTTGTTTATGCATACTCAGGCTTACTTTTGAATCCGTACCAAACAATTGGCATAAGATAGCGTTATCAATTCTATATTAAAAGACTTGTAAACAAATCAATCAAACTCTTAAGATTAGTCTAGCCGAGTTAAAACTGGCATTAACCCTTTTGTAAAATAATTCATGCATCTTATAACATGAATCACAGAAAACTTGGCTAACACGAAGGTTAGACAAGCATTAAGAAAACTTGCCTTCAAGCGTCCTCAAATAAATATTCAACAGTTCTTGGTCTTTATAGTCTCTACATGATATATTCACATAACACACTGTAATTAGCTACCAAATAATCTAATCACATTGTTTTTACCAACTTCTTTCTCTTCTATAACGTAACCGAATTTATTTCATTAATAAAGCTCGTTTTAAGTACTTATCCGCCTTTACGGCTTATTATCGTTCATCGTTTCATTACTAATAAACCACGTTCAAATCCTAAGGTCATCACTATATATGTGATATAGGAATGGTCTTAACATGCATATGAAGTATATACACTCGCCCCATAATTGTCTTACAACATTGGGTTCAAAAATAACTAAGTCTATCTTTTCCCACTCTACTGTAACAAGCATTTCTCTCCAAGACATTTATTGGTGCTACTATTTCAACTAACAAGAGAGTAAATCCCTTGTCTCGACATCACATGCGCAAGACTTCTACTTATTAGTGGCGCTACGGTGCGACTCTGCAGTGTCTACCTCTTTGACTCATTGACTGCAAGGCCCGAAGTGTTATAACAGGGTGGCTGCTACACCCCAATTCCACGAGCCCCTGAATTCTAAGTCTTTTTCTCAGTTCGATTCTTCCCGGACTCCTAACTTGGTCGTTATAAGTCATAATTGACTCGTTCAAAAGCCATTATCTCAAATATCTCATGTAATTCGATTTCATTTGGATAAATATAGTTTTTGAATCCGTTAACAATGAATTCACTATTTAACGTCCTATTACACGTTAGCTTAACGTTAAGTGGCGTTCATAGCTCGTTTCTTCGTTTTAAGTTGGAATTCGATGATTCTTGAGTCCACGACTCTCAAATACGTTATTCTACGTGATGCCATGAAAAACTGAGGTTTCTAAATTAAATGGAAACTTTCGACTACTAATCCGGAATTTCTACGTTTTCAACATTTAACACCTAATCTCGTCAATTTAGCCATAACTTCGTTACTCGAGTTTTATACGCCAAATCAAATAAAACAACTCCATTGATTCATTATCTACATCCTAACTAAACAAGATACACATACCCTATGATGGTTTTCAATTTATCCATCAACAACCAAATAAACGCTTAACGGTTTTCTTTGATTTAAAACTTACTTAAACTCTTATGATTCCTAATCATACATGACTTATAATGGTTTAATCCACTAATAGCCATCCTTATTACTCCGGAAGAGACATGCTCCACCAATTCATACTTCTCTATGAAGAAGAAATCGAAAAAGATCGAAGACTAGTGTTTACAAAATATTACCTTAACGTTCTTCGCGTTCTTGAATAACTTGTATACTTTGCTTGATTTGCTCTTGATTACTTGTTAAAGTAATTCTCTTTCTCTCAATATAATTGTCAAGTGTTGGTGAAACAACCAAATGACCAACCCAAGCTTCTTATTTATAGAAAAATCTAATGGAGGGCAAAATGGTCATCCATCCCACCTCCTTACTATTCATGGCTTAGCCACCAAGTAACCACTTTACTTGGTGACCAAGTGGCCGGCCCACATGGCCCATGGGTTGCCCCATGGGTTTTATCCATCCAGTGACCCATCGATTTGATCTACGGTTTATTTTCTTGGTTTGGGCCTTAGAATAAATTCAAATTGGGCCTATCTTGGGCTTGCCTTAACAATGCATTGGGCTTGACATAATCCAAGTCCAATTGGATTCTACAAAGTTCATAAACTCAAAGTCCATTAAGACTAATCGTATTTTACTCGTACAATTCACGTATTCTCTTCTTATATAGTTCGTACAATATTCGTATTATACGTCGTAATAATCTTTGTATAATTCATGCATCTCATAACATGAATCACAGAAAACTTGGCTAACACGAAGGTTAGACAAGCGTTAAGAAAACTTGCCTTCAAGCTTCTTCAAATAAATATTCAACAATTCTTGGTCTTTACAGTCTCTACATGATATATTCACATAACACACTGTAATTAGCTACCAAATAATCTAATCACATTGTTTTTACCAACTTCTTTCTCTTCTATAACGTAACCGAATTTATTTCATTAATAAAGCTCGTTTTAAGTACTTATCCGCCTTTACGGCTTATTATCGTTCATCGTTTCATTACTAATAAACCACGTTCAAATCCTAAGGTCATCACTATATATGTGATATAGGAATGGTCTTAACATGCATATGAAGTATATACACTCGCCCCATAATTGTCTTACAACATTGGGTTCAAAAATAACTAAGTCTATCTTTTCCCCTGTCTCTACGTATTGCTACATTCCATCTCCCAATACATTATTGGCCATACTACCAACTAACAAAGATAAAAATCCCTTGTCTCAAACCTTCTGCGGCATGAAGACTTCTACTTATTAGTGGCGCTACGGTGCGACTCTGCAGTGTCTACCTCTTTGACTCAAGCACATGCACATGAAAGTTATAACAATTGGGTGAAATATTTCTGGCCCCAGAATCCACAGCCCTGAATTCTAAGTCTTTTTCTCAGTTCGATTCTTCCCGGACTCCTAACTTGGTCGTTATAAGTCATAATTGACTCGTTCAAAAGCCATTATCTCAAATATCTCATGTAATTCGATTTCATTTGGATAAATATAGTTTTTGAATCCGTTAACAATGAATTCACTATTTAACGTCCTATTACACGTTCGTTTAACGTTCGTGAGCGTTCATAGCTCGTTTCTTCGTTTTAAGTTGGAATTCGATGATTCTTGAGTCCACGACTCTCAAATACATTATTCTACGTGATGCCATTAAAAACTGAGGTTTCCAAATTAAATGGAATCTTTCGACTACTAATCCAGAATTTCTACGTTTTTAACATTTAACACCTAATCTCGTAAATTTTGCCATAACTTCATTACTCGAGTTTTATACGCCAAATCAAATAAAACAACTCCATTGATTCATTATCTACATCCTAACTAAACAAGATACACATACCCTATGTTGGTTTTCAATTTATCCATCAACAACCAAATAAACGCTTAACGGTTTTCTTTGATTTAAAACAAACTCTTATGATTCCTAATCATACATGACTTATAATGGTTTAATCCACTAATATCCATCCTTATTACTCCGAAAGAGACATGCTCCACCAATTCATACTTCTCTACGAAGAAGAAATCGAAAAAGATCGAAGACTAGTGTTTACGAAATATTACCTTAACGTTCTTCGCGTTCTTGAATAACTTGTATACTTTGCTTGATTTGCTCTTGATTACTTGTTAAAGTAATTCTCTTTCTCTCAATATAATTGTCAAGTGTTGGTGAAACAACCAAATGACCAACCCAAGCTTCTTATTTATAGAAAAATCTAATGGAGGGCAAAATGGTCATCCATCCCACCTCCTTACTATTCATGGCTTAGCCACCAAGTAACCACTTTACTTGGTGACCAAGTGGCCGGCCCACATGGCCCATGGGTTGCCCCATGGGTTTTATCCATCCAGTGACCCATCGATTTGATCCACGATTTATTTTCTTGGTTTGGGCCTTAGAATAAATTCAAATTGGGCCTATCTTGTGCTTGACTTAACAATGCATTGAGCTTGACATAATCCAAGTCCAATTGGATTCTACAAAGTTCATAAACTCAAAGTCCATTAAGACTAATCGTATTTTACTCGTACAATTCACGTATTCTCTTCTTATATAGTTCGTACAATATTCGTATTATACGTTGTAATAATCTTCGTACTATACTCGTATAATAACTAGTATCATACTCGTATTTCTCATGTATAATAACCCTAATCATTATATATAGCTATTATGTAAGACCCCAACTTTTATGAATAAAGATTAATTTTTCTCAAAATATAATTTTGAATATTATGGTGTGGATTTGATATAATGTTATAGTTGTGGGTATTATTTACAAATTTTGCAAAGTAAGCAAGTGGTTATATAATATTCGATTGGTGGGGGAATATTAAATGCATTTACACAATCATTGGTGGACCCCATAACGAAAGTATTGTCGTAGTTAGAAAAAACGACATAATTATCTTTTATAAAAATAACGGCGAAAGTTTTACTGTTAAACCGCATTGAACTACCCGGTGGTAAAAGTATAGTAATCTGGCGTGGTTGCATAGTAGCACACCAGATTGATTATTGATGCTTACGTGAGAAGTCACTTAGTTATACTCAATTATTGCTAATAATAGTTCTTTGATAATATCTCTCATATTATTGATTCAATTATTATCACAAAGATCATCTCGCATAATATCTTATATTATTAAATCAATAACCGGGGGCGACAAAGTTATTCATATTATTATTTGCAATATTGACAATGTCTAGAAAGTTCATCGATGAGAGGTTTGGTCACCTAATTGCGCGCCCAATACGGAGAAATCCTTATCGAAAAGCCCCTCTTTCCGGGAATGATCCGGTTGTTAAATATTATGAGTTATAATACTAATGATGAATAAGTTCGTGTTGATTAAAGATGAAATTGATATTTCCATTGTGTTGGGATTATTAGTGTTAGTGTAAATCGACATCTATTTCGATAATAATGGATGTCCGAGGTTATATCAATTTAATCGGGTAATTAATCGGATAAATGAGCAATTAATTGCTAGTAATTCACATGCTTATAACTATTTGTTCACATGTGCATACTATTGATTCATATACATGTACTATTAGGCGAGGTGGTGCAAGATTGATAATACTTGCATGACTAAATTAAAAATGGAGGTATAAATGAAGGTACTATACTGTAATTAATTTTTTCACATGATTGTACTATTGATTCACATGATTGTACTATTGATTCACATGATGTACTATTAGGGGATGTGGTGCAAGTTTGATAATACTTGCAGGACTAAATTAAAAATAAAAGAAAAGATGGAGGTATTATACTGTAATATTTCGAGCCCCAAAACGTGCAATTATCGAAACTATGTTTTCCTATAAATAGAAGCTCATTCTTCTTTCATTCTCACCAATTCACTAAGACTGACAAGAGCAATTATAGAAAGAGAAGCTATAGAGAGAGAGAAGCTTTAGAGAGAAAGTAGAAGAGAAGTCTGCTACCTCACTATTCCAGTTTCCAGTCTTCTTCTGAGGAAAGGGAGATTATTTTTTTTAGTATTCATAGGAATAATATTGTCTTCCATACTCTGTAGTATGTGATTAATATTATTTCATCTCGTATTCCTGATTACACCCTCATTTTGTTAAAGTATTTATTCTATACTCCGTGAAATTAGTAGAATATCCTTGAAATTTGCATTTCATCAAGTATCGTTTCACACGGATATTTTCTGCACATTCTTGTTAAATTTTAAACTTTTCATGCCGGAGTACTGTCCATGAGTAGTATTCATTTTTATGATACTATTCACAAAGTACTATTCATGGGGTACTATTCACAAAGTACTATTCACGGGTACTATTCATAAAGTACTATTCACGGTCTTTATTCACTCTGCACTATTCACTTGAATTATTCATGACAAAAATTGATTTCTTTGCTGTCCAAATCATTTTTGATACAATATTATTCTTGATTTTTACTCCACAAAGCAGTATCATGTTGATAATTTGGACATTATTGAATTCTAGATAAATTAAGTTATAATCTTTAAAAATTTATCTTTTGCTTTCTTTTAATTGAATTCTTATATCATTGTCATCATCCTCATGCTTATATTGTGATAAAAGTCATCTGTCGCTTACATGCATAGATGTACTATTGATTGGTATGATTATGACCAGGGATTATTCGGTATAATCATGACTCGTAATGTTACAAATGATGTGGTAAAAGTCCTCATTGGCCCGTAGTGCATTGATGGACAGTGGTTGGTATGATTATGATTAGGGATTATTCGGTATAATCATGACCATAGATGATTACATGAATATCCTTGGCCCATAGTGCATGGATGATTCGATGATGTCGTTTATTTATTAAGCTGAGTCTCAGCGATAAAATTGATGATAAACTTTTTAAATCATTGAAGATAGTAGATATTATGCTCTACTTGACTCTTCTAATGGATTGCTTGTTCCACTGCAGTTAAACTTGATGTTTATTATATTTTATCAGTTTAACACTGTTGAAGGCTAGCGATAATTTATTATGCCTTATCTTAGTCATAATATTTCTTACTGGGCTAGTTGAGCTCACCCTTTTGCTTTCATTGTTCTCTTCAGGAAATGGGAACATAGTTGGGACTAGTCGGGGAACGAAGTGATGGTCCAGATGTTTGCATTAGTAGTCCTCACAATTTAGTGAAATAGTGTGATAATAATTGAAATGAGGACTTTATTTGAGTTTGGATACTCTCTACGAGACATTATCCATTTTGAAACTCTCAGCTACGTTTTGTTGTACTGTATAAAAGAAGTTTGTATTTAAATTATGTACCATGTATTTAGCGACTCAACATGGGTGATGTATACCAATTTTAGGGGCGTCACAGTTGATATCAAAGCTTAGGAATATGATCCCTGGCTGAGATGTGAGATAAGAACTAGGAAGGGAGAGACGGGAAATTCCTTCGCTAGTATGACCTACCTAAGTTTATTTGGTATTTAATTGGTCGGTCAGAGTATAGGGATAATATGTGACATGTCAATTAACCCTTGTTTTGTGGCAGTATTTGAAAATAGCATACGAAAATATTGAGATAAGCAATGAAGCACATGAGAACGTTTTGTCAACAACGATCAATACTCAGGATAATGTTGTGACGCCCCCAAAATAGGTATACATCACCCATTCTGAGTTGTCAATACATGGTACAGAAATAACTACAACTTTATTATTACAACAGTAAAACTGTGAGTTTGAATACAAATATTATCTTCTAGACAATATCTATACTCAAATAAATCCTCATCACATTTATTGATACATTATTTTACAAAAATGGTGAGGACTACTAAACAACTCTCTCTAGAACCTTCATTCCATACCCCGACTCGTACTCACTATATTCTCGCCTCCTGAGAAGAAAGATGGAACAAAAAGGAAAAGGGTGAGCTCAACTAGCCTAGTAAAGAATATTATGACTAAGATAATATACAACAAATTATCATTAGTCTTCAACAGGGAAAAAATCTAATAGAATACAATAGACAACAAGTTTTAAATCAATATTCGCAATGAAATAATAATTCATTAGAAGAGTTAAGTAGAGAATGCAAACTACTATCTTCTATGTATGAATTTAAAAGTTCATCGCTCATCTTTTATCCTGTAACATCAATCAATATATATCTGAATCAAATATTCATCTTTGCACTTTCTGTGCCAAAGATATTCATCGATTAATTAATGTTTCATCTAAACACTTGTTCATCTTTGCATTACTACCAAAGATATTCATCGAAATCATTCATCTTTGCACTACAGCCAAAGATATTCAATAATATCATCATTTAAGACCGAGGATGATGAAAATATTTTTTAAAGAAACGAATCCAAAGAAACAAAATGACAAGGATTAAGGATTCGTACTTTTTGTTTTATCCTCATCCAAAAATACCTCAAAAATAATCATAGTGGTGTAAAATTCAAGAATGATCAAAACATGGATACAATCAAAGCTAGTATCTACAATAGATATTTTAGACGAAAAGGAAAATTTTCATTTTTCATGAATAGTCTTAGTATTCATGAATAATGTATAGATATCGTGAATAGTCCAGGTATCGTGAATAATAACTCTCACACCAAAAGTTCCAAATTTGATAAAAACTTCAGATCAATATTTCAAAGATAATGATATTGAAGAAATAATATCATTACAAAAAATAATATCCCTTACCTCGAAAGATCAAGATTTCTAAATTTGAAACACCGGATATAAGCTATGACTTGAACTTTAAAGTATATACCAATACTCAAAAAATACTCAAAATACTCACAAGAATACGCTCGATAATATAGAGAGAGAAAACTTCAGTTTCTGGTGTGATTTTACATTTTAACCTAAGCACCCTATTTATAGGAAAATGCTTAGAACACCAAAGTAGAAAATTTAATAAATTAATATTATTTATTTTTCCACATCTTCCTACGCATCCAAGCATCTGAATTCAGTCTCTAGCACATGTTAAAGATGCCCACCAAACACAAAAAAAAATTTTCTTATTTAAATTATTTTAAACTTCCAAAAATCAATTATTTCGGAGCTTCGGAACTTCAATAATTCATAATAAATAACCCTTTTATCAGAAAATTCGAATCTCATTTTTTTTTATAGGAAATTCAATTCTCTACAACTTGGCGGAAGAAAGTTTTTCCAAATTCCAAATGTAAATTGGCCAAATCCATAAACAGGCGATTTTACAAAGTATAATCAAATTTCAATCAAGAAATTGGTCCAAACACACATAAAACATGCTTTAAATATTTTGGTAACAAAATACTCCTCCTCCACATATACTCATATATCCCACATTCATCGTAAAAATATCATCATTATTATATTATTAAAATATAATAATATATTTAAATGAATTATTTTATCGGAAAAGATAAAATTTCAATTTTCAACAATTGTCACATTAAAAATTTTCTCCATCTATATCCACATAAAATCAATATTTTCCTCATCATATTAATCAATAATTAATTAGTCACAAATAATATTATAGAATCACAATATTGACAACCAGTGCGGTTCCTGGAAAGAGGGCTTTCAATAAGAATTTCTCCTTCTCGGCGCAAGATTAGGTGACCAAACTTCTCCTTAGATGTAACTTTCTAGACATTGCCAATAATGTTATCTAATAATATTATTCAGATAATATGAATTATTGCTTCGATAATGAAAAATACGTGTAATGACAATTATTGAAACAACGAAGAATATAAAATATCAACGCAAAGAATTATTAAATCAATAAAATAAAATCTTTGAGCGAATAATTCATCAGTAACCATTATTGAGTAGTGCCTTCTTACGTAAGAATCAATAATTGGTGCAATACTGCAGTGTCTACTTGTGTTTTAACCACCAGAGTATTTTAACGATGATTAATTGGTAACAAACTACGCCAGTTATTTTTAAACAACTTATATTTATCGTTTTCTTCATCCAATCGCTTTTACATGGGGCCCACACATGGTTATACCGTCGCATTTAATATTCCCCGACAGTACGAATATTCCACGACCAAACGAATATTCCCCGACAACAATGAATATTTTATAACCACTTGCTTATTTTGAAATATTTGCGTATTTTACCCATAACTATCCACATTAATCAAATCAACCCTTACTATAATAAATAGAGAAAATTAAATTTCATTAATAATAAGTTGGGGTCTTACAACCTCCCCTCCTTATGAAATTTCGTCCTCGAAATTGACATACGTACCTGGTGTTTCGAAAAGGTGAGGATACCTCGCTTTCATTTCCGTTTCCAATTCCCAGGTCATTTCCTCTATAGCATGATTCCTCCACAGAACTTTAACTTGTGGTATGACCTTTGTGCGTAGGACATGCTCCTTCCTATCCAAGATCTTGACAGGTACCTCTTCGTACGTTAAGTCTTCGGCTATCTCATCCGGTTCTAACTCTATAACGTGGTTCGGGTCTTTCACATATTTACGAAGTACAGATATGTGAAACACATTATGAACACGAGACATACTCGGAGGTAACGCGAGTCTATAGGCTACATTTCCTACTTCCTGGTCAAGAATTTGAAATAGACCAATAAATCGTGGATTGAGCTTTCCTCTCTTCCCAAATCTTGTAACTCCCTTCCATGGAGCAACTCGCAACAATACATGATCCCCTATACTAAATTCCACGTCCTTTCGATGAAGATCCGCATAACTCTTTTGTCGATCTTGTGCCGCTTTGTATCGTTGTCAAATCATTTGGATCTTTTCGGTGAGTCATACGTATTTAACTCCGGGTCCCAACAATGTTGCTTCACCCACCTCATCCCAACATATTGGAGAGCGACACTTTCGTCCATATAATGGTTCAAATGGAGCCACACCTATACTTGCCTGATAACTGTTGTTGTAGGAGAATTCCACCAATGGTAAATACTTATCCCAATTGCCCTTGAAGTCTAGGACACAGAGTCTTAATAAATCTTCAAGAGTTTGAATAGTCCTCTCTGATTGTCCATCCATTTGAGGATGGTATGCCGAACTGAATCGTAAATCCGTGCCCATAGCTTTTTGCAAGCTAACCCAAAATCTTGAAGTGTATCTTGGGTCACGATCCGAAAATATGGATACTGGCATGCCATGCAACCTCACAATCTCATTTACATATATACTAGCAAGACATTCAAGGGAATAAGTCTCCCAGATCTCGGAAGAAATGAGCGGACTTGGTTAATCTATCAACAATAACCCAAATAGCATTGATGCCTTGAGAAACCGTAGGAAGACCCGTAACGAAATCCATGGTAATGTGTTCCCACTTCCATTTCGGAATCTCAAGTGGTTGTAACGAACCCTTAGGTACTAGATGCTCCACCTTTACACGTTGACAAGTTAAACACATCGAGATAAACTTTTCAATCTCTCTCTTCATATTGTTCCACCAAAATGTATGTCAAGATCACGATACATTTTAGTACTTCCAGATGGATTGCAAATGGTGTATTGTGTGCCTCCATCATAATCTTGTACTTCAAATCGTAGTCGTTAGGAACACAAAGTCTAGAGTGGACTCAAGTATTCCTTCTTCATCAATTCTAAGCTTAGGAATAGCACCTTCTTGTACTTTCTTCTTCATACGTGACATTCCACGGTCGGGTGGCTTGAGTAACCTTAATTTTTTCTATTAAAGTTGGCTCTATGCGTATACTTGACATCATCGTACTCATTCCTGCATATGATCTTCTACTCAATGTGTCAGCTACCACGTTCGCTTTTCCAGGAACCGTTGACTTTGACTTTTCTGGGATAGTCTTTTGAGTCACCGTCCCCGCTGAACTAGGTTTCGCTACTATACAATCTCGAGCGATATGTCCTTCCTTTCCACAATTATAGCATACCTTGAACTGTTGTGGGCAGTTTGGATTGATATGTCCCTCTTTTCCATATTTGTAGCATACGACCGGTGGTCGTTCTCCTCCCTTAGAACCATTTGTTGTCGGCACTATCGTCTTCACATGGTCGTTGTTAAATCTCCTCCTTTTAAAATCTCCTCCTGACTCGCTTCTTCTATTTTCATGGCCATGATTACCACCAGAGTGGTTACCATTTTTGTCCATCTTTTTCTTTCTCCGCACGGTTATCGTTGTTTTGTTGATTTGCTATCTCCCAGATAATCCTCGATTGTGGTCCCTCGGTTGACCGTACTCGTTATCTCGCTCTAATAATTGAGCCTCATTTACAACATCCTAATAGAGAGAAAATTTATGAGAAATGAGATATTGTCGTATCTTGGGTTTCAAACCTCTCGTAAACATCCGCGTCATATAATTCCTCATTCTCCACCAAATGAGGTGAAAACACGGATAACTCGCAAACTTTGCCTCTTCTTCGAGACACCGCGTATGTTGTTTTGTTCTAATCGATGAACTCCACTTCCTTCATATGACGAACACTTTCGGAAAGTATTTGTCATTAAATAGTTTCAAACGTCTCCCAAGACATCTTTGAGTCTTGCGGTTGGATGGACGCTTCACGACTCCCACCAAATGATCCTCGCGCTTCGCCACGGAACATAAAGGTGGTGAATGGAACCTTCTGTTCCTCTGTGCATCCCAAGACATCGAATATCTTGGTAATTTGCTTGACCCATGTTTCCGCCATGATCGGATCTGGCTTTCCCTTAAATTCTGGTGGTCCCAACTCTTTGAAAACTTGCTTGGTGTGACAACCCATGAATTGCTATCATTTCCTCCTCATATTTTGAACACGAGTCTCCTCGTTCGATTTTGCATGAACTCGCAAAAAGCTTCTAAACATCCCCTCGTTCATCATCTCCGCTCAGTGGTGTTGTTCGCAGGAGGAACATTGCCAGCCTGTTGCACGTTCTCCTCGTTAGTGAGTACAGGCGTCTCCACGGTCTCATTTCCATTGTTAATATTCTCAATTGACATTCTCAAATACTATCATAAAACAAGGGTTAATTAAGAAATCAATATATCACATAATATCCCTATATTGACCAACTAACAAATAAGCTTAGGTAGGACACACTAGCGAAGCATTTACTTGTCTCTCCCCTCCTAGTTCTATTCCCCGATCTCACGCCAGAGATCATATCCCTAAGCTCGATACCAACCGTGGCGCCCCCAAAATAGGTATGCATCACCCATTCGAGTTGTCAATACATGATACGAAAACCACTATAACTTTATTATTACAACAAGAAAAGCTGTGAGTTTGAATACAAAAATTATCTTCTAGACAATATCTATACTCAAATAAATCCTCATCACATTTATTGATACATTATTTTACAAAAATGGTGAGGACTACTAAACAACTCTCTCTAGAACCTTCATTCCATACCCCGACTCGTACTCGCTATATTCTCGCTTCCTTAGAAGAAAAATGGAACAAAAAGGAAAAGGGTGAGCTCAACTAGCCTAGTAAAGAATATTATGACTAAGATAATATACAACAAATTATCATTAGTCTTCAACAGGGAAAAAATCTAATAGAATACAATAGACAACAAGTTTTAAATCAATATTCGCAATGAAATAATAATTCATTAGAAGAGTTAAGTAGAGAATGCAAACTACTATCTTCTATGTATGAATTTAAAAGTTCATCGTCTATCTTTTATCCCTGTAACATCAATCAATATATATCTGAAATCAAATATTCATCTTTGCACTACTGAAGCAAAGATATTCATCATTAATCATGTTCATCTAAACACTGCTCATCTTTGCATTACGGCCAAAGATATTCATCGAAATCATTCATCTTTTTACAGCCCACTACTGAGGCCAAAGATATTCAATAATATCATCATTTAAGACCGAGGATGATGAAAAATATTTTAAAGAAACGAATCCAAAGAAACAAAATGACAAGGATTAAGGATTAAGTACTTTGTTTTATCCATGTCCAAAAATAACTCAAAAATAATCATAGTGGTGTAAAATTCAAGAATGATCAAAACATGGATACAATCAAAGCTAGTATCTATAATAGATATTTTAGGCGAAAAGGAAAATTTTCATTTTCGATGAATGAATAGTCTTAGATTCATGAATAATGTCAGATATCGTGAATAGTGTCAGTATCGTGAATAAGTAACTCAGACACCAAAAGTTCCAAATTTGATAAAAACTTGGATCAATATTTTCAAAGATAATGATATTGAAGAAACAATATCATTACAAAAAAATAATATCCCTTACCTCGAAAGATCGAGACTTAAATTGAAACACCGGGATATAAGCTATGACTTGAACTTGCAACCGTATACCAATACTCAAAAATACTCAAAATACTCACAAGAATACGCTTCGATAATATAGAGAGAAAACTTGATTTACGGTGTGATTTTACATTTTAACCTAAGCACCTATTTATAGAAAAATGCTTAGAACACCAAAGTAGAAAATTTAATAAATTAATATTATTTATTTTTCACATCTTCCTATGCATCCAAGCATCTGAATTCAGTCTCTAGCACATGTTAAAGATGCCCACCAAACACAAAAAAACGTTTTCTTATTTAAATTATTTTAAACTTCCAAAAATCAATTATTTCGGAGCTTCGGAACTTCAATAATTCATAATAAATAGCCCTTTTATCAGAAAATTCAAATCTTTTGAGTTTTTATAGGAAATTCAATTCTCTACAACTTTGCAGAAGAAAGTTTTTCCAAATTCCAAATAGAAATTGACCAAAATCCACAAACGGGCAATTTTACAGGCTATAATCAAATTTCAGTCAAGAAATTGGTCCACCGACACATAAAACATGCTTTAAATATTTTTGGTAACAAAAATACTCCTCCACATATACTTATATATCCCACATTTATCGTAAAAATATCATCATTATTATATTATTAAAATATAATTATATATTTAAATGAATTATTTTATCAGAAAAAGATAAAATTTCAATTTTCAACAATTGTCACATTAAAAATTTTCTCCATCTATATCCACATAAAATCAATATTTTCCTCATCATATTAATCAATAATTAATTATTCACAAATAATATTACAGAATCACAATATTGACAACTGTGCACTCCTCGGAAGAGGGGCTTTCCAATAAGAATTTCTCCTTCTTTGGCGCCGCAATTAGGTGACCAAACCTCTCCTTAGATGTAACTTTCTAGACATTGCCAATCTCATTATCTAATAATATTATTCGATAATATGAATTATTGCTTCGATAATGAAAATACTTGTAATAACAATTATTGAAACAACGAAGAATATAAAATATCAACGCAACAATTATTAAATCAATAAAATAAAATAATTTGAGCAAGACTTTCATAACCATTATTGAGTAGTGCCTTCTTACGTAAGAATCAATAATTGGTGTAATACCGTAGTAATCTTCTTTGTTTTAACCACCGAGTATTTTAACAAAGATTAATGGTAACAACTACTGCTGTTATTTTTAAACAACTTATATTTGTCGTTTTCTTCATCCGATGCTTATTCTCATATGGGCCCACAAATGATACTACTGGCACATACTTAATATTCCCGACAGCATTTAATATTCCACGACCAAACGAATATTCCCCGATAACAATGAATATTTTATAACCACTTGCTTATTTTGAAATATTTGTGTATTTTACCCATAACTATCCACATTAATCAAATCAACCCTTACTATAATAAATAGAGAAAATTAAATTTCATTAATAATAAGTTGGGGTCTTACAAATGTGCATCAGGATAACAATAATCCTCAAGAAAACAACAACACTGACCAAATGATGAACGATGCTATATTCAGAGGCTTTATGCAGTTCATGCAACATCAGGCGAGAGTGGCTCCTGTTCAAAATGCAGGTGTAAACACTGGTAACTCTCGGACGGTCACCGCTAAACAGTTCAAGGAGCTGGGACCACCGGAGTTTATTAGAGAGCCAAAACCACTTAAGGCGGAGATGTGGATAAAGCAGATCACCAAGATATTTGATGTCTTGGGATGCTCCGAGAGAGCAAAGGTTCCCTTGCCACCTTTATGTTGCGAGGAGAGGGCAGACATCGGTGGGAATCGGTAAAGCGTACTCAACCTACCGCACTTAAGATGTCTTGGGAGAAGTTCCAAGAACTGTTCAACGACAAGTACTTTCCCGAAAGTATTAGTCACATGAAGGAGGTAAAGTTCATCAAGCTGGAGCAGAATAATATGACTGTGTCACAGTACGAAGCTAAGTTTGCCGAGTTGTCCCGGTTTGTATCTCACTTGGTTGATAATGAGGAGAGAATGACGCGGATGTTTCTATGAGGTTTTAAACCCGAGATACGTCAATACTTAATTTCTCACAAACTGTGTTTGTATTCAAATGTTGTAAATAGGGCTCAATTATTGGAGCGCGATAACGAGTCAACCCAACCAAGAGAGAGCAGCTGACAAAATGATAATACCAGTGGTAATAGTCATCGAAGCGGTGTTAACAAACGTGGAGGGAATCAACATGCCAGAAATGGTAACCACTTCGGTGGAAATCATGGCCAAGATAATAGAATTGGAAACTTCAAGAAGAGGAGATTCAATAATGATGGAAAGAAGTCATCACCAACACCTGTTGTTAAGGAAGGGGAATGACAGCCAATCGTATGTTACAAATACGAAGGGGAGGGACATATCAGTCTGAACTGTACGCTGCAATCTAAAGTGTGTTATAATTGCGGAAACGAAGGTCACCTTGCCCAATTTTGTCGTGCACCGAAGTCAAGTCCAGCTGGGATGGAGGCATCAAAGGTCGTCCTAGACAAGACAAAACCGATAGTTCAAGGGAGAGTGTTTGTCGTAACCTCCCAAAAAGCATGGAAAACAAATGAGGTGATCACGGGTAAGCTAATCATAAACTCTAGTGAAGTCTATACCTTATTTGATACCGGTTCTACCCATTCTTTTATTTCTCCTACTTGCGCTCAACGTTTAAATTTGAGTCCAGAGAAATTAGACTTTGACTTATCTGTTAAAACTCTGTTGGGAGAAACCTTCATTACATCCACTGTTTATAAGTCTTATTTGATTCAAATCGGTAACCGCACGTTACCTGTCAATCTTATCTCCTTAAAAATACTTGCATTTGACGTGATTCTAGGGATTGATTGGTTAACTACTCATCATGCTAAAATTGATTGTTTTTGTAAGGTTATTAGCTTTCATATTCCTAATCAACCTATTATGCGAATTCAAGAGACCAAACCATTAAAATCAATCACGGTTATCTCAAGCCATAAAGCTATTCATTTATTAAAAAATGGATGTCAAGCTTTAGCTCATGTCACAGATTTAAACAAAAATATGTCAGATTTGAATGGTATTTCTATTGTTAATAAATTTCCTGATGTATTCCCCGAAGAACTTCCTGGCCTACCCCCAGAGAGTGAAATTGAGTTTGGTATCAACCTTGAACCCGGTACAAAATCTATTTCCAAAGCCCCATATCGAATGGCTCCTATTAAACTCCAGGAGTTAAAAACCCAACTGCAGGAATTGTTAGACATCGGTTTCATTCGACCTAGTACGTCTCCTTGGGGTGCTCTTGTTCTATTCGTGAAGAAGAAAGATGGAAGTGTGCGACTTTGTATTGATTATCGGGAGTTGAATCATGTCACTATCAAAAATAGGTACATGTTGCCTCGCATTGATGACCTATTTGACCAGTTGCAAGGCACCAAATTCTTTTCAAAGATCGTTCTTCGTTCTGGATATCATCAGTTGAAGATTAAAACTGATGACATTCAAAAGACTGCTTTCAGAACTCGGTACGGGCATTACAAATTCCTAGTCATGTCTTTTGGATTGACTAATGCTCCTGCTGCCTTCATGGATATGATGAACCGAGTATTCAAGGAATATTTGGATCACTTTGTGGTCGTCTTTATTGATGACATCCTCATTTACTCCAAAAACCGTGAAGATCATGAGTAACACTTGAGGCTGATACTCCAAAAGCTTCGTGAAAATAAGTTATATGCCAAGTTGAAGAAATGCGAGTTCTAGCTTGAGAAAGTAGCATTCCTTGGGCACGTAATATCAAATCACAGAATATATGTTGACCCGGCAAAGATTGAAGCAATTCAAAGCTGGGAGCAACCTAAGTCAGTGACCGAAGTACGTAGCTTTCTCGGCTTAGCTGGTTATTATCGGAGATTCGTAGAAGGGTTTTCTCGAATCACTACTCCATTAACTCAGCTGACTCGGAAAGATATAAAATTTGGTTGGAGTGAGGAATGTGAGAAGAGTTTTCAAGAACTCAAGAGGAGACTCATTTCAGCACCTGTTCTGACAATACCATCTGGCTCGGAGGGATTTGTCATCTACAGTGATGCTTCAGGCAAAGGGTTAGGAGGTGTTCTCATGTAATATGGGAAAGTTATAGCCTATGCCTCACGACAACTCAAGGAATATGAGAGGAATTATCCTACTCATGATCTAGAGTTGGCAGCTGTCATTTTTGCACTTAAGATTTGGAGGCATTACCTGTATGGAGAGAAGGTGGAGATTTATACGGATCATAAAAGCCTCAAATATTTCTTCCCTCAAAAGGAACTTAACATGTGGCAACGACGATGGCTTGAGCTATTGAAATATTATGATCATACCATTCAATAGCATCTTAGAAAAACGAACGTAGTAGCTAACGCATTGAGTAGAAGATCATATGTGGGTACAAGTGCGATATTGTCAACGCAAAGGCCTATTTTGTATGACTTACAAAGGATGGAGATAGAGTTAAAGACTCCAGGGACCCATGTGATGATGGCGAGTATACGAGTAGAACCGACTTTAATCAATAAAGTTAAAGTTGCTCAAGCTACAGACCTGAAGCCAATGCGTATGAGGAAGAAAGTGAAAGAAGGTGTTATTCCGGAAGCAAGAATCGATGAAGAAGGAATACTTCGAGTCAACTCCAGACTTTATGTTCCAAAAGATTCTGACTTGAAGTATAAAATCATAATGCAAGCGCACAACACACCGTTTGCAATCTATCTTGGGAGTACCAAAATGTATCGTAATCTCCGACATACATTTTGGTGGAGCAATATGAAGAGAGAGATAGCGGGGTTTATCTCAAGTTGTCTAACTTGTCAACGAGTTAAGGCGGATCATCAAGTGCCAATAGGTCCATTGCAACCACTTGAAATTCCAGAATGGAAGTGGGAGCACGTTACCATAGATTTTTTTACTGGTCTTCCCAAGGTTTCTCAAGGCATAGATGTGATTTAGGTCATTGTTAATAGATTGACCAAGTCTGCTCATTTCTTACCGATACGAAAAACTTATACACTTGAACATTTTGCTCGTATGTACATAAATAAGATTGTAAGATTGCATGGTATGCCAATATCCATAGTTTTTGATCGAGACCCAAGATTCACTTCACGATTTTGGGTTAGTTTGCAAAAAGCTATGGGCACGGATCTACGATTTAGTTCGGGAAATCATCCTCAAACGGACGGACAGTCGGAGAGGACTATTCAAACTCTTGAAGATTTATTAAGACTATGTGTCCTTGACTTCAAAGGAAGTTGGGACAAGTTCTTACCATTGGTGGAGTTTTCCTACAACAACAGTTATCAAGCAAGTATTGGCATGGCTCCATTTGAGGCGTTGTATGGAAGAAAGTGTCGCTCTCCAGTATGCTAGGATGAGGTGGGGTGAAGCAACATTGTTGGGACCGGAGTTGGTACGTATGACTACAAAAAAGATTCAAACGATCCGACTGTGACGCCCCCAAAATTAGGTATACATCACCCATTCTGAGTCGCCAGATACATGGTACAAAATTCAAATACAACTTCATTTATACAACTGTTGAGCTGTCATATAGAATACGACCACAGTTAACTATGAGTTTTAATACAAATGTATGTAACTCTCATAGTACCTCGACCACAACCTTACAATGATACTTTACATAAAAGTATAGTCAAAAACTATTTTAGAAATTAAAATCTTTGAGAAGTGCTCAAGGAAACCTTCGTACATGGGAGGCCATGCGTCTAGGTTATGATAGATATCATATGTCCACAGAATTATCCTTGGTTGACCCAAAAGTACCCAAAGAAAAATAAGAAGATTACTATCATCTTCCTTCTAATGGTGAGTCTTCTCTTGGCATATAAATATCTCCGTCGTCTCCAAGTGAAAATTATATTTCAAATAAACTCCAAGATCATATAGGTAGTACTCGTAGATATATTCAGCAAGTTGATGTGCACCACCATGTCTTATGAGAACACGAGGTTGTATGTCATTAGATATCTTGTATGATAGTGGAAAAACACCCTTCCAAAGTTGGGTTCGCCTCACCCTATTTGATTCACCAAATATAACTACTAAATGATGTATAGAATACAACACACATTTCTATACTGTTTAGGGAGAACCTCCACAGCTAGAGACCACCGTTCTATTCCCTTGTTATCCCCACTCGACCCGGAAACACTCTTATTACCATAGTTGCAGCGGAATGAGCAATCCATTAGAAGAGTCAAATAGACTATCTGGTCTATTATCTTCTCCATGTTAAAAGTCCACCAATAATGTTTTATTCCTGTAATATCAATCAACAATATATGTCCACAATCATATGAATAACTCATAATCATAATTGTGATTCTAAATTCCTCTTCGCACCCAGGACGAAGATAATTTTCATCACCTATCTTCACCGTAAAAGAAGAGTATTCCGACTGGTAGGGCGAGGATATACTTGAAGAAAACTTGCACTATGCTAAAAGCTTTCTTAAACTCTAAAGACATTACACCAAAAATGGCCTCTAGCGAAGGAAATTTTGTGAAGGAATTTATTCCTTCACATGAGGAGTTGTTTAGCGAAGGAACAGTGAAGGAAAAACGTATAGTGACAATATAGTTATTAGCGAAAGAAACATCTTTCACTATTTATATTTTTTTTCTCACAAAATTGGGGTGATAGAAAGATTTTTGGAGCCAATTTATGATAAAAATTTACGAGGAAAAAAATCTATTTAGTGAAGGAATTATTACTCACTATATATCATTATTCGAGATGTTTTTTTAGAGGATAAAATTGGTCGCTATCTTATTCTAAATAATTTTTTTTGAATTAATTATGGTGAATATAAATACCTTAAATTTTTTACAATAGTAAATTTAATTTTAATAACACTTTTTAAGTAACTTACAATATCAACTATTTATTTTAATAAACTATAAAGTAAATAATTTTACACTATGTTAAACTTTAAAATTTCTCCATAAAAGTTTATTTTTATGATCATAATTAAATAAAGTTAAAGTTAATAAAAATAAAAATAAATAATCTAAAAGACTTTAAATTTTATTTTAAGTATATAATATTAATCCAAAAAGTCTTTTGGAGATTAATTTAAAGTACCTTTATTTTTTGGTATTGTATTTAATATTCAGCTAAATAACAATTTGGGAGGGCTTTAATTAAGAAAGACTTTTGGATTATTTAATTTTATTTTTAATTAGTTCAGAACTAAACCATAAGAAAAAGTCAAAAAAACTTAATTTTATTTATTTGAAGTGCAAGATCATGTGCTTGTTTCAAAAAGAAAAGAGTACAATGGTGAGTGCGTGACTCATCTGAAAAAAAGGAAAAGCAAGCGAGATAAAAGAAGCGAAGCATATCAAGGTTTCGCTTAATTTTTTGCCAAAATTGAAGTTTCAACAAGATAGATGATAGGTCTCTCAATTTGGTTTCCCTGTCTTTCTTAGCGATGAGTTTAGGTGGGAGAAATAAAAATTAGCGCCAAATTTTGCATGAATTAATGCGAGATCGAGATTTGATTGTGTGAATAATGTTTCAATGCGAGAAAAGGGATTATCAGTAATCCCAAAATTTTACCCCAAACTTCATCTTTGCATCTTCAAATCTGCACATTCATCCCAATTACGTAAGCCCTAACTTCAAGACCCAAAGATTCGTCAATTTGTTCGAAGGTATTTTTTCCAACAACTTTGTTCATCAGTATTCCATTAGTTGCTCTTTTCCTCTCAATTTTGTCATTCAATTGTTCATCATATTCCATTAGTTGTTTGTAAATTTACTTTTAATAACACTTTTAAGTAACTTATAATAATATCGACTATTTTTTTTTTTTTTGAAAAACAACATTCAATAAATTATAAAATACATAACTTTAATGCTAAAATTTTAAAACTTTAAAATTTCATATATTGATCATGACCCCAAAAAAAAAAAATAAATATTAAGGCGTGGTTTTTTTTTGTAAAATAGAACATAAATATCAAAAAAATAAATATTCATGTTTTTAATACATATAATAAATTTTTGAGTTTGTTCTTTTTAATTTATAATATATTAGAACTCAAATTGTAATGTAATTAATATTTTAATAAAAAATTTATTCTTAATAAGAATTTTAATTAATTTACAATATTAATTGTATTAATTAAAATATTAAGTTATAATAATTTAAATTTTAAAATATTGTAAATTGACTATAAACAAAATTATAATAATTACGACTATTTTTTTATGGAGCAGATTATAAATGTTAAAACTTACTTTTTTTTATACAAAAGTTATATTTGAGTTTGTTATAATTAGTTTATGATATCTTAAAATATTACTTCTCTCTCTCTCTCTCTCTCTCTCACTGATCTCCTTCTCGGCTCTAACCCAAAACCCCTAAATCGTTCCCACCGGTCACCGCTCTGATCCTCTCCCACCAGCCACTCACTGATTTTGTGGTAACCTCGCTGATGGGGGAGAAGGTTAGATTCTTGTATTTCCTTTTGCAGTCTATGATTTGTATCAATATAAGGTCTTGTGGCAAAAGAAAGACGAGATTTATTAGAACATAGTTCTTAATTTTTTGGGTATTATTTTGCAACGCTGTATGAATCTAGAAAGAAGGTCAAATGTGTGCTCCTTTTGGTATCTTCTTTAAGAATTTGAGTTAAAATATATACTAGTTGTTTTATGGGATATTAGAACGGTTTACGCTGTTTCCTCCAGTCAAATTAAGTACTTCAATGGCAAAGTTGTTTTATAAACAATTGAAAAATCTGAAACATCTTTGTGGTTCTTAAAAGTTATATAGGACAATTAGTTAAATATAATTGGTTTTCAGGGAGTAAGAATATTTTGTTTTTACTTTCTGGTTCTCTGTTTTACGTGTTCCACTTAACAAAACCTAGTAACTGAAAAAACTGTGCTCATTCACTGCTTCTAAAAGGATACATTTGATTTCAATGAACCGAAGTTCTCACAGGTATCTACGAATCTCTCATTTTCTGTTATATTTTGTAATCCTTTTTGTCTCTTTATATTACATTCTTTCGTTCTGTGTTTCCCTATCTATTTGATCTGCTATTACATATGAATTTGGAAATGAGAACATATCAAATGTATTTAATGTATTTAATGAAATGCCTGAATTAAGTCTGAGTGCCATTTTGAGTGGTGGTTGTATGTTAATTGTTGTGAACCGGTCCAAGTCAGTAACAAATGATTCTTTAATTGTAACCTTCAATTCGGTTAGTGTTTACCCTTTTAATCCTCGTAGTTGTTGAATTGTTCAATTAGAATACTTCACCAAATCAATGATCATAACAGTGTATAATGTGTGTATCTAATTTTGGAACAAACTATAAAAGAAAAATATTTGTAATTTTGGAATGGAGAGATTACAATTTTTCAAATGGGAATCTTTCTATGGAATATAGTGAATAAGTTTAAATAGAATGAATAATATATGGAGCATTTTAATAGATGAAGTATAATTCAGGGTTCTCATAATGCTATAAATAGAATACTTAAAAAACAATAGTTTAGAATCTTTATTCAAAGCTACTGATTGACATTTGAAGCCATTGTTATTAATGGTCTGCAAGTTTGTATTTATTTATTTATTTTTATTCTTTGGGATTTAATGCAACTTTTATCATTTACACAATCCCACCCTTTGCTCTCTGCTCTCTCTCTCTCTCTCTGTGTTTGAAAAGGTACGTGTTTATTTCCATTCCATACTCTTTCATTATTCTTCTGGTTGAACAGGTGAGTGTATATATTATGCCCATTCAATTCATTTTTATCGGTCTGTTTTTTCAAGAGCATGAATTTCGTGTTAGTTGTGATGATTTTGGAGTTGTAATCATTTGACTGAATTTGAAAATGTTGATTCTGAAATCAATTATACAGGGGTCAATGCTATATATGCGCTTATTCCTTTGGTTCCAAAAAATGAGTTCAATCTAATCGTACTTTTGAAATATTAATTTTGTACTTAGTAATACTTTGTAAGTAGTTTACAATATTAACTATTGAAGTAATCAAAATCAAATAAATTTAGATTAGTTTTGAAATTTAGGATTTTGCTAATTAACTAGGGAAAAAAATTAAATGAGACTTGTTTTTTCTGTGGAACGGAGAAGAATTGCTTTATGATTTTTGTAGGGGGCTTACAAATGTTTTGATTGGTATTATAATTTATAACTACTTATGAAGTGTAGCAACTGAATGCTACATGAAGTATATACTAGCAATGTGACAGACATTAAGAAGAAAATCCAGTGAAACAAATGAGAGAATGTTTTGTTGATGTTTCTTACAAAGAAAAAGAACTATGCATTTAACATTAGCATTGTTGGTTGATTAATTTTTCTACTTTATCTGCAAGTTGTGATTTTTTTTTCCAGTTGTAATTGTTTTTGGGTATATAGTTTTATTGTTAGAGATGACAGATATGACATTTCAGTTCCATTTATAGTTTATTGTGAATATTTTTTTACATTTTTTTTCATTTTTTGTCATTATAGCTTTGGATTATAATTTCATGAGTTTCAGTTACACTTGCAATTGAAATCTACTTTGGTTCTGCCATATTTTGGGTCAGGATTCAGCAAAAGATATGTCTTCAGATACTAGAAAAGAAAATGCATCTGTTGTAGATTCATCGGTGACTGAATGGAAAATGTGAATTTGGACTATATTGGTAAGAGATGTACTGGTTTTATTGCATAAAATTCTTTTTTTGTATAGACAGTAATGTTGTATTATGACCTTGGAATCTTTTACTTTTGTGCACACGCAATATGTTTGAGAGTTTTCTGTTTATTTATTTTTATTCTTTGGGCTTAAAAGCTCGGCATTAGCATTGTGCTATATATAATACGTCATTGTTCTACTTATCTGGCGAGGGTTTTATGCAGTCTCATCGGCAAACAAGGAAATGGATAAAGCGAGCTGCTGATCGTGGTCACAGTAAAGCTCAGTTTAAGCATGGACTCGGTCTTTTTGTAGTACGTTATGTGTTGCCATTATACAAAAATTGTGTGTTGTTTCAAATTTCTCGTAAAACCAAAATCTTCATGACATGCATGGACTGAGTTTTATTTCGCTAACTCAGATGATTCTTCTGAATTACTTTCTATAATTTTCTAGACATCATATACATTTTATTCTTCCCTTTATCTCAGTTTCTTTTTCTGATATCCATGACATTTCTTTGGGTAACTCCTGATTTTGTATTATTCCTAATGATCATAGTGATTGTTATTTCATAGAATAAATTGTAGATCCCAAATTTTGGATTGTTATTTCATAGAATGATTTGTGGACCCAAAATTATTGATTGTTATTTCATTGAATGAATTACAAACCCCTAATGAATTATATTTATTCCCTTTTGTAATTCAACTGTAGACCACTACACACCACTCTATGATCTCTGAAGATGCATCATTTTTATTTTTAAAATTTGACATGGTGCTCTAGTATGCATATTACATGTCACTAAATCAACAAATTTGATGGAATGGTGTGGAAACTGATGGGATCACTGAACAAATAGTTGGACAGGAAGGGGAGATGATTAAAGTTGTAGTTTACCTGGAGCTTGCATCCCGGGCTGGTGAAACTGCTGCAGCTCGCTTCAATTGTTGTCGAGGACTTGAGAGCGAGTGATGCAACTTGCTGATAATTGGCGTGCTTGGCCTTAGGTGCAGTAAATCAACTTGCTGAGTGCGTGCTTTGACTGTATTAGTCTTGTTTCGATAACATGGGAGTCCTTGATACCATTAAACTGATTGTTCAGTTGTAGTTGAAATTAGCCTCTCTCTATTTTGCCATAATCGATTACCAACTCTCTAAGGAAAAAAATGATAACTGATAAGACTCTTGAGGTTGTATGGCAGGATTCCAAGTCCCTTGGTTTATCTTCACAGGTTAGGGATTTCTAATATTTTGTTTGTATGTTTTGCCTTTTACATGTTTGGCATCAGATTCTTTACTCCTTTTACTTTTGCCTTTTACCTGGCTTTCCATGCCCCGCTCTCTGAGAAACCCGTCCGACCATTTTCTCGCTGCATTAATTCAGATTTTGACAAAGTTAAGGCTACTCTAAAAGGATCCATGAAACTGAGGGTATACCAGATTTTGACAAAGTTAAAGGTGATAGTTTTTTACCACTTTCAGTTGGTGTAGAGGATCCGAGATATTTATCTTTGATAAGGTCACTTCTGAATGTTGGATACTAATACTGTTTATGAGGTCATATTTTGAAAGGTTTTCAAAAACTATCTGAATCTTCTAGTCTGTCTTTAATAAAACATGACCATGTGGTTCATATGGACAAACTTTAATGAGATGTTTAGGGATGTATTTATTAAAGACTAGCTCGTTAATAAGTAAACTGCCAAATTCGGGTTTCCAATGAGTGGCAGGGTAAGCACAATTATTTGAATCCATTGTTGACATCCTCTTTGAAATTTTAGGAGAACCTGGCCCTGCACATAGACTACTTCCTATATATCCTCTTCTCCTGTCCTATCTTTTTCATGGTCACTTTACTATCACATATTTGAGAAACAGCCTATGCAAAGATACTCGATTGACGGTTATGTATTTTTGTTTTGCATATGAAGTAAGTAGTTGCAATTCATACTTTGTTGTTATGGTTGGTTGTTTTAAAAATAACACAAGTAGCCTTGCAGAATACTTGTGCTGGCTTTCATTATGCTTTTTGGCTCCAAAAATAATTTTTTTCACCCCACTTATATTTAGTTTATCTTATTGATAGTCCTATGCCTCATGTGTTAGGGTCTTGATCAGCTTAGCTCTGGGCTTCTCCAGCAGCAGAAGTCATTTATGCAGGGACCTCAGCCCTTTCACCAACTTCAGATGCTTACGCCGCAGCATCAGCAACAACTTATGCTAGCACAGCAGAATATGACATCACCATCTGCCAGTGATGTAGAGAGCAGAAGGCTGAGATGCTCTTGACTAGCCGAAACTTGAGTTTGGGAAAGGATGGCCTTTCAAATTTAGTTGGTGATGTAGTTGTGCAGCCAACTCCAGTTTCATGGTGAGTTATCTGTACTAGTTTAGGATCATTGTTTGTTACCAAAAGAGGTTTTTATTTTCTTTTCTTTTTTTCATTGAAGTTCGCCAGTTTCATCTTTTCGTATTCCTCGTCTTATTGAAATTGAAGTTTACATGCTCAATCTTGATTTTCTTGAAGAAAATGATGATGAAGTGGATCTAACATGTCACACTTTATTCCTTCTAGTTCATTGTTATTCTTTCAGTTTTCTTATGTTAGTTAATAAATTTTGTAGGTACTATGGTCCTTGGGAGACCAAGATACAATAAAAAAATTTGTAGTTATTGTGACTCGAGTATTATGATCTATTTATATGTGAAGTTTTAATTTTATTAACTCTTTATGCATTAGTTTATCAATTAGTTTGAAAAAAGTATGACAATATTTATATTTACTTGAAAAATATATTTAATATTTCTTATAGAGATTAATAATAATAATAAATATGAAATCAATGATTTAAAAATTAATTATAATTTTTAATGAATTTTGATTATTTAGCAATTAATTTTTTATTTATAAATTTATAATTTGTGAAGGAATTTTTCTCTCACTAATTTGAAGAAAGATTCTCAATTTATAATTATTGAAGGAAAATATTCTCTCGTTAAATAAATTTGTTCTTCACAATATATTATTTGTGAGGGAATCAAGTTATTCACTAATTTTAAATAGTCTTTCTTAAAATATTATTTGCGAAGGAAACCAATCTTTCACTAAATAACAATATTTCATTACTAAATACAATTTGTGAATAAAAAGTTATTCACAATATATCCTTCACAAAAAATATTTAGTTACTACTTTGCGAAGGATACCCAATTGCGAGAAGGTCTAATGCGAGCAATCGTGTGAAGGAAATATTCATTCGCAATAAATCACTTGTGAGTGATATAGTATGTCTTGTGAAGGATTTGTCCTTCACTAGAGGCCATTTCTGGTGTAGTGAGAAATACACTCAAGATTATAGAAGAAGAACTCTCTCTATAGTTTCTCTTTTTAGAGTTTCAGTGAATTCGTAAGAAATAATAAAGGAATGAGCTTCTATTTATAGAAGAATGGATTCATATAAGAACTAATTCATGAAACGGTCCAGATTGATTTACTTTTAATCGATTTATCCATATTTAAAGCAAAATCTTTTAAATAAAATAAAATATATTCTATTTATAATCTAATAAAACGAATAACTTTATAAAAGTATTCTGCTTTATATAAAAAAATTTACTATGCAAAATACTATGATAATAAAATATAATATATTCTAATTATTATCTAATAAAATAAATAACTTTATAAAAGTAATCCGTTTTATATAAAAAAGATATTACTATGCAAAATACTATGCGTAATAGAATATTATATATTCTATTTATAGTCTAATAAAACGAATAACTTTATAAAAGTATTTTGTTTTATATAAAAGTTTTTCTGTTTTTTATTACATTAATAACACTAATAAAATAAAACCGAGTGACTTCTCACGTAAGCATCAATAATCAATACCGCAGCTACTACGCAACCACGCCAGATTATTATACTTTTAACACCGGGTGTTTCAACAGTTAACGGTAAAACATCCGCCGTTATTTTCATAAAAATATTTTTGTCATTTTCTCAATCCGACAATAATTTCGTTGTGGGGTCCACCAAAGATTATACTGTCGTACGGATATTCCTCGACACAACGAATATTTTATATCAACTGACTTATTTTGCAAAAAAAAAAAAATTCACATATTACCCTTAACTTTAAACTTTTATCAATTTAACTATTTACCAAAATAGAAAAATTGAATACTTTTATTTCATAAAATTCGGGGTCTCACAATCTCTTCTCCTTATGAAATTTCGCCCTCGAAATTTACGTACGTACCTGATATTCGAAGAGATGAGAATACCTTGCTTTCTTTTCAGATTGTACCTTTCCGGTAATTTCCTCGCTATCATGATTTTCCCATTTCTCATCTCCTGTATTTCAGATATCATTCTAGAATATAGCTTCAAAACAAAGGTTAATTGATATATGATAATTTGTCAACTTATCAAGTAAACAATTTCAGCTTAGGTAAGTCACACACTAGAGAAATATATAACTCGTCTCTTCCTTCCTAGTTCTAGACTCTTATCTTCGCCAGTGAACATATCCCTAAGCTCTGATACCAAATGTGACTCTAATCCCTTTACTTGGATAACACCTCACATTGATACCTATCAGCTTGCCACCAAAAGACGGCGTCCCCTACGAGAGTCCGGCTTTGCAGCATTCCAGACTTGAAGTCACCAAATGAGAGGCTCGGGGCTCTTCACACTTACGGGCTCGATACCAAAATGTGACGCCCCAAAATTAGGTATACATCACCCATTCTCGAGTCGCCGGATACATGGTACAAAATTTAAATACAACTTCATTTATACAATCATGTTGAGTCATGTCAGATAGAATACGACCACGCTTAACTATGAGTTTTAATACAAATGTATGTAACTCTCGTGGTACCTCGACCACAACCTTACAATGATACTTTACATAAAAGTATAGTTAAAAACCTGTTTTAGAAATTAAAATCTTTGAGAAGTGCTCAAGAAACCTTCGTATATGGGAGGCCATGCGTCAGGTTATGATAGATATCATATGTTCACGAATTATCCTTGGTCAATCTAAAAGTCCCCAAAGAAAAATAAGAAGATTACTATCATCTTCTTTCTAATGGTGAGTCTTCTCTTGACATATAAATATCTCCGTCGTCTCCAAGTGAAAATTATATTTCAAATAAAATCCAAGATCATATAGGTAGTGCTCGTAGATATATTCAGCAATTGGATGTGCACAACTATGTCTTATGAGAACACGGGGTTGTATGTCATTAGACATCTTGTATGATAGTGGCAAAACACCCTTCCAAAGTTGGGTTCGTCTCACCCTATTTGATTCACCAAATATAACTACTAAATAATGTATAGAATACAACACATTTTTTCTATACTTGTTTAGGAGAACCTCCATGTGTAGAGACCACCGCTCTATTCCCTCATATCCCCACTCTAATTCAAACACACTCTTATTACCATAGTTGCAGCGGAACGAGCAATCCATTAGAAGAGTCAAATAGACTATCAGGTCTATTGTCTTCTCCATGTTAAAAGTCCACCAATAATATTTTATCCCTGTAATATCAATCAACAATTCATGTCCACAATCATATGAATAACTTATAATCATAATTGTGATTCTAAATTCCTCTTCGCACCTGTGATTTAAGATAATTTTCATCACCTATCTTCACCGTAAAAGAAGAGTATTCCGACTGGTAGGACGAGGATATACTTGAAGAAAACTTGCACTATGCTCAAAGCTTTCTTAAACTCTAAAGAAATACACTCAAGATTATAGAAGAAGAACTCTCTCTATAGTTTCTCTCTGAGAGTTTCAAAGAATTAAAGAAATAATAAAGGAATGAGCTTCTATTTATGTAAGAATGGAATCACATAGTAACTAATTCATGAACGGTCCAGATTAATTTACTTTTAATCGGACGGTCCATATTTAAAGTAAAATCTTTTAAATAAAATATAATATATTCTATTTATAATCTAATAAAACGCATAACTTTATAAAAGTATTTTTGTTATATATAAAAAGATTTTATTATGCAAAACACTATCAGTACTATGAAACACTATGCATAATAAAATATAATATATTCTAATTATTGTCTAATAAAACAAATAACTTTATAAAAGTATTCTGCTTTTATAAAAAAGATATTACTATGCAAAACACTATGCATAATAGAATATTATATATTCTATTTATAGTCTAATAAAACGAATAACTTTATAAAAATATTCTGCTTTTATATAAAAAGCTTTTCTGCTTTTATTACATTAATAATACTAATAAAATAAAAGTGAGTGACTTCTCACGTAAGCATCATATAATCAATCTTGGTATGCTACTATAACCACGCCAGACATTCAGATTTTTTAACACCGGGTGTTTCAACTGTTAATCAGTAAAACTTCATAGTTATTTTCATAAAAAATATTTTTGTCGTTTTCTCAATTCGACAATAATTCTGTTGTGGGGTCCACCAATGATTGTACCGTCGTACGGATATTCCCCGACAAAAAGAATATTCCCCGACACAACGAATATTGTATATCAACTTGCTTACTTTGCAAAAAAAAAAAATTCACATATTACCCTTAACTTTAAACTTTTATCAATTTAACTATTTACCAAAATAGAAAAATTGAATACTTTTATTTCATAAAATTCGGGGTCTCACACTGACAACGTATAAAAACCTCACAAGATCGACAAAAGAGTTATGCTGATCTTCATCGAAAGGATGTGGAATTCAATATTGAGATCATGTGTTGTTACGTGTTGCTTCCATGAAAAGGAGTTACGAGATTTGGAAAGAGAGGAAAGCTCAATCCTCGATTCATCTACCATTTTAATCCTCGATCGAGTAGAAGCGTGTCCTATAGACTACTTTTACCGCCAAATATGTCTCGTGTTCATAACGTTTTTCACATATCTATGTTACGTAAATATGTGAAAGACCCGAACCAAATTATTGAATTAGAACCGGACGAGATAGCGGAAGATTTAACGTATGAAGAGGTACCTGTTAAAATCTTGGATAAGAAGGATCATATTCTACGCTCCAAGGTTATACCTTAAGTCAAAGTTTTGTGGAGAAACCACGATGTTGAGGAAATGACCTGAGAGTTAGTATCTGAAATGAAGTTAAGGTATCCTCACCTCTTCGACATACCAGGTACGCACCCTAATTTTGAGGACGAAATTTTATAAGAAGGGGAGGTTGTAAGACCCCAACTTTTATGAATAAAGATTAATTTTTCTCGAAATATATTTTTGAATATTATGGTGTGGATTTGATATAATGTTATAGTTGTGGGTATTATTTACAAATTTTGCAAAGTAAACAAGTGGTTATATAATATTTGATTTGTCGGGGAATATTTGTTTTAACAGGGAATATTCGTACGATGACACAATCATTGGTGGACCCCATAATGAAAGTATTATCGTAGTTAGAAAACGACATAATTATCTTTTTATAAAAATAACGGCGAAAGTTTTATCGTTAAACTGTTGAACTACCCGGTGGTAAAAGTATAGTAATACGCATGGTTGCATAGTAGCACACGGTATTGATTATTGATGCTTACGTGAGAAGTCACTTAGTTATACTCAATTATTGCTACAATAGTTGCTGCATAATATCTCTCATATTATTGATTCAATTATTGTCACAATATCATCCGCATAATATCTTATATTATTAAATCAATAATTGAGACGACAAAGTTATTCATATTATTATTTGCAATATTGACAATGTCTAGAAAGTTCTGTCAAGGAGAGGTTTCGTCACCTAATTAATGCTTATATTAATAGGAAAAAATCCTTATCTGAAAGCCCCTCTTTCTTGGGAATGATCTGGTTGTTAAATATTGTGAGTTATAATATTAATGATGAATAAGTTCGTGTTGATTAAAGATGAAATTGATATTTCCATTGTGTTGGGATTATTAGTGTTAGTGGAAATCGACATCTATTTCGATAATAATGGATGTCTGGATGTTATATTGATCAATCAGGTAATTAATCAGATAAATGAGCAATTAATTGCTAGTAATTCACATGCTTATAACTATTTGTTCACATGTGTGTACTGTTGATTCACATGCATGTACTATTAGGGGAGGTGGTGCAAGATTGATAATACTTGCATGACTAAATTAAAAATGGAGGTATAGATGAAGGTACTATACTGTAATTAATTTTTTCACATGATTATACTATTTATTCACATGATTGTACTATTGATTCACATGATGTACTATTAGGAGATGTGGTGCAAGTTTGATGATACTTGTAGGACTAAATTAAAAATGAAAGAAAAGATGGAGGTATTATACTGTAATATTTCGAGCCCCAAAACGTGCAATTATCGAAACTATGTTTTCCTATAAATAGAAGCTCATTCTTCTTTCATTCTCACCAATTCACTAAGACTCACAAGAGCAATTATAGAAAGAGAAGTTTTAGAGAGAAAGTAGAAGAGAAGTCTGCTACCTCACTATTCCAGTATCCAGTCTTCTTCTGAGAAAAGGGATATTATTTTTTTCAGTATTCATAGGAATAATATTATCTTCCATACTCTGTAGTATGTGAGTAATATTATTTCGTCTCGTATTCCTTATTATACCCTCATTTTGTTAAAGTATTGCTTCTATACTCCGTGAAATTAGTAGAATATCCTTAAAATTTGCGTTTCATCTAGTATCGTTTCACAACGATATTTACTGCACATTCTTGTTAAATTTTAAGCTTTTCATGTCGGAGTACTGTCCATGAGTAGTATTCATTTTTATGATACTATTCACAAAGTACTATTCACGGGTACTATTCATAAAGTACTATTCATGGGTACTATTCACAAAATACTATTCACAAAGTACTATTCACAAGGTACTATTCACAGGGTACTATTCACTCGGGTACTATTCACCCGGGGAATTATTCATGACAAAAATTGATTCCTTTGCTGTCCAAATCATTTTTGATACAATATTATTCTTGATTTTTACTCCACAAAGCAGTATCATGCTGACAATTTGGACATTATTGAATTCTGGATAAATTAAGTTATAATCTTTAAAAAAAATTCCTTTGCTTTCTTTTAATTGAATTCTTATATCATTGTCATCATCCTCATGCTTATATTGTGATAAAAGTCATCTGTGGCTTACGTGCATAGACGTACTATTGATTGATATGATTATGACCAGGGATTATTTGGTATAATCATGACCCGTATTGTTACAAATGATGTGGTAAAAGTCCTCATTGGCCCGTAGTGCATTGATGGACAGTGGTTAGTATGATTATGACCAGGGATTATTCGGTATAATCATGACCATTGATGATTACATGAATATCCTTGGCCCGTAGTGCATGGATGATTCGATGATGTTGTGTATTTATTAAGTTGAGTCTCAGCGATAAAATTGATGATAAACTTTTTAAATCATTGAAGATAGTAGATATCATTCTCTACTTGACTCTTCTAATGGATTGCTTATTCCGCTGCAGTTAAACTTGATGTTTATTATATTTTATCAGTTTAACACTGTTGAAGGCTAACGATAATTTATTCTGCATTATCTTAGTCATAATATTTCTTACTGGGATAGTTGAGCTCACCCTTTTGCTTTCATTGTTCTCTTCAGGAAATGGGAACGTAGTTGGGACTAGTCGGGGAACCAGAGTGATTTACCCGACAGTTTGCATTAGTAGTCCTCACAATTTAGTGAAATAGTGTGATAATAATTGTAATGAGGACTTTATTTGAGTTTGGATACTCTCTACGAGACATTATCCGTTTTGAAACTCTCAGCTACGTTTTGTCGTACTGTATAAAAGAAGTTTGTATTTAAATTATGTACCATGTATTTGGCGACTCAAGATGGGTGATGTATACCTATTTTGGGGGCGTCACACATTAAATTCTCGGAACTCACTTTTCCAAACCCTTAGGTTTTAAGTCCGCAGGCGAAAACTTTGTTTGCCATAACTGAAATATTATTGAATATTCCACCACGTCTTAGTATTCTATCATTACACGTTTGTCAGAAATTCAAACTTAATCTCCGAGTAGAAACGGATAAATAGTATTTTTTACGAAAATTTCTCGGAAAACTTATTTTCATCTTGGCAATTCAAAACAATTAATCCTAGCACATAGCCAGAATAGTAACCACATCCTCACATTCTATGTCATATAACGACCTTCAAATAGCTTACTCACATAAATAAACAATTAAATTCTTTTAATTCAAATAATCAAATAAAATTTAATTCACATAAAGATCCGATTTTCTAGGGCGTTACAATATTAACCTGGAAGAGATTTGTTGTTACATTTCTAAAAAAATATTTTCCAAATCATAAAACTGCTAAAATTAGGACTGCAATTCATCAATTTTGCCAACTTGAAAAAGAGTCCTTTTGGAAATATTTTGTTATATTTAAAAATTTGTTATCCTAGTGCCCACACCATAGAATTGAGAAATGGAGATTGTGTCAAATTACCTACGAAGTTTAGACTATCTCACTAAAACAATGTTAGAGTCAATGTGTCAAGGGAATTTTTTGAATAATGATGAGGAAAAGGCTTGGGAGTTTTTAGAAGACTTAACAGAAAAAACCATACAATGGGAAACCACCCGAGAGATCGATAAACCTAGTTCATCTAGGGGTGTTCATACAATTAACAATTTAATTGCTACCGAAGCTAAATTGGCTGGTGTACTTAAAAGACTTGAAGCTTTAGAAACTAGGGGACAATCACACGTGAGCCAAGTCTCAACACCGACACCTTTGTGCCTAAGGTGTAATTCACCAAGCCATGTGATTGAGGAATGTTCTAGAGTCATGCCCCAACCTGAAGAATATGAACAAGTCAATGAAATGTTTCAAAGACCTGGGAATGACCCATTTGCACCCACTTATAATTCAAGTTGGAGAAATCATCCTTATTTTACATGGAACCAAGGACCCTACCCAAATAATTCTTCAAATCAAGTCAATCAGTCTTTAAATCAATCTTTTTAACCTTACCAAAAGCCAAATCCTGGTTCGTACGAAAATTCAAGTTCAACAACCCAATATCCACCAGGTTTTTCTAATGAAAATGAGAAGAGACTTAACGTTTTAGAGAAGAGCATAGAAACTTTAATGATATCTCATATTTTGTAATCTATTTTATTATTTTTATCTTGTTTGTCTAAACTATTTTCTAATTTTATTTGAATTAATTTTTATTAACCTTGATAATTTAAATATCAAGTGTTAAATAAATTGATTCATATAAATATCCAAGGCAAGGAGATCCTATTTCTTTTTCAAAACCAAAATTGGGCAAAAAATTATTTTAAAATATATATCTATCATATTAAATTACATATATATATATATATATAACCGTAAAGTATATATATATATATTAGTATATCTTATATGTACTATATATATATATAATATATATATATACATACATATCAAACTATATATATATATATATATATATATATATATATATATATATATATATATATATATATATATATATATATATATATATATCCTACACGATCAAAAACGGACCCCAAATTTTTATTTTTTTTTTTTGCTTTTTTTTAAAACAACTAAAAAAAATATTTAATATTTTATGGAACTAAAATTTTTCCATAATACAATGTTTTGGGGGTGATTTGGATACCTATACCAAAAAATGGTGGTACAGTCTGCACAAACTGTACATACATGTTTTGTTATACGTATCCAAATCACACCCAAAACACTGTATTATGAAAAAAAAATTCAATTCCATAATTATTTATTTATTTTTTTAGTTGTTTTAAAAAAAAGCAAAAAAAAAAAAAAAGGTCCGAATTTTGTCCTATTCAAGTCCTGACCGATCCTACTTCTCTCTCTCTCTCTATATATATATATATATATGTATATATATATAACATACGTGTGTGTAAAGTATATGTATACATGTGATGGCAACTTAAAATTTTTGAAACCGTGTAAGTTGGAAGTTTTTCTATATGTGGTCAATTTGATCATTAAATGCTAAGTGATTGGAAAATTGCCCAGGCAAAAATTTGACTTCTGTCAGTTGAGCAATCCGCTTGCAATTGTTTCACCCGGACCTTTGTAAGAACCGTGAATTTCAGGAATACATATTATTTTGGTATTAATAAGAAAATTAATATTTATGTGAATATAAATAATGATGTGTTGTTAGATGTGTAAATCAATTAATTCAAATTGAATTTATAAGAATTGAGAAAAAATGTGGAATTGATGATGAGAATTGTGAAATGCCTTGTGTGGCATGAGAATGAAAATTTAAATAGTTTAATTTAATGAATAAATTTAAGAAGTGAATGATTAATTAATATTATATTACTAATTAATTGTTATTGTGAATAATAGTATACTAATGAGTAAAGTAATGTACATAATTAGAGTATATTTATTCACTTAATTGGTATGTGCAAGACATGTGGTAATATATAGTTCTTACATTAAAAAGAATGTGTAGTGTGACACTTTAAAGTAACTATATAATATATAAAACTATATAGTAAAATTGAATGAATTATAAACTACATAAATAATGCTTATGTGACAAAAAGTATGTACTATATCAAATAATTACAAATTATTTCAATAAGTGAGTCTAATTGGAATAATAAAGTTTTAAGGAGATATTCAATTATTAGTGACTAATTAAATTGAGTCCATACATGTTATAAATATTAATTGGACTAGACTAATGCACATGGATTATATGATGTAGATACATAAATAATCCCTAACTTATCATTATGTAGTAGCATTAACACATTAAAATTACATTTTGGGAGTTCAAGGAACCAAACTAAGCATTATAATCACGTTGCTGAGATTTAAAACTCCTCAGTTACCCAAACAGTGTTGCACAATAGCTTCACTCTAAATACGCAAACATGAGTCGATAGTCGGAGGCTAACTTAGCAGTGATGATGGATACAAGGTTGGTAGTTGGCCAACTCCTTTATACCCATTGTTTCCTTCCATTTTCCATTGAATCAAACCATGGTGCAAGAGAAATAAATGGGCAATGAATTCTCTATATAAAGCACCCTCTTCTTTTCAATTCTCAGTTGCTAAAACTTTGTCTGATAAGTATACATTGAGAGTGAGAGCTGCTGAGCATTAAGGGAGTATAATTTGTGCATTGAGAAATCAATTTAAGCTTCAAGGAGGTATAAATTATGTTTTTGCTCTTAGTTTGAGTTTTGTCAAATTCTTAGCATTTACATGAATTCTTTGTCAATTAGTATGAATTAGCATGTCACTGTGTTGTCTGAGTTGGTATGTATGCTCTGAAGTGTTGCAGTTAGTCTGGTTACAGAATTGGCAATACTTGTGTTAAGGCTCTGCAGAAGCAGAGCCATTTATTTTTCTCTCGATTTGCTGGCGCGCCACCGCCACTTATATAACTTAATAACGCCATACTACCGCTATGGTATCTACCTCAGATACTATTTTAGTTATCCAGTGTTATGATGAACATGCTTCCTTAGTTTGAATATGCATATAGATGACCCTAAACTATGGAATGATGTTGTTTCATATATAGTAAGTCTTTGTATCTTGTTTTGGTATGAGTATTCAAAGAAAACTTAAAGATTTAGAAATTAGTTTGATAAACATTGTGTAATACATGTTCTGACTTTATGTGCAAAGGTATTAAGTTCTGATATGCCTTGACATGTTAATCAATATGTTAGTTTATATTGTTGGGGATGGCATAGACTATTCAAGCATGAGTTAAAGAAAAATTCTAAGTAAAATACCATAATAGCTATGTGTAAATGAACTATGTATACACTAAGTTTTGAACTTGAAAATGTGCTATCATGATCCGATATCATATATCTTTAAGCATGAAAGCATGATTAGATTAAGTGAACTTATCTTGCATGCTTGAATAAGTTTTACCAATGGAGACTTAAAGTTTCAAAAACAAATTGATAAACTATACACACTTTGAATTAAGAACTTGTGAGCATGCTTATGTGGTCTAATATATATATATATATATATATATATATATATATATATATAGGAGGAGTGTGATGCATAGTAAGTAAAGTAGCTTTGCATGCTTGGTGGCTTAACATGAGATTTTCAAGAAAAATGTTGAAGTTGAAAACCAACTTTGTTAGGGGAATACCCTATTAGTATTCTGGACTTTTGGACCATCATGATAGGACACTTTATGCATCTAGGCATGATTGATATGTGCATCCATCTAGCTAAGTATGTTGTGGACTAGTCAATTATAATTTTAAAAGATTTCTAAAGAGGTAAAAACTATGTTGAATTGGAATACATGGGTAGAATAACTTGAGCATGAATATTTAAGGTTTATTAACCTCATTAAGTGGTATAATGATTAACCATGAATAGCTTATGGAACATTGGTCATTTAGCTTTGCCAATATAGAATGTTTCTAAAAACAAAACCATGGTATTAAAAGAATCTTGGAATAGCCATATAAGAGATCCAACCTATTCATGGACATCACGTCATGTGTGATTATGCAAGTGTTATCCTAAATGTGTTTAGGTGTGCAAGTGTGGCCTAGCTTCAGTTTAGCAGTCTTGGTTTGGACCAGGAGTAGCGCGACCGCGTCATTCCTTAGTACAAACCAAGCGCGGTCGCGCCACCCTATAGTGAGATTTATTTTCTGTAAATAATTTGAGTGCTTGTGCATGCCTATGTTGATACTTTAATCTATAATACATGTCCAGTGTAGTATTCATGTGTCAATAAACATGTTAAGGAAAGAATCCTATATGAATTAGTGTTTATAACTTTAAGTCAAAATGTAATGGCAAACCATGCTCTTTAAATGTATGAGAAACTGATTTTTCGTGTTATGTGATGACATACGTATAAGATCATGAGACTGAGAGAAGACTAGCAATATATGTTAGTATCGATGAATTTCACTTGTGTATCATAGCAAATTAAGATAAAAGGTGTGCATATTGAACTTGTATAACTAATGTGATTATACATGAATAAGATATTATAATTCATTGGAGGGGTATTAAGCTTTACTTTGGTAAACTACGCGTAAGGCAAGTATCCGAACTCTATCTTATATTGAGCAAGTTTTCTAACTTTCACAATTTTGAATATTGTGCAAGTATCTAAACCTTATCTCATTGATGAAGGAACATTCAAACTTGTGCTATTATTGATCGTACAAGTAAATCCTTGAAAGTATGATTTATATCTCATGACTTACTACTTCGTAGTTTAGAAATGAAATGACTTACAATTTTTGAACCTTGATTTTGAATGATAATTGCTCATGTATATACTTTAAAAGAAAGTTTTCTAAGCCATTTATTCAGCTAGACTATTGAAATATGATCGAAAGCTATCCAAACCAAATTAACTTGGTGCGGACTCTTATAAATCACTAAGATGAACAACCCTCTTGAAAGGGGAATTATATATTTGTCGGGAGACCGACGTGCGCACACGAGTATGATTAAATGTTATGCATGACATAAGGTACTTTAGGCTGATCACCTGATGTACTCGTTTTAATGGATTATCAGTTTATTACTGTTAATTCTAGTAGAAGCTCATAGTCCTTAGTGACTGCTCAGTATTCATTACTTTGAAATCTTGAATTGATAAGCATTGATTCTTATTGATATCTTTAAGTCCATAGTGACCTTTATTGAGAATCGTTGATAATTCCCGAATTATTATTAACTGTCATACCCTTGAAGATTGAACTCTATATATGAATTTTTCATTATTTCAATATTACTTGCTGGGAAAAATTGTCTCATCCTTGCCTTCCTTAAAACTTTCAGTTAAGGCAGAACGTGGTGAACCCTCTGGCAAGGACAAGGGTAAAGAGAAGGCTTTGGAGTAAATTTGTTTCATAGTACTAGGATTGTACTATTATTATGTTGTAGGAAGACTTATTTATTATGATATATTAAGCTATGTTTAATTTAAGTTGTCGCGAGACCTTGGGATGAGAATAATTATGTTATAACAATGTAATTTATTCTATTATTCTGTTGTAATGATTTTTGTATGATATTAGAGTTAACACATGACGAACCAAATTCTAGATATGAGTGTCTGAATTTGGGGGCGTCACAGGTTGGTATCAAAGCTGTAGCTATAAACCTTAGGAGCGAGAGTCCTTAGATTATAACTTTGGAGAACTTAGAAGATAGAGAGGGATGAAACTCATGTAAAGTTTTCCTAGAGAGAGACTTAGTGTGTTATGGAATATAATTTCATTCTATACAATGAACTTATGTTTATCTAACATTCTAATGGAGTTATTGTTTGTTTTAACTTGTGTTGGTGGTTGTAGGATGGCTGACATGGGAGGACCCAGTAGAGTAGTAGAGGAGGAGCCGCATGACATACACGTGGTATATGAGGCACCGTGATAGCTGAGCCTATTTTTGCAGTGGCTCCTATTGATGAGGATGACGAGGAGGAGGAGATGGAGCCATTTCACGAAGAGTCTGATCTAGAGAAGGAGCCTGAGCCCATGGAGGACTCCGACGAGGCTACATTCAAGAATCGGATACTAAGGGAGTATGAGGAGCATATTTTGGAGTTAGGATGTAGAGTTGAGGAGTTAGAGGCTGAGGCTAAAGAAAGGGAGTTCGAGTTCCAGAAACTGAGGGACGAGGACCATCATAGAATTTTAGTGATGCAAGAGATGGAGGTGGAGATTGCTCACCGCAAGGAGGCAGGGATCCAGATGGGGACTTTGTTTCACAGGTCGGTGGCTAGGAATATGGAGTTGAAGGGAAGCTGGAAGAGATGGAGCAGAGAGAGTTGAGCGAGAGGACAGAGAATGAAGTTTTCCATACTCAGTTAGTGTGACGTCCCCAAATCCAGGTACTTGAAACTCGAACTCGGTTCTCCACGATACCATTTCTTTAAGCTGAATAATACTAAATAATAATACATTCGAACTTAATTTACATACATCAAAGTTTACTACCCCAGGTGCGTGACCTTCAAATACATTCCTTACAATACTTGAATAGATACCAATACAACTATAACCATTAACTCATAATACACACTTATTCGATCGACTTTCCTTTTTCCTTTGTTCGTGCTCGAGCCTTGAAAGTTGCTCATACATAATCGAAAACATTTAATTTAAGCAAGGATGAGCATTTAAGTGCCCAACAAGTAATAGCAATTATATATATAAGTTGAAAGAATATAAGTATTCTCTTTACATAACACTTCTACAACGAATTGAAAGTTGTGAAGTAATCAGTCTTGATAAAATTCACATAACAACTCTCTTTCAAATTCTTTAAATTTGGCTCGCTCTACTACCTTGAATAGGGTTTAAGAAACATACTATGAACATTCTTTTCATTTTCGAAAAGGTTTAGCGGAATTCTATCCTCAAACTCAAATAACTTACGGACACGGAGGGTGATCACTTCAGTTGTACCTGTATTGATTAATACTACATAACTTGAACGAAATTCATCGCTCACTCTATCCGCCTTGCGGAAAAATCTTCCCATATAGGGATGTTCATACATGCCTGGTTCCAAACCCGAAGGTTTTAAATCTTGCTCAACAATAATATGTAATTCAACATATATATATACGGGTAATTGACAAAGGTGTATCAACATGTGAACAAATGCAATGATTATCCAAGTGGGGACACTTGTATAACCATTTATAGAAATCAATGAATGTAATATATATCCGAGCTAACATGTCGATAATCAAAGAGTACATAATGCATGCGAGGATAGAATAATTCGAAACTTCTTACTCATGTCCATTGCATAAAGAAAATGCAAAGGTAGGATACTTTCTGATTCACGATTACAAATCTCAATTTAGGTTTTATCTCTTTATCACAACCTATCAATAATCGGATCATTCGTTTGATTAGAATAATATATCTTAACACATAGTCTTTATTTATTACAATTGACATAGTCCAATCACATAATCACAAAGGTGATCATACTTTTAGTTCTTATTCTATACTTGAAATATTTTTATACATTTTCAAATATCTCATCCATGCTCTTCACATAGTCTTTTCTTTCTTTTATAAGGTCCGACATTTGTTTGCCAGATCGACAAACTTTATTGGGTAAATCTTTGAGTCTAAGACTCTTATTCTATACCTCAACATCTCAGAAATATCGGACATCTTATTTTTAATCATTTTCGCAATTTCCGAAATTGAAAAATTTAAAATAATTCAAATCATCACTAAAGGGCCTATAGTGATATAATCATTACTATAGGTGTTCTTCTTCAAATTCGAAACTTCATAATCGGTTCTCAAGTCAAACTAGTTTAGCCATTATAACTTTCAAATATCTAATCATAATTAAATGATTTAAACATTAAACAATTCCATTATCATTAATAGTTTAATTAATACTAAACTATTAATGAAACCATTGCTAAAATATAAAAGTTATTTATAATAACTCAAACTATTTTTAAAACATTTATATTACCCAAATAATTACCATTAATATTTAAATATTAATGTACTATTTATCCAAATATTAAAAGTCATTAATTATAACTTCAAATATTTTTAAATCCTTAATATCCTCTTTAAATGGTTTTTAAATAAGTAAAACCATTTTAAAAATATTTATTTAATATTAATCATTAAATAAGCTAAATATCATTAATATTATCTTAATATCATTAATATTTAATTATTAATGAAATTATCATTTATATATTAAAAGTTATATTTTATAACTTAAAATATTTTAAATACCTTATTTTCATTTAAAATGATTTTTATAATATTAAAATCATTTTTAAACTAAATTATTTAATATAATCATTAAATAACTTTAATATCATTAATAATTATTAATTAATGAAATTCATCACAAAATATTAAAAGTCATCACAAATAACTCATTTACATAATCAATTCCAATCCAAAATAAACATAGTAAACTAACTAGTTTATTAACAACACTAACTAAACTTCAAAAATTCAAACTTTAACTAACAATTAAAAAATAATAACATTACAAAATTAAATAAAAACATACCCTAAATCACGAATTCCACAATTTGAATCGCGACTTCCACGCCTAAAATTTAACTAAGGAGATCTTTATAAAAGTTCTCCCACAACAAAGTCTTTCTCAAAATTGGAGGCCTTATTGTTGGTGAATGAAACAAAGGCCAAGCCCTTCTATTTATAGGTTTAGAAAATGGTGAAGTTCTCGGTTTAGTCGATGTGGGACTTGGTTTATACTAATTTTTCAATAGCTCACTTTGCAATTTTTTAACGCATTGCTTATAACTTCGATTAATCTGATTTTTGGATATGTTATACATGGTATGTAAGACTATTTTTAAAAAATACGAATTACCCAATTCGGGTTCATTAGGTAGCCCAAACAGTGCGTCAAAAGTGGACTTTCATAATAGCTTTTCAATCTCGTTTCAGCTTTACCCTCTTCCGCTAAAAAACAGTCATAACTCTTTCATTTTAAAACATTTTTGAGCGATTCTTGAGCCCACGCGAAGCTGACTTCTGGGGCTACAACTTTTATTCTTTGACCATTTCCAAATTCCGAACACATCAGCCCAGAAATTCCGTTCAAATGGACTGCACCGCACTTGTTGGGAAGTTTTGACACTACTACTTTGAAATGTCATAACTCTCTCCTCCGATATCGGATTTAGTCCGTTTCGGAGTCTATGGAAAGCTTATTCGGTGTAGTATAACATACCAAAAGGTCAGAAGGTTTTGGAAACATTAACTGATCAAAACAGTGTCCCGAATAGCACATCCCGCTGCTGACTTTTAGTTTTGAGATATTTGACACATTTCCTTCCAATCACCGTAATTCCCTCATCCGAGGTCGGAATGAGGTCATTCCAAAGCCTATGGCTTCCTAACTCAGTGCACTACAACATATCAAAAGCCCAGACCTGTTAAAGCACAAAAAGTGGACGAGAATGCCCCCATTACAGACTGCCCAAAAATAGTTTATCATGATCGGTCAACCATGTTTGACCATCTATAACTTCTAATCTATACATGATATGGACTTGATTCTTTTTGCAGATTAAAGACCACATATCAGGCTACACATAACAACTTTTGAAGAACAAAACTCATGATCGAGCAAAGAGTTATTGCCTCTGACATTTGGTGAAAAAATAACAGAATTCGGTTTTTCCAACTTGCTTAAATCTTCAAATTCGTGCACTTTGATGTTATGGGTCTTTGATTTATCAACCCATATCATCAATTAACATTCTATTACACAACTTTAAACAATTAATTGCATCAAATAACATCGAATCAGAGGATTTCTAGGTTTAGTGTTCTTATACCCTTTTTGCCAAAAATTCTTGATTCTTGCTTCTGATTTGTTATGGGTGATGGTTGGGCTTTGTTTAAGAGTGTATGGGCAATCTAGTACAAGGCAATTAAATGTAATATTTAATCACTAGATTTAATTCTTATAATTTACCAATTAACTTCTATCCTTTGGTAAATTAAAACACTTATATAGTAACATCTAAATTAAACCCGGTAATTAAAATTAGGGTTTCTCAACGTCATCAATTAGGGTTTCTAATTGACCATTAGTGGTTCTTTAATTATCTGTGTATGTTACTAACACAGTCATTACGGTTTCTAATTTTAACCGATTAGGGTTATAATAATTAGGGTTTGTCCTAATTATCGACGTACAACAGTAATTAGGGTTTCTTCTAATTACCGATATTCTTATTCACAAGAACTTCATATACACGTCCTACTACTCGAAATATCCCATAACCGAGTTTAATAATTAGGGTTTCACAAACACGGTAATATCATATGACCTAATTGGCCGTCATTGCTCAATATTATCTCGTCTTTACATACCCAAAGTACATAATTATGGTAATCAGTAAAATAATATAATATTATTATTCTCATCTCTTGATCACAATCCCAATCCGTGGTTTGGATCTCATGTCCCGACTTATTCTTCGTACACATCATCAATAATCAAGTTAAAATAATTAACTTAAATATTCTGAACAATTCATATAATAAAATATTTATTATATAAATCTAATTATCACATCATATATTATTTCCAATCATGTTTTCATGGAAAATAATTAATAAAAACATTTCGGCTTACAAAAATTTATTACCATATAATTTGTGGTAATTAATAATTCCAAAATTATTTCTAATTTTTCAAGTAATAAATGTATTCGCATTTATCGTTCACTTTACTTGACACTTAGTCTCGTCATTAAATAAAAAAAAAATTTATACGCAAAATTTCTTATTAATTTTATATAGAAAATCTCGAGTTATTATAGTTAGAAATGGAAGTGATGGATAGGATCCACTTCGAGGAGAAGTGGGAAGAAGCTAATGATCGGGCTAACGACTTAGAAGATGAGGTGAGATGCAAGAGGAGGAAGATGAACAAGATGTGCTATGCTTTGCGCACGACCATGGAGAGATTGATTGATGGGGTAAATCACTACCCGACAGAGCAGGGACAGACCCAACACACCATAAGCCGAGATTTGGTGGTGCACACCACTCAGAAGGAGTACCAGAGCACTGTGGAGAGCTGAATGATAGATTGAGGTCTAGGTGTTAGGAATTTAGTAGTTGTAGTATTTTATTATGTGATGTATATATCGTAGTGTAATCTCAGTCTTTTGTGTAAGATGTGAGATAATTGTAAACCCCAAACTTTTGAAAATGTTAGAGGGGTAGTATGATTAGTGGTTGTCCCCGTCTTTTATGATATTAGGGGATATGTTGTGTCATTTATAGAAGTATGCTAGGGATAATCATGTGATGTAATAATTTGGCATATGAATATAAATGATCTTATTCCAAAAATGTGTTATAAAATTTTATTCTTATTTGAGAAATGTTTAAGTAATATAATTAGATAATAAAAATGAAAATTTTGTGATGCAGAAAAATGCCGTCCAGACGTAGCTAACTACACCAGAAGAGTCGGTTAATGATGAGAGAGGACAAGTAGACCCTATACAAAGGCTAGTAGATTTGTTAGGGGAAGAAATAAACCAGTACCACCCGTTCCCCAAGCAGTTCCAGTTAGAAACTTTTAGGACTTTAGGAGTGTAGGACCTCCAGAATTTGTAGGTACTATCGATCCTATCGTGGCTCAGACATGGATCAAGGAGATGGAGAAGGCTTTCATAATCGATCATGGGAGAGGTTTAAGACCTCGTTCTTCAAGAATTACTTCCCGAAGATAATGAATAATAGGATGGAGGTGAAGTTCTTAGAACTTAAGCAGGGAGATATGACGGTGGCGCAATATGCAGAAAAGTTCAATGAGCTAGCCCAGTTTACAGAACACCAAGTAGCAAGTGAAGAGAGGAAAGCTAGGCATTTTGAACAAGGACTGAAGCCTATTCAACAAGGTATCATTTCTTCAAATTGATTCTGTTAGTTCCCAGAGGGCACACAATAGATCTAGAAGGGGGGGAGGGGGTTTGAATGGATCCTTTTCATTTTCAAAAATATTTTCCATTTTAGTTTACATTGATGAGTAAATAACAGATGACAAACTTAAGAATTATTTTAAACACAGCGGAATAAGTTAAGGTTCCCTTTCATAGATATTATGTTGACTATTTATCTAGAGTTAGTTTAGTTGTAAGTAATTACCATGTTTATAGCACTTATACCAATTATAGCAGTTATAGATTCATAATGTAAATGACAAAATGTAAAAGACACAAGGGATTTTAAGTGGTTCAGAGACTCAAGCTTCTAATCCACTCTTCTACTTTAACAAGCATGGATTCCACTAAGAAGTCTCTCCACTAAAGACAAGGATGAAGAAGAAAAGGTCCTGACTGCAGAAACCACCAAGAGAAGAAGCAACAGACTGCTTCAAGAGCCATCCAGAAAGAAAGCTAAGGTGGTAAACAGACTAACCCCAATTTCCCAAGAAAGTACATCTGACGAAGAGGAGAATGTAGATTCAGAAGAAGAGAAGGGAACTGACGGTCTCACGATCAAGTCCCCAAAGAACGAATCCAGCAATGAATCTGAAGCTGAATTCATGGAAGAAAATGTAGAATCTGTTGATAAAGAAGAATGCACAAGCCAAGTGGCTAACTCTTAGAGCATTCACTCTGATGATGAAGAAAAGCTACAAGATGACCCAACTGCATCTCCAAAAAAAATGCTCCAACAAGTCCAGATGATGGGTCAAATGATGTTGATTCTGAAGAAGAAGGACATGCCCCTGCAAATGCTGAACGTCAAGAAAGTTTGGCTGATGATTCAAAGGCCTCAGAGTCTGAAGAAGAAGAAAAGTCTATCTCTCCTACAGTTGAACCTCCAAGGAGAAGAAATAGCTACAGACTACTTGCTAAGATTGTCCTAAAGAACCAAGGTGAATCCTCTACTACAGTCATTGAAGTAAGTGATAGTGAATCTGAATCTGAGGAAGAAGATGATGAAGAAGGCACTGGTGATGAAAACCAAGAAGAAGAATTCTCTGATGAAACAGATGAAAAGATTCATCATGTCACAAGCTCAGAAAGTAATGAAATGGTGAATGATGATAAAATGGAGGAACAAACTGATGAGTCCGATGAGGGAAATCTACAAAGGACAAACTCCAGTTCTGCAAAAGAGGAACCAGAATTCTATCCTGTCTTTTCTCCAGCAAAAATCATCAGGAGAATAGTGGTGGAAGTCTTTAATGAACCACCAATAGTACCTCCAGAAAGATGGGTAAACTATGGAGATGAAAATCTTAAGGTGGTGAGGATGACTACATTTGAGTTGTTTAAAAATTGGAACAATATGGAGTTAGACTACACTACTATCCTCAGCAATCTTGATGATCTGTTGATAAGATGGTTATTCCAATATATGCCTTGGTTAAAGGCACATACTAAAAGAGATGGAAGTTACTTCAGCTGGTGCTACTCTAAGTTTCCAAGCCTAGAGCTGGTGGCTCAGAACTTCCCAAGGGTGAAGAAGTTTGCGACCAAAATGATCAATGACCAGCCCCACTTCAAAGTCTATCGACATGCTGGAAATCACTACATCCCTTATGATCGTAGAGTTGACTCTGATGGTAGAAGGATTATGGTCAAGGAGATAATCGTAGAGTCTGTTCACTCTATTACTGATGGTGTTCAAATCCAAAATCAGAAGCCTCCATCAGCTCAAGCACTGCTGGCCGACATTCCTTCATCCTCCAATAGTGATTGGTACTCAACGATTTTTCAGATTCTCAACACTTACAAAAATCCAATGAAAATCGTAGAGTCCAATCTAGTGTTCAACAAGAGGTTGCCCAACCAGATGATCAAATTCCTATTGAGAAGGAGCTGATGAAGAATTCGGATGAGCTGATTGAATAATATCTCTAATCAATGAAGAGTTAAAGAGGTTGACAGCAACAGGAGATAACTCAGTTCAAGACAAACTTTAAGCCACTATGGCTGATGTATCTCTCAAAATCAAAGAGAGAGATCAAATCTATTTGAAGGCCATACATGATCAGAAGGCAGAAGCTCTACGAGCACAGAAGACAAATGAAAAACATCTCCAAGTCCTCACTGACAAGATTAACAACATGAATCAGTCTTTCTCTATGCAACTTGAGTTAAGCCAACAAGAACTCAAGATGGAAGTTGGTAACTCTTCCTACCTGATGGAGCAACTTATGTCCAACATGGAGCATCTCTCTCAAGTGATTAATGATAAAAAGGGGGAGAAAAAGAGGCATAGAAAGAGCAAGAGCAAGAGGCATTCAAGGAAGAACAATGAGAGCATAAGGAGTGAAGATAAGAAGGCCAAGGGAAAGTCAGAGAAGAAAAGAACAGAAGAAGAAGCAGGGTCATCATCTGAGGGGGAGCCAAAAGATGATGATCATATGATCGCAGAGTTTGAGGGGGAGAAAATTAAGATAGAAGATCATGAGTCTAAAGGGGAACAGAGCAAAGACAGAAAGTCATCATCCCAGGGGGAGCAAGAGCTAGAAGATCAAACAGATGAATAGTTAATTAACAGACATCCTAGAAACATACATGGAGCCAAAGAGGTACATCTCTAACTAGCTAGGTATGTTCTGGATCCAGGATGTAAAATGTCATAGTATATTAAATTCCATATTATTATAAATTACATTCATGATTATCTATTTTAGAAATATAGTTGTTCACTATATATAAGATTCATTCATAACATGCATATGCACTTATTGTTTTTGTCATAATCAAATAGGGGGAGATTGTCAGGAATAAGCATATGAATGATATTCCTATTTAAATATGATTTGATTATGATATATATATATATATATATATATATATATATATATGAATATGCAAGTATGATTGCATTAAGAAAAGTTGTAAAGTCCTTTCACAGATAATAGAAATATGTGTACAAGGACTTAGAATGAATTGATCAAATATGTTAGGTTGATCCTACATTAGCAAAATAGCTTTGTAAAGTCCTTAAAAAGAAATAATGTACAAGGACTATAAATATAGAAAGATCAAGCATGTTAGGATGATCTTATGATGTAATAGATAGGCTTGTCTGATCGTCGAGCACTGCACCAGAAATCGTAGTCTTCTAGGAGAGTCAAGGAAATCTCGAGAGCTATTGAGGCAGAATCGTAGTCTGCAAGATAGTAGATCTCAGAGTTCGTAGACTGCCAAGAGAGACGAGGAAGGATCGTAGTTTGTCAAGTAGAACTTCTTCGAGCCGAAGTCTGCTGAGGAAGTCATGTTCAGAATCGTAGAGACAGCCTGCCTACGAGCCGACCGAGCCTCTAGAGAAGCCAAGTCAAGAATCGTAGACTACACTCAGAGTCGTAGAGTCTACTGACCATATCAGAGGCATAAATAGTACTCGAGCAAGATCAGATGAAGACAACAAGCACAACGATAGAAATCGTAGAGTGTCAAATCTGATCTCGGAGTCGTAATGTCTGCATAGCCGAAGATGAATCGTAGAGTGCAGAACTAAGACTCCAACAGATGTGCCCACAATGCCAAAGCAGAATTGTAGAGCAAATATGATTCTCAACAAATAAGCACTCCCAGAATATCCGAAGGAACGAAGCCTCTGGGTAGTACTGCAAAGATATATCTCACCTGAAGGAAACCAAAGGGCACTCAACGAATGGCATGCAAGCCAACAGAAGATCAAAGAACCAACTCAATCAACATTCAGATTGAGTTTTGAAGCCATTCGAGATGAAGTCTTTCACAAGCTGATCATAAGAAGACTTTAGTAACTGACAAAGGAAAGACCAATGCAGTAGTTGTCAAGTAAATAAAAGACAACGATCTTGGAAGAAACCAGGATCATAGTGTTTACCAAACAAAGAAGGAATTGTTGGAGTGTACACTAAGACACTGGTGAGCTTATGAAGAACAAGGCTAAAGTGATTAAGCGTTGGGTCAGTCCATTGATTATAAGTGAACGGGAGATCACAAGGAGAAAGCGAGTTGGATACGCCACAAATCTGAAGTGTCTTGCTATTCAGAAGGGGCCAGAAACAAGGAGTCAAAGTAGCATTATCTAAGAACAGTCGAGGCAAATAGAATTGTTGAAGCACTGCACAGCAAGAAGGAAGAGGTGTTATACATTGAAGATCTAATGAACACTCTTCAGGATCGTAGTGTTGATTCTACTAGTCAATGAGAAACATTCAACAAGACACTACGACCAGGTCCAAGAAGATGTGCATCAGAATCGTAGAGTTCGGTCAACTGAAGATTGAAGCATTGGCAACGGTTCAATCTGATGATTGATATTCGAACAAGAGCTTATTGAGAGTATCGATGCAAAAGGAAAACCTCTGATCTAGAAATCATAAGGAGGAAATAAAGTCATCGACCTGCCCAAGACATCAGAGTCACATCTCTGACAGGGTAGGTGAAGTAGTAGACTACAGTGTCAGAAAGTCAGAAAAGAAGATGTCATGTCACAGCTACAGTCTACACCAAAAAGCTCGAGATCTGTGAAGCATTTCAAAGAGCTTTCAACGACTACTTCTCAACGGGAAGATTTGGAAGGAGTATAAATAAGCAAGAGCTTCAACGATCAAGAGTTATTGATGATTGCTATGTTGCAGAATTGTTGAGTTGGTAGAATGCTAACATTGACTCTACGAGTTCCACATGAGCTTAAATAGAACAAGTCTCAGTGACAGTGAGACTACGAAGGTGGAAGCAGCTTTGAAGAAGGACTTGAACAGACCAAAGCTTCACTCAACAAGAAGTGTTCAGGAAATGATTTACCATGAACCTAAAGCTGAACCAGAGCAAGTGCAGAACCATGTCTGCCAACATATAAAGAAGGGTTCAGGAAATGGTGATGGTGCACAGCTGATACTACATGAAGATGAGCAGAACAGAAGAAGATCAGCTGCACCAAATAAGATGTGGTCCAGACTCGAAGTGGAATGCAAAGAGGACCACACCAAGCTGCTAAGTACAAAAGATGATCAAGCTTAAAGACATCTTAGTAGCTCAGCACCAACAACAACAACAACAACAAACAACAACAACATGAAGAAGCCAGGGCCTAAGGGGTCCTTGTCCGGAGGGACTAAATGAAGTTCCAAGCCTGCTGGGCTTGAAAAATTCTTAGGGAACGAGAGAAGTTCCAAGACTGCTGGCCTTGAAGAGTTCTTAGTGAACTAGAGTTCCAAGGCTGTTAGCCTTGAAGGAATCTTAGTGATTCAGGGTGCTGCCCTTCCTTAGTAGAAATCCTGCTAGTTAAAAGCAGAAGAGTGGATTAGGAGCTTGAGTCTCTGAACCACTTAAAACCCCTTGTGTCTTTTACCTTATGTCATTTACATTATGTACATTAACTGCTATAACTGCTATGTATGTTTTAATTGCTTACAACCGAACTAACTCTAAGAACAATGTATGAATGACTATGAATATATCAATGAAGGGGATCTTTTACTTATTCCGTTGTGCTTGAAAAGATTCTTATATTTGTCATATGCTAAATTATTAGCTATACAAAATAAACTAGAAAAGTATTTGACATAAAAAGGATCTATTCAACCCCCCCCTTCTAGATCTATTGTGCCTGCTGGGAACTAACAAAAACCTCTATGTTCAAGGAATTTCCTAATCATTCTCGGGGTAGATTTAGTTGACTAGAAAATTCTTCAGATACAAAAGAACAGGTGGCACCCGAATCAAATAATTCATAGACATTTATATCATTGATCGGTATGATACCTGACACCACGTCCTTTACAGCTACCACATCCTGGTTAGTCATGTTAAACGTTCTGGTAGTTGGAGGGTTGGATGGCGTCGGTCCGCCAATCATCAGTTTGCTGCTTCCCCCTGCTTGTTGCTTCTTCCGCAGCTTCCTTTCTTCGGGAATTCTTTAATCAGGTGGTACGCCGAGCCACAAGCGAAACAACCTTTGATCTTTTTCGGCTTCAGGCAGTTTGGCGAAATATTCCCCTCTTGGCCACAGTTGTAACAAACACTGCGCCCTTTCCACCACTCGCCCTGGTAATACTTGCCACACTTCGGGCATCCTTTTGTCTTCTTCTTAAACTCCCGAAGAAACTTGCCCACTTGATTATTGTCATTTTTGTTGTTTTTGTTGTGATTCTCCCACTTTATCTTTCCTAAATTACTTCCCCCACTGCTGCTGCCTCCTCGGCTATCTCCACCTATATTCTTACTCTTCTTCTCCTTGTTGTACAAACTCAAAGCTTCACTACCTCCCTCTGCAATAATGGCCTTCTCCAGCAATGTCGCAAAAGAATCTGTTAGGAATAAGCATTTGAATGATATTCCTATTTATATAAAATTTGATTATGATCTTAATCAATGAGTATGCAAATATGTCTGTATTGAAATATGCTGTAAAGTCATAGACAACAGGAATATATGTACAAGGACTTAGACTGAAATGATCAAATATGTTAGGTTGATTCTACATGAACAAAACAGCTTGCGTAGAGTCCTTGAAAAGAATATGGTGTACAAGGACTAAATATATAAAGATCAAGCTTGTTAGGTTGATCTTATATGATGTAATAGATAGGTATGCCTAATGTCGAGTACTGCACAAGCCTTAGAAGTCTGCCAGGAGAAACAAAGTATTTAGAGACTATCAAGGCAAAATCGTAGTCCGTCTAGCTAGTCGAGGGATTGCATAAGCCATGGCAGAATCGTAGAGTATTGAGAAAGTGGCTAAAGATCGTAGTCTACCTTGGAGGGCCTCACTCAGAATCGTAGAGTTGATTCAAGCACTTACCAAGCCAAGTCAAGAATCATAGACCACACTTGAAGTCGTAGAGTCTACTGATCATACTAGAGGCAGAAATCGTAGTCGAGCTAGATCACACAAGAACAACAAGTGTTAAGGCAGAAATCGTAGTTTGATGTATATTCTACACTCGAAGTTGTAGTGTCTGCAGAACCAAAGTTAGATCGTAGTCTGCAAAATAAAGTCTTCGACAAAGCCTATCAGTGCTCACAACGCCAAGGAAGAATCGTAGTGTTAACACGATTCTCAACATATGAGCACTCCCAAAACATCCAAAGAATGAAGCCTCTGGTCAGAACTGAAAAAGATGCAATCTACCTGAAGGAAGCCAAAGATCGTTCACCTAATGGCTTGCAAGCAAACAAGAAGATTGAAGCACCAATTCAATCAGCATCCTGATTGGGTAGTGAAGCCATTTAAGGGGAGTCTTCCACAAGCAATAAGTAAGAAGACTTCAGATGATGTGATTGACTAAATGAAGTCAACAATGTAGTAGCTGTCAAGATAAACATAAGATGACTATCTTGGGTATGCCTATGATCGTAGTTCTTGCCAAATTAGAAGTAGGAACTAATGAGGTCTATAATAGAAATATTGGCCAATCTATACAGAATAGACAAAAAAGATGAAGCATGGGTCAGACCATTGATGATATGTGAATAGGAGATCACAAGGAGAAAGAGAGCTGAGCATGACCAATCTAATGAGTCTTGAAGTTAAGGAGGGCCAGAGCATTGAATTAAGTTGTTAGTGCTAATGCAAGTCAAGGCAAGTAGAAGTGATAAAGCACTGCATGAATGAAGGAAGAGAAGTTCTATATTGAAAATTCAAAGAACACTCTCGGAATCGTAGAGTTTAGTCATCTGCATCAGAATCGCAGAGTTCAGTCATCTGAGTATTGAAGCCTTGGCAACGTCTCAATACAAAGACTGACATTCGAACGTTGGGTATTGAAAGCATCGATGCAGAAGGACAACTCCTCAAGTTTTGATCGAGGAATCAGAAAGAAGAAATAAAGGTGACTACCTACCTGACACACTAAAAGTGACATTTCTGATGTGGTAGGTGAAATAGTAGACTGCAGTGTCAGAAAAGTGAAAAAGGGACTGTCATGTCATATCTGCAGTCTACACCAAATAACTCGAGATCTGCGAATCAATTCAAATAACTCCCAACGGCTATAATCCAACAGGAAGCTTATGAAAGGTTATTTAACAGCAGAAGCTCTAAAGAAGAAGGTGTTGGTTGAACTAAGGTTATTGACTCTACGAGTTCTATAGAGCAAAAACAGAATATGTCTCAGTGACAGCGAGACTACGAAAGTAGAAGTGAAGCAAGTTAAGAGAAGAGCTTTAATAGAAAAAGCTTCACTCAACAACAAGGAGAATTCCATTAAGAATGTCAACCAAGCTGAGAGCCGAGAAGGCCAAGATAATAGCATTCAAGAGACTGGCAGATTAGAAAGAAGATTCAAAGAGCCAGTCTACGAATCACCATGAACCACCAAGAGCTAAAGAAGAACAGATACAGAACCAAATCTGTATATAAAGGAACCAAGGTTCAGAGGATTCTAAGTGCCAGACGAAGTCTACCAAAGATGCAAAGACTTAGCAAACCTCATGTGGTGAAGAAGTGGTAGCTGAGATCAGAAAAGGACTAATCACAAGATCAGCTGCACCAAGGAAGAAGTGACAAACTACTAAGTACTTATAGAGATCGAGCTTCATGAACAACTTAGTAGTATGTCCAATGGTGATCCAGTCTCGATGTAGAATCCATAGAGGATCACAACACGCTGCCAAGAATCAAGGATGAACAAGCTTAAAGTCATCTTGGCAGCTCAACACTAACAACAACAACAACAACAACAACTACAACAACAACAAGGAGCCAGGGCCAGAAGGGTCCTTGTCCAAGGGACTAAACTGAGTTCCAAGGCTGTAGGCCTTGAAGAGTTCTTAGTGAACTAAAGTTCCAAGTCTGCTGGACTTAAAGAGTTCTTAGTGAACTAAAGTTCCAAGGTTGCTGGCCTTGAAGGAATCTTAGTGATTCGGTGATGTAAAGACATCCTTGGTGGGGCCTCAATTTTCTACACACCTCTAGATCTCTTCCTTACTGGTGTGGCTACTACTGATGCAGAGTCACCAGACTCAGAACTTTCCACCTCTTTTGCCTTCATCTTCTTCACAGAGTTCTTTTTTGCTACTTTCAATTGTTGTCAACCTCCTGTTTTCCTTTGGGTTTTTCTTCCAGTTCACAAATAGTTATGGAGACATTAGTTTGTGAACATTCAGAGGCTCTCCTTCATCATCCTTGATCTTGCCTCCTAGCTTCTTCTTCATCACAATGCTCAACAATCTTCCATGAAAGACCTTAGTCAGGGGTCTATCTGTAGACTTCTTTATCTCAACCTTTTCTACCCATTTGGAGATCTAATAGAACAAGATAGTTCCAAAGTTGATTCGCTTTCAGAACTATTGCAAACATAATCTTCAACTACTGATCACGCACAGTGTCATGTGCAGTATCCTTGCATAGTATACATTTTCCCACCATCTCAGCAAGGAATTCATATTCCTAAGGAAACTCCTTCTTCTTCATGTCCTTTAGACTAGGGTTTCTTTGATACCCCATAATCTCCTTCGCTTGTTCAGTGTCAATCTCATCAAGGATTTTTAGTCCAAGGTCATGAAAGCCTAAGCATTGATTGAAGTCAGACGTTTTTAGCTTCAGAGTCTGACCTTTTACCTTGGTAGAAAGGGTTCTGGCATTTATGGATGCATTTGAGTATAACTCCTTTACCAGTTTAGTATATACTCGAGTGCTCGCCTCAAGACATTCTGAGAATTTAGCTTTCTTCACAAGTTCAAGAATGTCTCTGAACTTCTTTTCGGATTTCTCAAATGACTTGGTTCCGAGCTGAATGCCGGTGATTACTCTCTAATCTTCCATTTGAATAGTTCAAGAAATATGGGTATTTGATTTAGAGAGTTTTTCGAGAGATTGATGAATGTGATTTGGGCAATGCTCTGGAGGGTTAATGGATTCTAGCTCAGAAGAGGATTCTAGGGTTTTAAAATGGGAGGGAGAAAGGTTGGATAGTTTCTGGTAACTGGCTTAACATTTTGAATTTGTCTTTATGGCAGTTCCTTCTGATTCTGCATAATCAGTGATGTGTTAACCAACCATTGGTTGCACGATGCCTAGTAATGAGTTGTAACTCCCCCATTACCTCTTCAATTTTAATGCCCCTTTTTAAAAAAATATGCGTCAATGACGTGGATTGACCGTTGACCATTTTGGTTCGTAGAGTAGCATGGTAAGGCAGCTATGAACTCTACGTTTTCCTTTGTTGACTTAATGATCAACTTTTAAAAGATGCTGCAGTGGATGGTTTTAACATTGCTCCTCATCCTGAAACTTCATAGCTTGACCACTGATGTACCCCAGGCTAGTTTGGGCACTTAAGTTTTGAGGTGCATTTGTATGATCCCTTTCCAAACTGTATTCGAATTTATCTCCTCATAATTTTAATGATTATGCAATTTGTCCCATTCTGCCAAACTCCTCATAAGCTAGAGTATCCTCTGTTAAGACTACGATCGTCGAGTCTGATTCTATGATCGCTGAAGTTGCACTACGATCGTTGAGGTTGTATCACGATCATTGAGGTTGCATCACGATCGTTGAGTTCTCTTTAAACTCTACTGTACGATCGTTGACTGTTTTGGTCTTTGAGATGAACTTGACTAAGCAATCCTTCTGGGTTAAGGTAGCTTAGGAAGGGCCAATCTCTTAGAGTTAGCTAAGGGTAAGGTTTGTCCCTAAGGCGCTTTCCAGATGAAATACTTTAGAAGTGATTTGCACTGATATCTCATTTAACCTTTTCTGGTGGGGAGGTCCTCTGCCAAATTTAGATAATTGCATTTGCTGTAATCGTGGTGTCCTCCTGCTCTCACACTACGATCAGATGTTCGATCGTGGGCACTCCACGATTTTGAGTTTGGTGGTTGATGGGTTATCAGTAGTACGTTTTGAGATGTTCCTTCTGACTATGGATTTTCATTTGGTTCATCAGCCACAAAGTTTTGGGACTCTGTAGATGGTACATTGCTTCATAGAATATCTCAGTGTTGTTGTTCCTTAACAGATCACTGCTCCTCCATGGTTCATGTTATCCTTTTAGTGAGGTGTGATTTCCTTTTCTTCATATGTATTAGGAGGAATCCTTGCATCTCTCCTTCTGACTAGAATCACCACTGACAGTCAAATCTGTTTACATCGTAGACATGGATATCTCCAGGACTGGTCATTCTACGATCATTTGACAGAACTACGAACGTAGTCTTCTTTTACAGTTTGTACTTATGGAGTTCTGCTCCCGTAGTAAGTTCCTCATGTTTGATGCTCGATGATCCTCTGAGGTGAGCTTCCTTGAGGATTCTTCTCTCATGACATGCTTTACATGATTGAGCATCTAAGACCCTTTTTCATCTTTGGTTGAATGGCTTGCTTCCATATACAGATTAACAGCTAAGTGAGCTTCATTTAGATTAGCTTAGTAGGTCTTCAAGACCAGGCTTTGACATGTATGAATTTTATCAAAATCATTTCTGAACAGTCTTAAGCCTTCTGCTGGTTGAATCCTTCTTTGACTAAAGTCTTCTGCTTCATTATTCCTTAGTGTGGTCAGATAGACCAAGTACCTGTAGGTTAGATATGCTTCTATTTTGGTACCCATAGTTAAATGGGTCCTGCTAGGTTAGTTTCAAAAACCTTATTCCTTATATATTAGAATTAACATCATATTGATCACCAACAATCAGATTTATACATGCAGCTAATTTGGATATTACATTTTGAGATGCATGATGATGAGTGTGTGTAAGATTTGCCATTTTAATAAAACACTATTTTCCTTCGATGGTTTCATCATCTTCTTGGTTATGTTCACAGAGTTTAAATGTTCACAGAGTGAGAATCAACACTATTACTTATGCGTATCTGGTTGATTCATAGAGGTGATCAGTTTCTACGAATCTTCAAGATACTCTTGTAGAACTGATCATATTCTGAATGTTATCAAACACTTAGAACATAGGTTTGTACATACATACTAACCCATCAAGAAAGATTACTCCATAGAATTGATTTAACCTTTGATATGCTTATGACCTATTTCAGATTTCTTTCAAGATGTTATATTCACCCTAAAACTTGGATGGAGAGAAAGTTTTTAAGCATTTGAGTTTCCAACCTCAGTGTACTTTCTCTCTTCACCTTTTTAGGTAGATTATGATTTCTTGACAGGATACTATTATAGTGCATTAGGAGGTGTAACATGATGTCTACTATTATATTAGTGAGGAACCATACCTTTTTACTGTCAGTTTTTTGTCAGTCATTTAGCTTAGATATACTGAGGTTAGGCATTGATGTGCATAGTTTCTCATTTACTCCTGACGGCTTGTTGCTCTAGTTGACCTTCAATCAATCAGTCGTGGTCTTGAAGATGTAAGCAAAGAGACTCTCAGCATCCTTGGTTCTTTGACATCTTTGAGTTCATAAGATTTACATCCAGCTGCTGGTTGGCCAGACACATGTTTGAGAAGTTCTTCTTTCTTCTCTAGATAAGCATTTCTTAGCATGTATGGCCTTTTCATCTTTTCAGTCTGGTGGATGTTTGACTCTTTTCTGTTGATGTCTCTTGAGCTTCCTAGCCTGGTCTTTAGACTTCAAGATTGACTGTGGGCAGGGATTGGTCTTGTTGATATGGCAATCAAGAACATGGACCAATCTGAGCAACTTCAGGTGTACATACACATCTACCTGTACACAGTATTTCCAACGTGTGAGTTCATCTGCTTATAGCAAGTGACTTACTACTAAACCAAGTTTAGAACAATGTATGTGCCTGGGATCAGACTCAAAGCGATTAGCTTTTGAATATAGCATGAGAACCTGCTCTGATACCAATTGTTAGTTCCCAGTAGGCACAATAGATCTAGAAGGGGGGATTGCATAGATCCTTTTTATTTCAAATACTTTTCTGGTTTATTTTGTATAGGTAATAATTTAGCATATGACAAACATAAGAATCTTTTCAAGCACATCAGAATAAGTAAAACATCCCCTTCATTGATATATTCATAGTCATGCATACATTGTTCTAAGAGTTAGTTCGGTTGTAAGCAGTTAAAACATACATAGAAGTTATAGCAGTTAATCTACATAACGTAAATGACATAAGGTAAAAGACACAAGGGGTTTTAAGTGGTTCAGAGACTCAAGCTCCTAATCCACTCTTACTCGCTTTCAACTAGCGGGATTTCCACTAAGGAAGGGCAAGACTCGAATCACTAAGATTCCTTCAAGGCCGCACCTTGGGACTTGATTCACTAAGAACTCTTGAAGCCCATGACCTTGAACTTCTCTAGTTCCTTAGAACTCTTTAAGCCCAAAGAGCTTGGAACTTCATTTAGTCCCTCCGGACAAGGACCCCTCAGGCCCTGGCTTCTTCTTCTTGTTGTTTGTTGTTGGTGGTGGTGCTGAGCTGCTAAGATGTCTTTAAGCTTGATCATCTTTTGTACTTAGCAGCTTGGTGTGGTCCTCTTTGCATTCCACTTCGAGTCTGGACCACATCTTATTTGGTGTAGCTGATCTTCTTCTGTTCTGCTAATCTTCATGTAGTGTCAGCTGTGCACCATCACCATTTCCTGAACCCTTCTTAACATGTTGGCAGACATGGTTTTGCACTTTCTCTGCTTCAGCTTTAGGTTCATGGTGAATCGTAGAGTGGCTCTCAGGACCTTCTTTGTGTTAGGTTTGTAATGTTCATGAACGCAATCAAATTGCACAAATAAGAGAAAACGTGTAAAATCAGAGTTTTAAAATTTTACAAACCATATACCCGGATCATCCTTTATGCACAATTATTAATTAAATGAAAAGATATGAAGAAGAAGAATGATCATACCCTTGAAGATTCGAGCTTCCTCAGGTACAAGTTCACCTCCAATCCTTTTCGCGTTCAACTTGAATCCATCGGGTTTGGTTCCTTCCTTTGATCAACGTTAGCCACCCAAGTGTTTGGCCTCTAGAGGTGATCCACCAAGGAAGAAAAAATATTCAAGAAGAAGGATGGTTGGCTAAACCCTAGTTTTTCTATCTCTCATAGAAAAAGAGCGTACTCTCCCAACTGTTGGAATTGCGTATGTTGTGAAAAAGTCAACAACCACACACACCCATAATAAGACTTCTTATTTATAGATGTGGGCAACCCTCCTTAACAATTAAGGAATTGGATTTTATTTTAATTAATTAAAATCCTTTAATTAATTAGCATCCTAATATTATTAGGAATAAATGAGAGTACTAATATTAAATTAATTTCCAACTTTTGGAAATTAAAATAATAATAATTATAATAATATTAATAAGACTCCTCTTATTAATTTATATATTTAATATTTCCAAAATATTAAATAATAAATATTAAGCTATTTAATTTATTCCATTACTATAGATTAAATTAAATACACTTAACATATTATTATGATTATGCCATTAACTTCTTAAATAATTATTCTTCTTTTTATGGTGTGACCCTTTAGGTTCTCCATATTAAACCGGTTGTGAATAAATCAATTAGAACAATTCTAATCTTATTTAAATAAATAAATTAAACTATTAATTTATTTAAATAAATAATATTTATTCTACAATAGGGATAAGCCTCCCTAGTGATCAACGACTTTTCAGATAATATAGATTTCAACATTAATCATAAAAGAACCTTTGAGTAAATAGTTACCGTACAATTCAATCCTTCCACCATACAATGTCCCAATTAAATATAAGACATGGAATTATTGTTAAGTCTTAATTTATTTAATTATATGTATTTCGACTCTTAAATGTACAACACCAAATAATGCAAATTAGAAACTCCTTTCTAATTTCATTCTGCCTTGGCCAAGGACTACTGGGTTGTCATTTATCGAATCACATAGGATATTTCTCTTCTTTTACTAGAAGTGGTAGATTCTTTATTGATCATACATTATCTCCATGTACGACTTATTATACCCAAGCATACCCTTTGATATACCCTCAGGGTCTTAAGGAATAAGTCAAAGTATAACTCATCATACATAAGATACTATGATGATCTCAAGTCCAATGATCACTTGTACTACTATCACTACATGAATTCCTGTTGACAAGCAAGTAAAACTCCATTAGGTATTCCTTAGCGAGCCACGTTCAGTGAACTTATTCTCTAATAAGCACCTACATACTTGCTTTAGTGTCTCCACACAAATGATCATGAGATCAATCATCCTTATCCAATGAGCAAGCAACGTATGTACCAATCTATCTGGATTCACTAATCCCCAATTTAGTAATCCAACGATTGGGAACTATTTTAGTTTTAAGCTTTCTAAGAATTTAGATCTCATTAGAATGATCATCATCATTATTCTAAAAGCATTGTTTAAAACTATGGGTTTATCACATATTATAAAACAACATCATGTAGATAATTAAAAGCCTTTAATAAATTAATACTTTTTATTAATAAATGAATAAGATTGTTATAAAGTATATGCTTTATCATCAAACATGATTGGCTTGTGTGCATACTACTTTCACTTTGTGCTTTTCCACTCTTCTGAATGCTATCTTCTTGTCCTTCTCGGCTCTTAGCTTGGATGCAAGTTTAAGTGGCATTCTCATCTTGTTGAGTGAAGCTTTGGTCTGTTCAAGTCCTTCTTCAAAGCTGCTTCACTTCCACCTTTGTAGTCTCACTGTCACTGAGACTTGTCCTGTTTAAGCTCGGGTAGAACTCGTAGAGTCAAAGTTAGCATTCTACCAACTCAACGATTCTGCAACATAGCAATCATCAACAACTCTTGATCGTTGAAGCTCTTGCTTATTTATACTCCTTCCCAATCTTCCCGTTGAGAAGTTGTAACGACCGAGAAATTCGGATCTTTTTTAAAATACTTGAAAGAATTAAATAATGAATAAAATAATATTATATGTTATTCTTATGTATTAATAAAATGAATGTCGTTCTATAACCTAGAAACGTCGGAACATCGTAGTATTTGAACTACGTAAGGGAATTAAAGTGTTTGAATTTCCAAGACCAAAAAGCTTACCGAGAAATTTTTTGAAAAACACTATTCATCGTTTATCGCTCGGGAATTATTTTTAAACTTCCGAGAAATACGTAACGTTATAATATCGAGGTGAGATGGATTATGTAATAATAAGCTAAGTATGGAAAACGCAATATTTCGCATGCAGACTTAAATTGAGAGCGTTGGGAAATTAATGTCGAAGGAATGAACTTGTGTAATCTTGTAGGATGTGAAAGTTCATTAAGCATTAAGGGACAAGCCCAAATTGTAGTAATGATTAGCCAAGTGTGGATTAATGTGAAGCCCAAAGAAAATTAAATCAAGCCCAAAAGATAAGTTAATTAGATTAAGACCTAAGCCCAAATGATGATCCACTAGTTAAATAGGATCCATGGGGCAACCCATGGGTGAAGTAGTGGGCAAGAACTTTGTGTGATGGGCAAGAATTAAGAGTGATGAGCAAGATTACTTAGGCCTTAAGACATGAATAGTAAGGAGGTTAACTAAGGAGTTGGGATGTCTTAATGACCTTAATACCCTAACCTCTGCCCTCTATAAATAGCAAGCTTGGAATTGTCATTTACTTGTTCAAATTTCATCCAACAAACTCTCTTTGAAAACAACTTATTTGTTAGAGCTAATAAACACTTTGAAGCTTAACTTCCATTACTAGATTTTCCAAGAAGAAGAAGTACTAGTTAATCAAAGGTAAATGATCTTGTCTCTTCTATCTCTATCATACTAGGGTGATAAGAGAAGTATAATCTAATGAACATTTGTGCTAGAACTTATGAGGAATGGATAAGAAATGGACGTAAGCCGAGTAAGCAAGAAATAAACAAGTTAAACCTAACTAAGTTAGGAACTTATGATGATCATTTATGAACTTGTAACATAGTTACATGAATGAAGTTAAATATGCTAATAAGGTGCAATAATGTTACTTAAAGGACTTTAATCAAGAATAAGTCATAAGGAAATGAAAAATCATGTATTGAAGAATTAATAAGTTATGAACTTATAAGAAGTAAGCCATAATCTAATTTGAATGTAAGTGGTTGTATCATGTAAGTTGAGATGTCTAGATAATGAAATGAATCCTTTTGGAATGTTGATCAAATCACTAGTAATGAAGTTTGCCGGAATTCACACGATTGGACGATAATCGTCGAATTCGTGAAATTCTCGGAATCAAAGTCGTATTTTGTGTTTGAACTCAGAAACGTTGATTTTCGATGGAGACAAGTCGCATTTGGCATTTTAGAGTTGTGGACTCGAAATTAAAATGGCCAGATTCTGACTTAAGAACGAAGAAACGAGCGTTGAATGTTCACGAACATTTATCGTTTTCGTTAAAAATGGACTAATAGGTGAAATCTTAGCAAACGAAGTCGAATAGATAAAATTCTCACATGAACACGTAGAGTATGTAATTTTTGAATCGTAGGCTCTTGAACGAGCTAATTCGGACTTATAACGAAGAAATTACGAGTCCGGGAATCTCACAAGTTTGAAAATCATCAAAAATTTACGTGGCCACGAGTCCGTATGTGTGCGACACGAAACTTAAATGACCCAGCATCACAGCACCAAAGTGGCCGTTGTCTCCTGAAACTTCATGACTGCTTGGCCGTGGTCCGGTTTTTGGGCATTAATAGGTGACGCCAAGATGATGCGGCACCAAAGTAATCACCAACGGCCATGAAATACCCTCATGAACTAGATAGTGAAAAATGTTTATTCAATATCTCCTTAAAACTTTATTATTCTAATTAGACTCACTTATTGAAATAATTTGTAATTATTTGATATAGTACATACTTATTGTCACATAAGCATTATTAATGTAGCTTATAATTCATTCAATTTTACTATATAGTTTTATATATTATATAGTTACTTTAAAGTGTCACACTACATATTCTTTTTAAAGTAGAAACTATATATTACCACATGTCTTGCACATACCAATTAAGTGACTAAATATACTCTAATTATGTACATTACTTTACTCATTAGTATACTATTATTCACAATAACAATTAATTAATAATATAATATTAATTAATCATTCACTTCTTAAATTTATTCATTAACTTAAACCATTTAAATTTCCATTCTCATGCCACACAAGGCAATTCACAATTCTCATCATCAATTCCACATTTTTGTCAATTCTTATAAATTCAATTTGAATTAATTGAATTACTCATCTCACAACACATCATTATTTATATTAAAATTAATATTAATTTTCTTATTAATACCAAAATAATATTTATTCCTGAAATTCACGGTTCTTACATCCTCCCCCCCCTTATAAAAATTTCATCCTCGTAATTGTTACAAGGTTACACGAATAGATAGGGATAGTCCCTTTGCATCTTATCTTCTAGTTCCCACGTGGTCTCCTCGGCATCGTGGTTTCTCCAAAGTACTTTTATAGAGGATATGATTTTATTCCTTAACGTCTACTCTTTCCTATCCAATATCTGGATAAGAATTTATTAATATGCTAGATTCTTCTCCACTTGAATGGGCTCGTAGAAAATCATTTGTTTGTAGTCGTGCTTGTACGGACGCAACATAAAAATGTGAAACACGTTATGGATGTGCTCCAATTCATGTGGTAATGCAACTTTGTACGCCACTTTGCCCACTCGCTTTAATATCCCGAATGGTCCTATGAACCTCAGACTCAATTTTCCCTTTTTGCTGAATCGTATTTTTCCTTTCCAGGGAGATACTTTTAAGAAAATGTAACTTCTGACTTCAAAGTCGTGGTCTTGATGATGTAAATCTGCATACTTCTTCTGGCGATCTTGTGCAGCTACTAGTCTAGCTCTTATCAATGTCACCACATATGTTGCACTAATTCTGGTCCTAGCATGTTTCGTTCTCCGACTTCATCCCAACATAATGGCGTTCGACATTTTCTCCCGTAATGAGCTTCATACGATGGCATGCCAATACTCGCATGGGTAACTATTGTTATATGCAAATTTAACTAGGGGTAGGTGATCGTCCTAACTTCCTTTGAAGTCCATCACGCAAGTTCTAAGCATGTCCTCCAATGTTTGTATGGTTCGCTCACTTTGTCCGTCTGTCTACAGATGATAAGCTCACTTCAACCTCAGATTCGGTCCGCCACGATACTACTACCGTTCAACTATTTATATCTTTTATTCAACTTAATGAATATAACTTTACTTATTACAATTTAGAATATAAATTCTTTCCATTTCCAGGATCTATGTAATGACCCAAAACTTTTATAAGTTCAAATCTTGGTCATTTACCATCCCTGTCTTACATCATATTCGATGTTATAAAAATATGCGAAATAATTTAAACTTTTTCAATCTCCTTTGAAAATAATTCTTTTATTGATATCTTAACTTGAATCAATTACATACCCTTGAATTAAATTATGTTATTATTCATTCTATTCGAATTATTGTATAAATTATAACATCTCGATTCGAATTCCTCTATGTATCGCATAGTACAACTTAACATGTATTACACATTGTAAACTACTATCATGTACATATACTAGAACCTAAACATGGTTCAAGAGTATATATTTAAACAAATGAATCAATCTCCTTTGATACTATTGAACTTTATCAATCAAGTAGCACGTAATCTTTACCGTGAGTCCTTAACCTGCAAAAGTGGTTATTTGCAAGGGTGAGCTCAACAACCCAACAATTCTAATAGTTTTCATGCAGCACATAGCATATAATAGCATATTCAGTTCATGCCTTCATAATCAATTAGCATTTACTACACATGTTATTTCTCACATAATAGGCATATAAGTTTATTTCACAAGCATATCATCAAAGATCAACTTTCATATTTCATACATATCTCATATGCATTTCATATATATCAACATTTGCATAGCATAATATAGCTCAACTAATAGTTTATTGAATTCATATAACAAATAGGAACTGAAAGACTTGCATGATTCGTAGTTTATCAACTATGACTTACTGCCTAAAGCTTATCTGCACTTCGTGTATTCCTATACAGTAATATAATCATGGATTCATATCCATCAGTAACATATTTCATGCATTCTCAATGTAATAACAATGTTACGTTGCTTCCTAACTAGGTTCGTAAAACACATTGTACTTAATTTATAATTATCTGATCAACAATTATCTGATATAGCTTAGATAAAATTGGAAGTAGCGCGACCGCGCAACTTTGGCAGAGGCTAAATTCTGAGTTGTTTTCTGCAGAATTTTTCATGATTCGCATACTACCTCCTTAATAACATAACTTGCAATTCACATGTCTAATTGCTTTTAAATTTTGACATATTCATAATTTTACTACATAATAGTTTAGAAATATATCACATACCAAAAACAAACTTTTGAAAACATGAATACATAGGCTCAAAAGTATCTATTCTTCACAATTTCCATTCAAACTTATTTAATTCAAAGTTCATAATATTACTTTCCAGCTCACTTTGATTCACCCAATCCACTTAGGTTACATCATATTATATACATAGATGGTATCTAGCCCCAAACATCAGCTATTTATCAGATTTTAACAAAATATACTCTTTGAAGAATTTTCTCAAATACCTTGCAAGCCTAGATTGAAAACTCAGTTTTCATAGGAGTTTGGACATATTAATACCACATAATCTCCATTCAATTCCTCCGTATACCTTCTGAACCCTTCATGGTTCCCAAAATTCCAATCCTCCCACAACAATACAATAATTACAACTATACTTGCATATAAATTTACCCAATTTAATAGGAACATAGCAAAAGTATAACTATTACCTCTTGTAATGAATTCTTGCTTCAATCTTGGTTAAAGTTGAATATGCTACTCTAACTCCTCTTCTAATGCAATTGACTTCTAATTCTCTCTCAATTTCAGTTGGTAGGTTTTGAGAGTAGAAAGTTGATTATGGAATTGGAATGAAACTGATGAAGAAAAGAGGATAAGAAAATAGTGAAGATTGAATTCCTAAGCTTCTTAGCTCCTCATATATATTAGATGTAGGATAGCTGTGTGTTAGTCTAATACTTTAACAAACTTGGAGATAAATGCTTTTTAGGTCACTTTGCTTTAGGCCGACTTACAAATGGGTTACTGGACTTTTTTTCTTCTTACAATCAACTCAATGAACTTTAGTTTACTAACAAAACGTTTACAATTTCGTTAAGTCTGTTGATGTTTAACGGAATTTGACACATAAGTAATTGAGTTGGAAAAAAAAGTTTGCGTCAATAATTATCTCGCGTGACCTTGATTATGTGGATACATTTATACTAAATGAATTTTTATGCATTTCTTTACAAATAATAATATAAATTAGAAAAGTTTGCCAAAAAATAAGAAAATAAATAAAAAGTATATTTAAATATTTTTGTAATTAATATCAAATGAATTTTTGTTTAATTATTTACAAATATAATAATATAAATTAGAAAAGTTAGTCAAAAAAATAAGAAAATAAATGAAATATATATTTAATTATTTTCTAATTAGTATCGAATGCATTTTATTTAATTCTTTACAAATATAATAATATAAATTAGAAAAGTTTTTCAAAAAATAAGAAAATAAATGAAAACAAATATTAACCATAGACCTCTATTATTTAGTTACTAAAAGATTATTAAACAACGATTATTAAACGGAACAAAAACCATACTTAAAAGTTTGAAAAATAAAATGCGTAGTTCTAATACTATATATATATATATATATATATATATATATATATATATATATATATACATTGTTTGAAAAAAGTGCTCGAGGCGTGCACGCCGATAAATAGCGAGGCGAATTGAAAAGGATTGCGAGGCTTACGCCTTATCTGGACTAAGCAGAAAACACGCCATTATATGCCGAAGCCTGCGCCTCGTGGCGTCGCGCCTTGAGGCGTCGCGAGGCGTACGCCTTGTTTTCGCATAAAAAAGACCTAATATCAGATCGACTTTTCAGAACTTACCTTATTGAGCGTGAGGGCCCGCTGGGCTTCTTCTTCTCTTTCGATCGAGTCGCGAGACTTCTACTTACGGGCTTACGTCTTGAGATTTCTCCTTCTCCTTCAATCGAGGGTCTGAGTTCTCCTCGCGAGTCGCGACTGACAGTGCATCTTCTCCTCGCGTCTGACAGTTGTCCTTCTCCTCGCGACTGACAGTTCGTCTCTTTCTTGTAGCGACTGACAGTTCTCCTTCGATCGAGGGTCTGAGTTCTTCTTCTCCTCTCGTCTTTCTTGTAGCCGAGACGCTGACTAAGTAGCGACTGAGTTCTTTCTTGAGGTTCTTTCTTGTAGCGACTGAGTTCTGTGTTAGTTTTAATTGTTTTAGTTTTAATTGTAGCGACTGAGTTCACAGTGTATAATTATAGTTTACAATTATAGTGTATAACAATTATACAATTATAGTTTACAATTATAGTGTATAACAATTATAGTTTACAGTGTATAACAATTATAGTTTACAATTATAGACTTATAGTGATTTTTTAGACTGTCAATAACAATTGCTTTTATTATTACAGTGAATTAAGATTATGGGTAAGAAAGATCCTGCATGGAAATATGGCACCGCAGCCCCTGGAGTTAATAAAGCTCATTTATATGTGGAATGCAATTTTTGTAAGAAAATTTGCAAAGGAGGGATTACAAGATTAAAAAATCATCTTGTGGGAAATCACAGTAATGTCGAGGCTTGCAAAAAAGTACCAAGCGAAGTGAAGGAAGAGATTGCTTCATATATGAAGAAAAATTTGGACTCCAAGGAGGAAAGACAAAGAGATGAAGCTGAAAAAATACAAAGTGGGTCTTATTATGGTAGTCATCCATCCTTGGGAATGGGAGGTTCAAGTGTGGGTAGTGCCTCCGAGAGGGGAGTCGGGGACCCATGGACCGATTTGTTGTGGATGTTGATCTTTGGTGATGATGATGCTACTTCTGAGGCGTCTGTATTTTTTCAAAGGAGGCTCGTAATGCGATCTGTCTTGATATAGGTCGATTCTTCTTTGAAAACAGGATTCCCTTGATGTTCTTGATAGTCCTTCATTTATAAATATGTGTCGATCTATTGGGAACTATGGTGGTGCTTTGAAACCCCTACCCCATCTGAGCTTAGCTCTTGGATATTGAAGGAGGAAGAGAAGACTACAAAGGCCTTTGTTGAGGAGGTCAAAAAACTTGGGCACATCTGAGGTGTCGATCTTGTCGGATGGTTGGAAAGATATTAGGGGAAGACAACTAATAAATTTTCTTGTAAACAACCCCATGGAACTGTATTTTAAAATCATTGATGCATCGATGCAATTAAAGATGCTACTTTGATGTTTAAACTACTTGATGAGGTTGTTGAGGAAGTGGGAGAAGACCTTGTCATTTAAGTAGTCACATGACAATGCATCAAATTATAAAGGCGGCGGGAAGGATGTTAATGGAGAAGAGGCCACGTATGTGGTGGACACCGTGTCTTGCATGCATTGCATTGATTTGATGCTTGAGAAGCTTGGAGAGTTGCCTCGACATAAAAATGCTTTGACAAAGGCAAAGAAGGTAATTACTATTATTATTATTTGGATCTAATTTTTTATTCAATGAATACTTGAATTATTATTATTTTTTATTCATTATGTAGGTAAGCAACTTCATATATAATCATGGATGGGTCTTGGCATTGATGAGGGCAAACACTAATAAAGACCTTGTTAAATTTCTAGTTGCCACTAGATTTGCCACTTTGCTTATTTAACTGCGAGTATGCATAGTTTGAGACGACCTTTGGAGGCTATGTTTACATCTAGGGGAGTGGGCAAATTGTGCTTGGGCAAAAAAACACGAAGGTAAGGAGAGAAAAATCATCTTGAGTGATAGGACTTTTTGGGGTAGTGTGGGATATCTGATTAAGACCACAAAACCTCTAGTAGGTGTATTGAGGATGGCGAGATTCGGAGAAGGTCTTAGGAATGAAATTTTATATGGTGCCATAGACAATGCAAAAGAAGAGATTGCAAAAATCGGATAATGAGGAGGGGCCTATAAAGAGATATGGAGCATAATAGATGCTAAGTGGGATAATCGATTACATCGGCATTTGCATGCATACGCATATTATTTGAATCCTCGGTTTCAATATGAAGATAATTTCTATGCCAATCACGGAAGTTAAAGTGGGATTGTACTCATGTATGGACAAGATTATTCTAATCTTTGTGGAAAGAGAAAAGGCGATTTGCAATTGGATGCATTAGATTGAGGCAAGGGTTATTTGGCTACACAAATGCGAAAACTGCGACGTGTAAAGCGTGCTCCCGGTAAGTCTGATTGATTAATGTCTGGTTATGCTTTCATTTTGATTAAACGTGTACCAGTAAGATTGACATATGTTTTAATATTGATCCAGCTGATTGGTGGATCGCATATGGAGATGAAGCTCCAAAATTAAGAAACTTTGCAGTGAAGATTCTGAGTTTAACTTGCTCATCTTCGGGGTGTGAGCGTAATTGGAGTACTTTTAGTCAGGTATTTATTAGATATAATCATATAAATCATTTATTAAGATTTTATGAGATCTGACATTGTCACTAATGCTAAATTACTTGTAATATAGATACATACAAAGAGAAGGAATCGACTTTCTGCATCCAGGCTTAACTCATTGGCTTACATTATGTACAACAAAAAATTGAAAGATCGGCATCTCAAGAAAAAGGCATTAACGGAAGAAGAAGATCCATTGGTTGTTGAAAATGTGCCATCTGATAGTGAGTGGATTGCGGGGGGAAATGATGAAAATATATCGGGACTGACTTCTGGGAATGATGATATGGAGGAGGGTGAAAGGATTCGTGGGAATGAGAAGACAGTTGGGGAGAAGAGGCGAGGAGATTACACTTGGAGGCGAGGGCTCGGGGAACAAGTAGTAAACAAGGAAGTCAAAAGAGAAAGAGAAACACTTTGCCATCAAAAACTATGTCAAAAGGTTAGTGTCATTACTTAAGTTGCCTTTAAAGTGTTCTTTAAAAAAACATATTCATTTCGATTAAATATATATTCACTTGTTTATTTATAGATAAAGGGAAGGGATTGCAATTGGTTGATGAAGAACACGAGTTTGAGGATCTTAGCAACGATGATGAATGATGAGAGCATTAGATACGATGATGATTCCATGGAGGATCCTCTTAGTGATGATAGTGATGATGGTGATGGGGATGATGATCTAGGATTTGATCCATTATTCAAGCCGCTAGATACAAATGATACATTACTTACGTAGTGATGGATGATCACTATATAAGTACTTGATGATATTATGTTGTTTTGATGTTTTGTAATGATACATTACTATGGCGTTGGTTATTTATGTCTCCTATGACCTTAATTGTAATGATGAATTATTTTATGATTTTATTAGTATTTTTCATAATTTTTGGGGACTTTTGTGTCTTTAAATCAAGGCTTCCGCTCGCTCACCTCAAGGCTTCGCCTCGCATAGCCCGAGAGAAAAGCGCCTCGTCTGGAATTTTAGCTTTTTGAACATTGTATATATATATATATATATATATATATATATATATGTGTGTGTGTGTGTGTGTGTGTGTGTGCGTGAAAGAAGAAAGAAATAAAAGCACCCACTTGATTTGTTCGTTCATATCGATTCACAATGATCTGCATACTTCTGGCGAGCAACAGAATCTTGAGGAACACTGGGGAAGAACATAAGCTCCTTCTTCACCTCTTTAAAGGGTTCAAAGACAACCCTAGTAAGCGGTAGGTTTTTGGTATGCTTTGTCGCCTGGTAAATGATCGACCCATTTACCAACTTCGTTGGCGACGAGACGGAGGAGACCAGTGGGGTCAGATTCTCGTCGAAATTGGTGTTCACGAGAGAGAAAGCTGGAGCAGCTCTAAGCAACATGATTATGGTTATTAGAGCTAGAAGTGACAGAAATTACAGAGACAAATGGAGAGAAAATAGAAGAGGTGGAAATGGAAATTGAAAATGATTGTGTGGTGAGAGAGCCACTTAGTTTTTTGGCAAATTTTTTAAATTTTTATTATTATATTTGTAAATAATTAAATAAAAAATCATTTGATATTTATTTTAAAAAATTAAATATATATTTCATTTATTTTCTTATTTTTTGACTAACTTTTCTAATTTATATTATTATATTTGTAAATAATTAAACAAAAATATATTTGATATAATTATAAAAATATTTAAATATATTATTTATTTATTTTCTTATTTTTTTGGCAAACTTTTCTATTTTATATTATTATTTGTAAAGAATTAAATAAAAATTCATTTGGTATAAATTTTCCTTTTAGATCCACATAATCAAGGTCACGTGGGATAATTATTGACACATAAGCTTTTTTTTTTCTAACCCAGCTGCTTATGTGTCAAATTTCGTTAAAAGTCAACAAACTTAACAGAATTATAAATGTTTTGTTAGTAAACTAAAGTTCAGTGAGTTGACTATAACAAAAAAAAAAAAATCCAATGACACATTTGTAAGTCCTAAAGTAGAGTGACCTAAAAAATATTTATCCCAACAAAATCACAGCTCCAACTTGGTTTACATGACTCAACTATATGTTTTTAAATTCTCAACACCTCCTGCTTGCTATATGTTTAATACATATAACATATATTACATACCTTTTCATTATACTCATACATATTTAATGTGTTATAATTAATTATTCTTTTTAATAAAAATGGAACTGTTGGGCCATAATACTTTAGACATGTTGGGCTGGAGTCTTGAAAGTATTAGGCCAGTTCATTGGGCCGATACATTGGGTGAATAATATCTTTATTTGGGCTTTGACCGGTGATCATTACATGGATGAACTTTGACTGTTATCCCTATAGTGCATTAATGAGGATTGGACAGAGTCGGTCGGCGGTGGAAAAAGGTGATGGGAAGAGCAGGTGAACTGCCGACATTAGGATGGTGTCAGGGGGTCGATGGCATGCAAAACCGGAGATTGGGTATATGATAGCAGAGGATAACACAAAAAGGAGCTAACTGATATTTTTCTTTATCAAACAGTAGAGCTATACACCTCCATTGTTATCCTTGTATCTGCCTGTACTGACTCTCATGCCGGAGCTATCCCCCGACGGCCCAGGCCGTCAAGCTTCTAGTATTGACGTGTTTAAAATGCAGAATTGGACGCGCTTTTACGTGATTGAGGCGCCTAGAAAGATCTTGGCGTTAACATTGGCGCTAGAAGGAGGGCTGTTTTTTAGTGTTCTTGAGTTTCAATCACAGACTTTAGCTGTTCTACGTCGGAAGTTATGGTGAGGAGTAGAACGGTTACCCCTGAAGGATAGCCGATGGCTGTGAGTTCGTCTATAGAACGAGTCTCTGTCAAGGATATGCTGGGTCCTTCAAAAAGTAAACATGATAGTACTACATCACGGGACGTTTCTGGAGGTTCTCATGCAAAGTTCTACGGTGATGTTAAAAGAAGATTGGTTTATACTGTTGATAAAAGACCTGACCAGGATCGGAAAAGGGTAGAAGGCACACCGCCTAGAACCCAACACTGAAGTGGTAAGGTTGATAGAGCATCCATGTTGGCCATGATGGCCGAAAAAGCTGATAAAGCTCTAGAAGTTCTACTGAAGCAAATATAAGAAATTGCTAAACAGATGGTTTGTTTGGCTGAAATGGAGGATGAAGCGTCTAGCCATACTCGACCTAAAGAATAAGGTATATCTCTGGAGAGACAGTCTAAAAGAGGAAAATAGCCTATGCACTCTGGGGAAGTATCTCGAAGTCGTTCTCGTGACTGAAGAAGATCATAGAACCATACCCATGAGGATTCGAAGAGGGTACACCGCCCTATGGATTCTTAGGAATATGGTCGAAGTAAGAAGAGGGAGGGTCAAGAGGACACACCCCTGAGAATACAAAGAAGGCACCCCGCCTTGAGAATTCTCATCTTAGCGAGAGAGCTCGACGCCGAAGCAGATCCATAAGCCGTACTCCTGGGAATCTGAAGAGGGTACACCACCTTACAAATACTCATCATCGGAGAAGTCCGTCTAAAGCTGTAGGTTCAGGTTGGAAAACCATTCTATTCAGAAGAAAGAAGCCTCCCCACAACCGGAAGGAGTGGAGTTCTTGGTTAAGGAGTTAAAGGAGCTTCGAAAGTAGCTAGCCGAAGTTCAACAATTAAAGGATACTTCGGGAAAAAAGGTCTCTTTTTTCCTCGAATATTCTTAAAGAGAAGGCTGACCCTACCAAAAAGCTTCCTCACATGGAAAGTTATGATGGATCTGGGGATCCCTATGACCACAGCCAGGCATTTGATAGGTTGATGGACTATTATGATTTCTCAGATGCAGCTAAATGTCAAACGTTTGTGAAGACCTTAAGGAAGAATGCGAGGCAGTGGATGGGAACTATACCTTCGGATTCAATTTTGTCCTGGGTAGATCTGTGTAGCAAGTTCCACGGTCATTTTTGAAGCAACAATTGGAGAGGAAAGCCTACCGACTCATTGGCTCAAGTTCGTCAATTTTTGGATTAGTCTTTGAGTCAGTATGTGAAGCGATTCAGAGAAGTTGTTGGCCAAGTGTTTGATCTCAATGATCTTCAGGCTGTTGGGCTATTTTAGAATGGTTTGGACCTGGTCAAGTCAGAGCTGGCGAAGAAGCTGATGTTCCACCATCCGAAGAGCTTAGCCGAAGCCTTTGATAAAGTAGAGGACTATATTGTGGTGGAAGAAGCTATGAATAGCTTGAAACGTCCTTCTTCGGACAGACTAAAGGATAAGGATAAAGACAAAGATGAAATCAATCAGAAGAAGAACGGTGGGAATAATGATCGGTCAGAGGGGGGTTCTAAGAGATACAACAACAACTGGCGTCAAGGGGGAGGCCGTCCACCTGTTCCAACCTAGAAGGAAAACAAAGTGTACACTCAGCTGAACACGTATAGGGCCACCATTATGGATTAAATTAAGGACCAACCTTATTTCGAGCTTCCTCGGGACAATCTTAAGCCCGGGTCTGGTAACCCTCAAAGGTATTGTGATTATCATCAGGCATCTGGGTACGAAACTAATGAGTGTAGGAGTTTAAAGGAATTCATTGAAAAGAATGTCCAAAGCGGTACGTTAGTTCAATATATGGTAGGAAGAGGGCCTCCACGAGATTAGTAGAGGGATAAGAGACCTATTCAGGTTGTTCAATTGGTTCAACCTATGATACCAGCTCCTGATCAGCCAACAAGGCATGTTGTTGATGTAATTACTGGAGGTACTGCTGGTAAACTTGCTGAAAAGAAGCATCGAGGATATCTGAATTCGGTCATGTCAGTGGCGGGTACACTCCCGAAGACTGAAAGACCTTATCTTGGTACAATAATTTCTTTTACCGATGAGGATTACCCTTCTGAGCCCATTGAACCCCATGAAGGAGCATTGGTGATTACTACACAGGCGGGTTCGGTGGATATGAAGCATATGATGATCGATAATGGGTCTTCTGTTGATATTCTATACGCACATGCTTATCAGAGGATGCATCTGGATGGGCGAAAGATGGAGATTGAGCAGGAGGCTCCTTTGTATGGCTTCAGTAACGATCCGGTTAAGGTGGCGGGGACTATTGAACTGCCATTCATCATTGGTACAGCTCCACAATATGTAGAAATAATGTGTAAATTTTATGTTGTGCATGTAGATTCGGCTTACAATGCCATTCTGGGGAGACCCACCTTGACTGGTCTTCAAGCTGTGACATCAATTCCCCACTTTAAAATCAAATTCCCGATGTCTCGTGGAGCTGGTGAAGTGGCTGGGGATCTGGATTAGGCTAGGCAATGTTATCGGAATGATGTGATTACCTCTAGAGTAGGGGTTAGTAAGCAAAAGTAGACTCTGGCTATTGAGATTGAGCCTTTCTTGAAAATTTGTTGAGCCAATTAGTTATCTTGCACCGGGAGAGGCGAGGAGTTGGAGTTGATTCCTGATAAGAAGGACAAGACGGTGAAGATAGGTTCAGGTTTGCCGGAACCTCTCCGGATGAACCTAATAGAACTACTTCGATGTTATGCTGACATTTTCGCCTGGGTACCTAGTGATATGCTTGGGGTGAGCAGAAAGGTTGTGGAGCATCGGCTATATGTAGATCCAGCGAAGAAACCAGTTCGGCAGAAAAAGGCGGATATTTGCACCAGAGAGACAAAGGATTATTGATGAAGAAATAACCAAGCTTTTGGCTGCTGATTTTATATTCGAGATTGACTATCCGGAGTGGATGGCGAATGTGGTTCTGGTGCAGAAGCAGAATGGGAAATGGCGAGTCTACATTGATTACACAGATTTGAATAAGGCTTGCCCGAAGGACTTCTATCCTTTACCTCATATTGATCAGCTCATTGATGCGACTTCAGGGTATGCCTTGATTAGCTTTATGCATGCATTTTCTGGTTATCACCATATTTCTATGTGTAAAGAAGATATACCGAAGACGGTGTTCATTACGCATCGGTCAGTATATGCTTATAAGAAGATGACATTTGGTTTGATAAATGCGGGGGCCACATACCAAAGGATGATGAACTTTGTTTTCAAAAGACAGCTTAGGAGAAATATACAGGTCTACGTCGACGATATAATCGTAAAGAGCATGATAGTGCAAGGGCATTTGGATGATTTAGAAGAGTGTTTCCAGATAGTTCGTTATTACAACCTAAAGCTGAATCCTACCAAATGTACCTTCGGTGTAGGTGCAGGTAAAATTCTGGGTTATCTGGTCAGCAAACGGGGTATTGAAGCATATTCAGAAAATATCCAGGCTATTTTGAACATGAAGACTCCTGAATCTTTTAAAGATGTTCAACGTCTAACAGGAAGAATTGCAGCTTTGAGGAGGTTCATGTCTAAATCGGCAGAGAGATATTTGTCGTTCTTTGATACGTTGAAAGGGCCGAAGAATTCAAAGACGTTCCAGTGGACTTTGGAGTGTGAAGACGTCTTCCAGGGAATAAAGACGTATCTGTATTCGGCGCCTTTGTTGGTGAAGCCCGCTCCTGCTGAGCCATTGTACTTGTATTTAGCAGCTAGTTCATTGGCAATTGGAGCAGTATTGGTGCGTGAAGTCGGGGGTAAGCAACACCCGATTTACTATGTAAGCCATGTCCTTAGGGATGCTGAAACAAGGTACCCGAACATTGAGAAGTTTTCCTTTGCTTTGATAATAGCTAGTCAAAAGCTTAGGTAATATTTTCATGGTCGGTTGTTAGTGGTTTACACAGATCAGCCTCTGAAGAAGGTTCTAGGCAAGCCTGAGGTTTTGGGGAGACTTGCTGCTTGGACGATGGAGTTGTCTCAATTCTTTATAGAATATCATCCCCAGACAGCTATTAAAGGGCAAGCTTTGGCTGATTTTGTGGTCGAGTGTTCATTTTCTGAAGCAGATGATAGTTTGGGAGAAGTTTGAAGAGTCGACATAGCGATTCAAAGATTTCTTGATGTATAGAGTTCATGGATGACTTGTGTCTGAGATGGATCTTCTACTTAGGACATCAGTGGAGCAAGGATTATTTTGACAAGTCTAGAGGGATTCAAGGTGCAGCAGGCTATAAGGTTTGGGTTCAGAGCAACGAACAACGAGGCAGAATATGAAGCGGTGCTAGCAGGATTACGACTGGCAAAGAGTCTTGAAGTTCAGAAGTTAATCATTTACAGTGACTCTTAGTTAGTCGTCAAGTAGACTTCAGGGGAATATGAAGCTCAAGGTTCAAAAATGATCAAGTATCTCACCGAATTAAAGAATCAACTTTTGTATTTCATTTCCTATGAGTTTTAGGGAGTTGATCGCAATGATAACTCCATTGTCGATGCGTTAACAAAGCTGGCTACTACGGATGCAAGTACTTTTGATAGATCCATGTATTTGGAGATTCTACTACAACCTAGTATCCAACATAAATCCGTAATGTGTGTCAAGCGTTCAAACTGCTGGATGACTCCATATCTAGAATATCTGGCAGATGGCATACTTCCTTCAGATCAGATGTTGGCTAAGAAAGTGAAGTACAAAAGTGCTAATTTTGTGCTTATTAATGGGGATCTTTATCGAAGAGCTTTTTCGTCTCCGTTATTGTAACAATCTGAAATTTAAATTGTAATGTTTAAATATTTATTAAATTATATAAATATCTAATGGATGTGTTTATCGTTGAATACATATTTGTTTAATTGATTTGATTTTATAGGTTAATTATTTGTTAAATAAATAATTAATGAGTTAAGGAAATTATTATTATATTGATATTTCAATTTGATGGTTAAATATTTGTATTGAGTTATGTGATTAAATGATTTATTTAATAAATTGTTATTTGAATTAATTAATTAACTATGAAAACTTAATTAAATATAGTGTGACAAATAACTACTCCCTCCGTCCCATAATTATAGGCTGATTTTCTATTTTGAGATGTCCCAATATATAGGCTACTTACTATTTATAAAATTTAGTTGGTTCATTGTTTTACTTTTATGCCCTTATAATAAATATTCAACTATTACTCTTTTTTTGAAGAAACAACATTCAATGTCATTATTTTTATCACCACATTTAATGTTGTTGTATTCTCTTTGGTTAAAGTTTATGGATTTTAATGGTCGAAGACCGTCAATCAATGAAGTTGAGAGTTCCAGATGTGATAAGTAAGAAGTAATTAACTTATTCATTAATTTCATATTAAGGGGTATATGTGGAAAATTTATGTTAAAAATTATCACTTAACTGATTTTCTTAAACTATGTGCCAAAAGAAATCAGCCTATAACTATGGGACGGAGGGAGTATATTATAAGGAGTATTAAAATAAATTAAAGTAGTTTTAATTGAGTTTACCCAAACAAGGCTTAAGTATATTAAGTCTTTAATTTTAAAGATTTTGCCAAACGGAGCCTTATGACTTTTGGATTATCAAATTTGAATTATAATAATACAAATAAAATAAATAAAACAAATTAAATAATAAATATAATATAATTATAACTTATATGTTATTTTATAACTGATATCCTAATTAGTATTAGTATTAAGGTTATATCCGTTTTCTTTTACGCATTAGATAGTCTAGTTGCTAAGTTGCTAAGCCTAAGAAGAACATTGAGAATTCAGAGAAGAGAACATGAGAGTGAAACTTGAGAGAATTTGGGAGAGATTTGTCTGCAATTAACAAGGTTGTCTTAGCAAATTGAAGGTATGTTCATAATCTTAGTATTACATATACATATATGTTCTGATATGTTTTACGTCATGTATGTTCTATCCTCCGTGAATTCAAATTCTCTTGAATTGTTGTAGAAAACTGAGTACTTATAGTTGTATGGGTTAATTATGATCAGAGTTTGTGTTTAAGCAATAATTGTATGGTAATTTTTGTATTACATTAGAAAAAATAATGACAGTATATGTTTTCTCATATGTTTTGTAAAAGTACCAATTATGATGGTCAATTAGTATGATAAACTGCAAATTGAAGCTTGTTTATGCTAGTTCATTAAGAAACGAAGATAATGTAGTTTGAACGAAGTGATTTGGTGAAGAATTGATATCACAGTAATGATTTTTGGTGAAGAAACTCAAAAATGGAGTTTTCATATGAAAACATGAAAATTGAGGAATTAAAATAGTTGAAAGTGTTGTTAAATTGTTCTATATTGATGAATATATTAGGAATCATGTTTATGATAGTGTTATATTTATTTTATATGTTAATTTCACTGTTTGGTGGGTGAAATTCGTGTTAGTTGGGCTAAAATAGCTCTTTTTCATGCCATTTCGCCTCTCTCTCATCTGTCTATTTATTTGGTGCCAAGGCAAAAAAAAGCTGTCTTGTTCTTACATTGTCTGTATGTGCATTGCGCCATACACCGATTTGAATGAGCCTTCTGCTGCCTTTCTGATTTTGGGGAAGCCATACCACTTGGTCTAAGGTTATGATTAAGTGTCAAACATGTAGTAAGAAGGTTAAAACAGAACCATGATATGTAATTGATAAATTCAAAGTTTGAATGATTAGTAAGTGATGAACGTGGTATATTAGAACTTAGTGAGCATGATGAATAGTAAACAAGTATTGTGAAGGTTAACACTTGTAATTTCTAATATTTGTATGGTAGCTTAAGACTTGTGCTAAAATAATAAGTCTAACTAGAAATGCGTGTTATGTTGGAATGTGAATGTTAGTATATCTAATAGATGGTGATTCTAAACCTATATATAGGTGAACGTGAGTTTAATATTATAGCTTACGCTCGAGGTAGGTTCTTTAACTCTACTCTTATAATAATTGTGCAAGCTTCTAAATCTCATCTATTTACATTGAGCATGTTTTAATCTTAAGTTAGTGTGATTCTAATCATTGTTGGCTTACTCTAACTTGTTTATAGTTAAACAAGTTTCTCTAGTTCATTCTTTTATAATAAATGTTTCTTGAACCTTAATTCCTTGTGTTGAATGGTTCAATCACTTTGTATAGTTTATTACCATGTGGAGTAAGCATTGTTTTCAGCTTGCTATCAATTAGTGCATGTTCAGTAACTAAATTTCTAATTTGGCAAGATCACAGACCTAGCTTATTATTGTTCAAGCCAATGTTTATCATTTTCTTCATTTTGATCAATACTTATGCTCTCTAGTTATTTTCAAGCATGAGTTTAGAATATAGTCTGTTCACCTATGATTCTCAAACATTCTATGTTATGTTGTTATTAAACAACTATTGTGATATCAAGCATTGTTGATTCAACTAGTTCCCTAGTTGATGATCGTTAAACTTCAAATTACCCTTGAAAGCTTATCCAAACCAAACTTTCTTTGTGCGAACTTGTACTCTAAATTTTAAGATGAACAACCCAATTATTAGGGGTTTACGCTTAGCATTGAAATGGTTGTGCACAATACATTGTACGAAGGGCTGATCCTCCTAAGTATGTGGAGTCCTTATAGTCTTATGACTGTTAAAGTTAAAGTTGAAAGATTACTTATAACTGTGGACATGGTTCGTGGTCATTTGACCCTCAGTAGTATATTTTAGAATGTTAATAGAATATATCATTCAGTTCTATTGAGCCTATTATTTGGCAAATGTTATAAAGTTTATCCATTCTTATTTCAAGTGAGCTTTGTTTGCTCACTCTTGCTTATATAACAATTACAGCTAAGGATGAGAAGGTAGATGTACCTAGCACCAGTAAGGGAAATGGGAAGATGAATAAGTATTGAAGACTTGTAATATGTTGACAGTTATTTATCAGACTTTAATTTGATTGATGTAATGAAGTATTTATGTAATTTCTGTATTTGAATGATTGTACTTAAAGGTTAGATGACCTGGGAGATTTTATTAATGTAATCCCTTAAGGGAAGGTTTATTATTCAATTTTTATTATGATTGGGTAGTAGATATGAATGTTTTGATTAAGTGAACACCAAATCTTGAGGTAATGAAGTACTGGGATTTGGGGGTGTCACAAATTGGTATCAAAGCCTTAAGTTATGAACCTTAGGCGGGGAAAAGCCTTAGGAAGTAACATTTGAAAAGATAGCGGTGATTAACTCTTATCGAGTTTTAAGGAAGAAGTAATAAAACACTTATGTGCTTATGTATTTATAACTTATGTGCTCGTGAGTGTCGAGTAGTAATGATTAATAATTAAAACTTAAAATTTTGTTGTCAGGATGACTAATGTCGGAGAATCCAGTCAGGCTATGGTGGAGGGACCTCAAATGCCTATAGAGGAGGAGCCTCGTGACATTCAGGTTGTTTGGGAACGACTACTACCACGGGAGTCAACCCCGTTGGTCACAATGGTTGAAGAGGAGGATGATGATGTGGAAACGGATGAGGAGGATCCCATTAAGCTTCCACAAGAGAATGAGGATGACGAGGACGGAGATTCCACTAACCTCGATAGCCGCTCGTATGTATGACAAAGTCTATGACCGTAATGTAGAACTTCAGGATACAGTCGAGGAATTGAAAGAGATAATAGCTGAACAATAGACTGTAATGACACAAAGGATGGCGAGATCCATGATCGTGAGGAACAACTGAGTAATGTTGAGGAGAAGCTAGTACACACTGAAGGAGAGAAAAAATAACTGATCGAGGTGATCGCTGAACTAAAGAACAAACTGAAGGAAGAAGCTACTAAGAGAGCAAGAGTTGAAGATACATACGAGGAAGCTTTTCAACGAACCAGAATAGCAGCGAGAGACACACAAGCAAAGAGGATGAAGATGGAGGAGATGTAAAAAGTATTCAACGCCATGATTAATCGAGCTCAAGATTGGGTTATGGGGTATCCAATTCAATTCGAGACTCTGCCATCGTACGTGTTAGATCGCCGAACAATGTTCCAGGTTATGGAAGAAGAGCGTCGAAAGGCTATGGAGTATCTTAGTAGGACATCTTAGGGAATGTATGCGATTAATAAAATTTTAAATAATGTGTAAATCCCTAGTGTTATGTAACCATGGGATATGATAATGAAGATGTTATCCTGAAACTTTTGTAGTTTAGGAAGGTTATGTAAATAGTAGAGATGCTATCGTTTTAGATTTTCAAAGAGATTATGAATAAATAAAAGTTATTATTTCATTCAAAGTGCTATGTGTAATGTGATTATTTCTTTTTGGAGGCACGTTAAGTAGAAAGTACTTAAAGAGTTGAATAATAATCTAATGAGTGTATTTTTAACAGAAAATGCCTCCAAGACATCAACCACCACGACAGGGAACCACTGAAGGAACCAATAACGACAATGTTGATGCTAACCTCGTTCAACAACTAGTGACACTACTGACAGGAGCGTTGTAGAATCAACCACAGAACCAAGGTACAACATTTAAGGATTTCAAGGCGGTTGGACCACCTGGATTCCTTGGGTCCACGAATCCAGTCGAACCACAGACCTGGATTATGGAGATATAAAAGGTGTTTGATGTCGATAGGGTAGGGGATGAGCAGAAGACTGCTTTCGCAACATTCATGTTGAAAGCAGAGGCTAGTTATTGGTGGCAGGCCAATAAAACCCGTGAAGGACAAGGAGTAATGACCTGGGATAGGTATAAGGAGATATTCTTCGAAACCTATTTTCCAGAGAGTTCGAAGAGTTAGCTAGAAGTGCAGTTTTTGGAACTAAAGCAGGGAATGATGACGGTATCTGAGTATACCGCTAAATTCAATGAGTTGGTGAGGTGTGCGCCATATCAAGTCAGCACGGAAGAACGCAAGGCAAAGAGGTTTGAACAGGGACTGAAGCCTTGGTTATACAGTAGGGGCTCATTGTTTTAGTTGTAGACTTTCACAGCAGTGATGGGGAAAGAAATACTCGATGAAGGTGGAGGCAAGACAATGACAAATTTCAATCAAGAACAGAAGAAGAAGAAGAATGAAGTGGAGATCAAGAATGGAGGTGGTATTAGTGGAAACGACAACAACAATTTGAAGAGGAAGTGGAACGGAAACATGAGTGCTAGAAACCAGCATGGTAACCAGCAAAATAAGAAGTTTGAAGCATGTGTTACATGCGAGAAGTTTCACAAAGGTGCGTGCTTGATGGGGAAATGTGTATGCTTCAATTGTGGCCAGGAGGGTCACATCGCCCAAAATTGCACTCAACCTAAGAAGAACGTTTGCTTCACGTGCGGATCCAAGGATCACTTTGCTCGTGAATGCCCTAAGAACAAGGTTGGAGAGACAACCAGAAGTAATGGAGGTAACAGTGGAGGTACATGGGCCATTGCTGGACCTACATCATCAAACAAACCCACAGCTAGAACCTTCAACATGACTGTGCAAGATGTTGTGCAATCAAAAGATGTGGTGTCAGGTATTATCCCAATAAATGATATTGATGCTTATGTATTGTTTGATTCGAGTGCTACTTGTTCATTTATATCTGATGAATTTGCTAAGAGGTTAGAATTGCCTAGAGAAGAATTGAATTTTCCTTTGAACATAGAAATTGCGAATAATGAAGTAATCCCTATTAAATTCGTATACAAGAACTGTATGGTGAACATTAAGGGCAATATTATGATGGTAGATTTAATCCCCATTAGACTTGGAGAATTTGATGTTATTTTGTGAAGAATCGACTGTTTAATTATGGAGCGGTAATTGATTGCCAAAAGAAATGTGTAAACCTTATGACTCTGTCAAAGGTAGTTTTCTATGGTAGCAAATTGCCTAGACAAATGAAATGTCTGACGATTATGCAGGCCAAGAAGTTGTTGAATCGAGGCTGTGTGGGTTATTTAGCTTACATAGTCGATACTCAGAAGAAGGGTGTGAAATTGGAAGAGATACCGGTGGTAAGGGAATTTGTAGATGTGTATTCGGAGGATTTGCCAAGACTCCCGCCTGACAGAGAGATTTAGTTCGTGATTGACTTAGCGCCAGGAACATCACCGATATCGAAGGCCCTGTACAGAATGGCTCTGGTAGAAATAAAGAAACTGATGGTACAATTGCAAGAAGTGTTAGATAAGAATTATATTCAACCAAGCGTATCACCGTGGGGAGCGCCAGTGTTATTCGTGAAGAAGGAAGATGGGTCAATGCGTCTTTGCATTGATTATAGAGAATTAAACAAAGTCACTATTAAAAACAAATACCCGTTGCCAAGAATATATGACTTGTTTGATCAGTTGAAGGGTGCTAAATACTTCTCGAAAATAGATTTGAGAAGTGGGTATCATCAATTGAAAGTGAGGAAGGAGGATATACCTAGAACGACATTCAGAACTCGGTATGGACATTACGAGGTTCTGGTGATGTCTTTTGGTTTGACCAATGCCCCTACTGCATTCATGGATTTGATGAATAGGGTGTTTAAACCATTCTTAGACAAGTTTGTTGTGGTATTTATCGACGACATTCTGGTGTATTCAAAAACTCAAGAAGAACACGTGGAATACTTACGTTTGACGTTGGAAACATTAAGAAAGGAAAAGTTGTACGCGAAATTCTCTAAGTGCGAATTTTTTCTAGATCGTGTACAATTTCTTGGGCATGTGATTGAGAAAGATGGGATTTCAGTGGATCCATCAAAAGTGGAAGCTGTAATCAATTGGAAACAACCAAGAACACCGTCGGAGGTAAGGATTTTCTTGGGACTGACCGGTTATTATAGAATATTTATTCAAGATTTTTCTAAGATAGCCACTCCGCTAACAAATTTGACAAGGAAAGTAGTAAAATTTGTTTGGACTGAGAAATGTGAAAAGAGTTTTTAAGATTTGAAGAAGAAGCTAAGTGTGGCACCTGTGTTATCATTACCAAATAGTACAAGAAACTTTGTGGTGTTTAGTGATGCCTCACATAAAGGGTTGGGTTGTGTTCTTATGCAGAACGACAAAGTTATTGCAAATGCATCAAGACAACTGAAGGATTATGAGAAAGGTCGTGACGCCCCGTATAACTTACGAGCACTTCTAGGTGATCAGCCTATAGTACTCTATGTTGATCAACAATACATTCATTAAACGTATTTACATTTAATATTTTTGGCAAACTCGCGTGCCCATCGAATAATCGATGAAAAATACTTTTGTTTGTTCATAGACAAACCTTACCTTCACATCCGCATTACAATTACTTGGCATAGGATAAGCGTTAACATTTCTATATAGAATGATATGAATAATAATCAATCTATATCTTACGAATAGTCTAGCCGAAAGTTAAAATCGCATCGACCCTTTCTTTAAAACAAGTCTTGCAATTCAGTTCAACGAATCACATAAAACTTGGCTAACATTGAAGTTAGACAAGCGTTAAGAAAACTTGCCTTTCAGCGTCTTCAAATAACTTACTCGACTGACCATAGCCTTTACAGAATCGACATGATATGTTCACATAGCACACTGTAATTAGCTATCAAACAACTATTCACATTGTTCCTACAAGCTTCTTTCTCTTCTATGTCTGTGTTAACTTAATATCTTTATTAAAGTCAACATGACATATTACCCTTCGTCCCGGTGTATCACTCTATTGACGTTTGTTAACCGGATTCAAACATCGTTGATAAAATACCAACTTTGTTCATTTTACATATCTTGTTTATATGCATTTCATTCCTATGTTTCATACCCTATACCGTAGTATAGGTAGTATAGGATTAGTCTTAGTACATTCATTGAGTATATAAACTCAAATCAGGTAGGTCTCTAAACAACTGAAGTTTAAAACCTAACTTGGTCAACTTTTTCCTACTACCGGCGCTACGACGCGACATCCCTTGTATATTAGTGGTATTTTGCAGTGTTGAAGTTAGTAGGGTATCTGTTGAGTCCGCAGTCATTTGCCACCACTTTGTATCTTGGTTTTGGCTGATAGCGCGCCGAGTCTGTCTTGAGCTTAGCCAAAACCAGTTTTGGTTTTCTAACGAAACTCCCGGCTTCCTAATTTGTTCGTTTTACATCCGATTTGACCCATTCAAATTCCTACAAGTCAGGAATTACATCCTTTACGTGTTCATATAAGAATTTAAAACTTTCGAATCCGTTAACTCATAATTCACTATTGAGTTTATTTTATATATGTTCGTAAACGTTAATGAGCGTTCAATGATCGTTTTCTTTGTTCTAAGTCGGAATTCGACGATTCTCGATCCCACAACTCTTAATTACCCTATCTCACGTGTTGACATTGAAAACCGATGTTTCCAAGTCACACGGTAACTTTTGACCTTTAATCCGAACTTTATACGTTTTCGACGTTTAACGTCTATTTCCGCAAAATTTGCTATAACTTCGTTACTATTTTTCTTTAAGCCAAATCACATGGAATACTCCATGGATTTCATATCTACATCCTAACCAAACAAGATGCATCTACTAACGTGGTGATGGAGCTCAATTGTTTATCAACAATCGATCTCAACTATCAATATTTTCATGGTTCAAAAACTATATCAACCCTTATTATTTTTATAATCTCATGACTTATAGAGATTGAATCTATGGTAAGTCATCTTTAAATCCTCACTCATGACATATACCACCCCTTCATGATCCTCTAAAATGAAAGAAAATCTAAAAGAGATGGAGATGAAAAGGTAAGGAATATACCTTAAGAACTCTTATGAACTTCTTGAAAACTCTAAGTCCAATCTTCCAAAATATATGTTTTGGTTGAGTATAGCTCTCTTTCTCTCTCAAAATAATCTAGGTTGGTAATTGAAAAACTCTCAAATGGCCAACCTTGCCTTCTTATTTATAGGAAATGAGAATGGAGGGCAATTTGGACATTAAACCCCACCTCCTTACTATTCATGTGTGGTCACCAAGTAAGATACTTGGTGACCAAGCCTTATGCTTGGAGTCCACACCAAGGTGGCCAGCCCACCTCCTTAGGTGACATCCCATGGGTTTCCCCATGGGTTTTACCCATTCGGTGACCCACCGGTTCGACCCACGGTTCGGTTTTATTGAATTGGGCTTAACTAAATAAACATTGGGCCTTGACATGGACTTAACCCATCTCATTGGGCTTAATCATTCAATTGATTGGGCTAATCATAATCCAATACAAGTGAATTACTCATTGATACATAGATTAATCATATGATACACATCGTATTCTACACGTACAATTCACGTATTCCCTTCGTATACCATACGTACAATAATCGTATTGTACCTTGTATTTACTCAATGTATTAAACATAGATACTAAATAGTATCGCCAATTGTATAACACTCGCATTAACCTTAACGCCATTCCTTCTACGCATATTAGTTCCTCCTCAGAAATTAATATACTCAACCCTTAGGTTTTATGTCCGCAGGCGAAAACTGCGTTTTCCATAAATGAAATATTATCAGATATTCCATCTTATCACGATATTCTATCATTACGTATTTCCCAGAATTTCAAAATAATTTCCCGAACAAAAATGGATGAATAGTGTTTTTACGGAAATTTCTCGTAAAACAATTATTATCGTCTTGGAAATTCCAAACAACTATTTCTAATACGTAGCCAGAATACTAACCATGTTAGGACATTCTAGGTCATAGAACGACCTTCACATAGCTTACTCACAAAGAAATCAATTAAATTCATTTAATTCACATAATCAAATAAAAATTTAATTGTCATAAAAATCCGATTTTCTCGGGCGTTACATTCTCTCTCCCTTATAAGGATTCTGTCCCCAGAATCTTAGCTTATAATTATATAAACAAATGAGGAAAATCTTCCTTCATTTTACTTTCGAACTCCCACGTTGCTTCTTCAGCATTGTGGTTTCTCCATAACACCTTCATTGAAGATATGACCTTATTTCTTAAAACTTGTTCCTTCCTATCAATAATTTGAATTGGAAGTTCCTCATAGGACAATTCCTTCTCTATCTGAATAGATTCATACTCTATCACGTGTTTATAGTCTGGTTTATAAGGACACAACACTGACACATGAAACACATTATGAATGCGTTCCATCTCTGGAGGTAAGGCTACTAAATACGCTACCTCCCCTATCCTTTTTAAAATCTCAAAAGGTCCTACAAACCTTGGACTTAACTTCCCTTTCTTTCCAAAATGTATCTTCCCTTTCCAAGGCGATACTTTCAGAAAAAAAAAAGATCCTACATCGAATTCTCTATCCTCTCTGTGAGGATCTGCATACTTCCTTTGCCGATCTTGAGCCGCAACTAATCGAGTACGTATTAACTCTACCATGTCTGCCGTCTGCTGAACCATCTCAGGTCCCAACATCCAACGTTCACCCACCTCATCCCGACATAATAGAGTTCGGCACTTCCTCCCATATAACGCTTCGTAAGGCGGCATGCCTATACTAGCGTGAAAACTATTGTTGTACGAAAATTCCACCAACGGTAGAAATTCGTCCCAACTCCCTTTGAAATCCATAACGCAAGATCTTAACATATCTTCAAGCGTTTGAATTATTCGCTCACTCTGACCATCCGTCTGAGGATGATACGCCGTACTCAATCTTAACTGCGTTCCTATTTTCTCTTTCAAACTTCTCCAAAAGTTCGATGTGAATCGTGGATCACGATCTGACACGATCAAAATAGGTACTCCATGTCTGGAAATAATTTCCTTGACATACAGCTTAGCTAACTGATCTAGGTTATACCTAACTCTTATTGGTAGAAAATGAGCTGATTTCGTTAATCGATCCACTACCACCCAAATAGCATCGTATCCTTTTCTGGTTGTTGGAAGTCCCACCACAAAGTCCATCGTGATGTGCTCCCACTTCCACTCTGGAATTTCTAGCGGTTGTAACAACCCGCTTTGATCGTTGATGTTCTACTTAACTTTTTGACAAGTTAAGCACCTACTAACATATTCTCTTTATCTCCTCTTCATATTCGGCCACCAAAAGTTACGGCGAAGGTCTTGATACATCTTCAGATACTACTGGGATGTATCGAGTACCTTAAACTATGGGCCTCCATCATAATTTCTTCTTTAATTCGGGATCATTAGGAACCCAAATTCTTCCCTCAAAACGAAGTAATCCCTCCTTATCGGGTTATACTCATCTTTTCTTCGCCTTCTATCCTCTTCGCATCCTTGCACTCCTCATTGCTCAGTTGTACTCCCCTAACCCGCTCCACTATGGTAGGTTGGGTTTCCATGGAAAATAACATCTCTACCGCTTCCTCCGGTAACTTAACTTCTAGCTCCATTTTTGCCATCGCTGTTACCAACTCATTCTGAGTTGTTAACATTGATAGTTTCTCTCTACCCTTCCTACTTAGCGCATCGGCTACTACATTTGCTTTCCCCGGATGATATAAAATATCACAATCATAATCTTTTATTAACTCTAACCACCTTCTCTGTCTCATGTTCAACTCTTTCTGTGTGAAGATATATTTCAGACTTTTGTGGTCCGTGTATATCTCACATTTCTCACCATAAAGATAATGCCTCCATATCTTTAGGGCAAAAACTACAGCTGCCAATTCCAGGTCATGAGTAGGATAAACCTTCTCATAATCCTTCAATTGACGTGATGCATACGCAATGACCTTGTCATGCTGCATGAGCACGCAACCCAGTCCTTTATGCGAAGCATCTCTATACACTACAAAATTCCCTGTATCGTCTGGTAAGGACAATACCGGTACCTCACTTAACCTCTTCTTCAACTCTTGAAAACTGTTCTCACATGTTTCAGTCCACACATTCTTTACCGACTTTCTTGTCAGATTGGTTAACAAAGTAGCTAATTTAGAAAAGTCCGGAATGAACCTTCTATAGTATCCCGCTAACCCTAGAAAACTCCGAACCTCAGTTGGCGTCTTCGGTTGCTCCTATTCGTTAACTGCTTCTACTTTTGCCGGATCTACGAAAATGCCATCCTTATCAATAACATGCCCTAGAAACTGCACCCTCTCAAGCCAAAATTCACACTTTGTGAATTTCGCATACAACTTCTCCTTCCGTAGTGTCTTCAACACTATTCTTAAAATGTTCCGAATGATCTTCTAGCGTCTTTGAATAGACTAGAATATCATCAATGAACACTACGACAAACTTGTCCAAATATTGTTTGAACACTCTGTTCATCATATCCATAAATGCGGCTGGCGCATTAGTCAACCCAAACGACATTACCAGAAACTCGTAATTACCATAACGAGTTCTGAATGCCGTCTTAGGTACATCATCCTTCTTCACCTTTAACTGATGATACCCCATGCACAAATCTATTTTAGAAAAATACTTTGCCCCTTTCAACTGATCAAATAGATCATCGATCCTGGGCAAAGGGTATCTATTCTTAATCGTTAACTTGTTCAACTCTCGATAGTCGATACAAAGTCTTAACGATCCATCCTTCTTCTTTACAAACAACACTGGTGCTCCCCAAGGAGACATACTTGGTTGAATGTACTTCCTATCTAATAGTTCTTGTAATTAAACCATTAACTCCTTCATTTCGACTGGTGCCATTCGATATGGTGCCCTTGAAACTGGTGTCATTCCCGGTAACAGATCAATTACAAATTCCACCTCCGTGTCCCATGGAATACCCGGTAACTCCTCCAAAAATACATCCATGAACTCTTGCACAACAGGTATCTGATCCAAGGATGTTCCCACTATTTGGGTATCCACCACATGGCATAGATAACCTACACACCCTTTTCTCAACATCTTCTTAGCTTGTGTCATAGACAGACAACAAGAGCGTCTCGGTGAATTACTACCGAAGAACACTACCTTGGTTTTCTTAGAAAGCCGAAGGTTTACACTTTTCCTATGGCAATCTATAATCGCCTTATGTTTCACCAACCAATCCATACCAAGAATTACGTAGAATTCTTTTAGCCTTATCGGTACCAAGTCTACCGATAACTTATTCCCTCTAATTTCCACGCAAAAATCCTTATGAATATGTTCAATGGGGATTATTTCCTCGTTCGCTACCTTAACGTCTAAAGGTATAGGTAACTTCTCAGGGATTAAACCTAATAGCTTAGCAAATTCACATGCTATAAAAGAACAAGTAGCACCCGAGTCAAATAGCACATAAGCATTTATCTCATTGACCGGAATGATACCTACTACCACATCTGTTGATGCAACCGCATCTTAAACAGTCATATTAAATGTACGAGCTGAGGGTCTACCCACTGATGGTGTTGGTCCAGTAATGGCTAATTTACCACTACCGAACTCTTATTCCCTAAAACCCTTCTTCTTCGCAATTTCTTACCATATGGTCCATTGACCCACAGACAAAACACCCCTGGTTTTTCTTAGGGTTAGGACAGTTGGGTGACAAATGCCCCTCCTGCCCACAGTTGTAGCATACCGCTTTCCCCTTTAAACAGACTCCCATATGAGATTTTCCGCATGTCTTACATGCTTCCGTTCTCCGTTTGGGATCTCCCTGCTTTACCCCAGTATTCCTAGGGTTAAAACTCTTCCTCTTTGGCAAGTTTCCGCTTCCTCTGGCAACTTCAGCCTTATTACCTCCTTCTAACTTACTCTTAATTTTCTGCTCTTTGTGGTACTGAGACAAAGCCTCACCACCACCTTCAGCTATTATCGCCTTCTCCAGAATGGTCCCGTAGGAAGCACTCTGGAAAACCGATATTCTACTATAGAGCCACGATTTTAAGCCCTGCTCAAATCTGTGCGCCTTCCTGTCCTTTGTATCCACCTGATGTGGAGCAAATCTCGCCAATTCGTTAAACTTGGCGGCATACTAGGGAACTGTCATATCCCCCTGCGTAAGTTCTAGGAACTTAATTTCCATCCTACCCTGCATGCTAGTAGGGAAGTAGTTCTCGAAGAAAACCTTCTTAAACTGTTCCCACGTAACATCCTCTGTCCTAGCCCCACCCCGATGAGCTTCCCACCAGTAGTTAGCTTCCCCCTTCATCATGTAAGTCGCAAAAGAAGTCTTTTGCGCCTCACCTATGTTTGTTATCATAAACGCCTTTTCAATCTCCCTAATCCATGTCTGGGCTTCTAGTGGATCCGTCGTTCCTCGGAACTCGGGAGGACCCACACTTTTAAAGTCCTTAAAGGTAGTTGTTCTTGCTACCCCAGGAGCTACAGGAATCCCACCCCCCACTTGGTTAAATGCAGCCGTTAATAAATTAACGAACTCTTGCATAGGGTTGTTAGGACCCCCTTGATTTTCATTATGAGACTCGGCCTCTTGGTTTCGTTGTCTCCTTCTCGGCGGCATAATTCTGATTAAATAAATAAAGCTTCGTTATTATCTATTTAACTACTCGGTTATCATTTTAAATTAACAACAACCATTCATACCACAACAAGCATGTTAAATAAAAACTTCATTATATAAATATGCTTTCATAATCAAAACTATTTACATCATGTTCCCTTAGCCAAAAGCTATTACATACTATCCCGCGATTGCCTTCTACAAAAGTTGGGATTTATAAAAAGACTACCCTTAGTTATACAAAAGAAGGTTTTACGTCACTACTTATATACCAAAAAGATCTAGCGATCTACTAACACTGTCGAACGACATTTTCATATTTTTGATTTGCCAGAATTGACACTATATCTCGACTTATGGTATGTCGAGTTTGCCCGGACTCAATAGAATAACAAGCAATTTTTAGCTTGAAATCCTCATGAGCGCATTCATGGATGTATAACATCCTAGCTATTTTCTGATCTTTCTCAACCAGTTTCTGTTGTAGCTTAAGGACCTCATCCTTATAGTTATGAGCCTTTATCACCATAAGCACTTTTTCATCGTGCTTTCTAACTCAAAGTCTGCCTCTGCAGATTCTTTCGCCTCATATAAGGTCACATTATTTCCTCAATCA